>CAUDMG010000605.1:70000-335000 GCA_958450375.1 Homarus gammarus
CTTCCTTCTCCTTCTACATCGCCTTCCGGAGGAGTAATTCTTCTCGAGCTCTTCATAACTGCAAGATTTATCGGCATTATTATTGTGATGTAAAGCCGTGTTTGTTCCCCGGTAAATAAACGTGTGTGATATATGAGAGTAATTCTTGTTAGTTACCTGAGTCGCTACACTACTCATGGATCCACACAGAATTGTTTATGTGAATGAGAGAGAGAGAGAGAGAGAAGAGAGAGAGAGTTTTTCCTCAAGCAAATGGCCATTATATTACAACCAACAAACCCTCAATCACTCGTACTAGACCTAACTGTGACGTTATTAAATTGATTAATGACTACGTGTGTGTGTGTGTGTGTGTGTGTGTGTGTGTTTGTGTGTGTGTGTGTGTGTGTAATGACTTGGTGGTAAACATTAAGCTCTCAAAGACCATTATATTACAAGGGGAAATATCCTTGTGCTGTATATGAACGAGGTATATGTAAACACTCCATCTACGATACTATTATCCCACTCTGCTGTATGGGAATTAAATCTTCGTAAATATAGTACCACCAGAGTATTAATCTAAAGCGGGTGTTAATTTATCTTTCCTCTAACCCATTTGGGAAGGAATTAATGTTAGGATTTTGTTATTAATCAACCTATATTCATTTGGTTATCTGTCGTATGAAAGTTATTTATTTTTACTGTAGATGAGTCGTCTCTCTATTTATCATGTCCTTTACCGTATGTGAACTGAGTGTATTATTAGTAAACACGATGCCACAATGCCCATTAGGGGGTGAGAAGGGGAGAGGGGGGTTTCCATTTATCTCTCTCTCCTTGTCGGATGGGAACGAGTAATTTGTCAACACATTAGTTTAAGAGTACAATCACAAGGCGGATGTGAACCAGTGACGCCGTTCAGGGAGTAATACTGCAGTGTTACCAGATACGATAGTCCCTGAAATAATAAAACAGTGATGCCAGATCCCAAGAGAGTGATAGTGATGGTATACCTCGTGAGTTGTTGAGATTGGTGGGTGTTCTGCAGTGATACCAACTACGGCTGTGGTCCTCTTAGGTGAGAGCTGGTAGGTGAGAGCTGGTAGGTGAGAGCTGGTAGGTGAAAGCTGGTAGGTGAGAGCTGGTAGGTGAGAGAGGTTGTAGGTGGTAGACGGCAGATAGACGAATAAAAGAAAGGACAGGAGGAAGATAAGGTTGAATCGAACAGAGAGAGAGAGAGAGAGAGAGAGTAAATCTGTTCTGCTGAAGAGTGAAATTGAAAAGGGTGACGGGAATTGAAATTGAGAGTGAGATGGAGGGTGAACAAGGAGAGAGAGAGAGAGAGAGAGAGAGAGAGAGAGGGGGGGGGGGGACATCTACAGTTATGAACAAGGTGAAAGGAATCAGAGATAAGATGAATGCAGTCAGACTAGTGTCATAACCTCTCTCTCTCTCTCTCTCTCTCTCTCTCTCTCTCTCTCTCTCTCTCTCTCTCTCTCTCTCTCTCTCACTCCTTCCCTATCTCTACCCCAACCCACATAACCCTCACTCCCACTTACTCCCTCCCCACACCCCCCCCACTCCATCCCACTCCACACCCCCCTCACTCCATCCCACTCCACACACCCCACCCACTCCATCCCTCTCACCCCCACCCACTCCATCCCTCTCCTTCACTACCAGTCCCTACTAAACTTATGCCTATCTTCTCTACCACCCCCCCACCCAACCACAGTAAGTTAGAGTCACGGTAACAAACCTCTCAACTTACACTCACTCGCCTAAACTTGTGACTCTCAAGACTAATTCATCGTGGGGAACTTAGCTCGTTGGTTCAGAGTTATTGAGGTCTTTTAGCCATTTCATTCGGTCCTTTTTTTGGAGGGGGGGAGGGGAGGGAGGCTTTGTTAGAGTGATGGTTGAATTTCCTCCTTTCATCTTTAGTTTCAGCCTTTGTGTATGTCTCTCTGTCTCTTTGTCTCTCTCACTTTCCTTCCCATTCGCCTTCTTACTATCGTCTCTCTCTCTCTCCCACTTTCTCCCACCCCCTGTCTCCTTCCCTCCTCCCCACCCTCCCTCCTCCTTACCCTCTCTCCCCATCTCCCTACCTTCCTCCCCACCTCCCACGTTTTTTATGGGTCAGTAGTCGTAAGCTGGGGGTTAAATTATACTCCCCCAGTTTGTCAATCAGTGAACTCGAGAGAGGGGGTAGGGGAGGGAGGGAGGGGGGGGGTAGGAGAGAGAGAGGGGGTAGGAGATGGAGAGGGGGTAGGAGAGAGAGGGGGTAGGAGAGGGAGCTGGTAGGAAAGGGAGAGGGGAGAGGGAGGGGGTAGGAGAGGTAGAGGGGAGGAAGAGGAAGGATAAAATTCACACACACACACACACACACACACACAGGGGAGATATCTGATAATATGTTGTTTAATATCTTTAGGTTTGTTTTTCCTATTACTTGTTTATCTATAGCGAGTTTTTTTTATTATCTGAATGAGTATTTAATCATCTAGACTTCTTATGGGCCTAATATTTAACCTCTTATAGGCCTATTATATATCTTCTATAGGCCTCTTATGATTCTCTATTAGGCCTCACGTAGGTTATTTTCTCTACGGGCAAGAGTTGGATTTTCTTATGGTTACTGGCAGAGAGAGAGAGAGAGAGAGAGAGAGAGAGAGAGAGAAAGAGAGAGAGTTTCATTCTGGCTTTCTTCGGCTCAGTGCTAAAGCCTTACACAACAGTTTTCAAAAGCAAAGTCAACAAGCACACCTCACTAACCACAAAATTTAATAACTCTTTTTTTCTCCTTCTCTTTCTTCTCTTTTCTTCCTTTCAGGGGCTTTGGGGGTTGTTCAGTGACCGTCTTGTGGGTCTCGTCCCGTCTTGTGGGTCTCGTCCCGTCTTGTGGGTCTCGTCCCGTCTTGTGGGTCTCGTCCCGTCTTGTGGGTCTCGTCCCGTCTTGTGGGTCTCGTCCCGTCTTGTGGGTCTCGTGTCGTCTTGTGGGTCTCGTCCCGTCTTGTGGGTCTCGTCCCGTCTTGTGGGTCTCGTCCCGTCTTGTGGGTCTCGTCCCGTCTTGTGGGTCTCGTCCCGTCTTGTGGGTCTCGTCCCGTCTTGTGGGTCTCGTCCCGTCTTCTTTAAATAGGAAACAAAATAAAGAAATTGAGTGGAGAAAAAAATATATATAAATGAAATTGTAGAAAGAAGAGAGAGAGAGAAAGAAGGGAAGGGACAGAGGGTTGACAGGGGAAGGTAGAAGTGAAGAGACAGAATGGGGAGACAGATGTACAAGTGAAGGGGCAGGAAGGGACCTAAAATAAACGAATATAAAATTAATAAAAATCACCTAAGATCTACAATTTTCACAGCCCTCTTCCCCACCTCCCTTCCCTTCCCCCCCTCCCCCTTACCCTCTTTCCTCCCCCGTCCCCCTCCTCCCACCCCCCCCCTTCCCTCAAAAAAAAGAAAACCCACAGAAACTTGACCAACTCACAGGATGCAGACTTTACCAATACCCACATGTTATTTCTCCTCCCCAACTATTAAGGATAAGAGATCTCATCTAGTTAGGGTAGAGTCTCAGGACAATGTCGAAGCCATTATAGGCATTGGTGTCATGTTGTAACGTAAGTTTACCAGTTACGTGTCTTTGTGAAATCCCAAGTTATGTAGGTTGGTCTTACGGGGTCTTTGAGAATCTGGACAGAGTCTATAGACCTTAATGAGGGAATCACTAGACTACTAGACCAGGCCAGGCTAAGACTACTAGACCAGGCCAGGCTAAGACTACTAGACCAGGCCAGGCCAAGACTACTAGACCAGGCCAGGCTAAGACTACTAGACCAGGCCAGGCCAAGACTACTAGACCAGGCCAGGCTAAGACTACTAGACCAGGCAGCCAGAACTAGACCAGGCCAGGCTAAGACTACTAGACCAGGCCAGGCCAAGACTACTAGACCAGGCCAGGCTAAGACTTATAGACCAGGCCAGGCTAAGACTTATAGACCAGGCCAGGCTAAGACTTATAGACCAGGCCAGGCTAAGACTTATAGACCAGGCCAGGCTAAGACTACTAGACCAGGCCAGGCTAAGACTTATAGATCAGGCCAGGCCAAGACTACTAGATCAAGCCAGGCTAAGACTTATAGATCAGGCCAGGCTAAGACTTATAGATCAGGCCAGGCTAAGACTACTAGATCAAGCCAGGCTAAGACTTATAGATCAGGCCAGGCTAAGACTTATAGATCAGGCCAGGCTAAGACTTATAGATCAGGCCAGGCTAAGACTTATAGATCAGGCCAGGCTAAGACTTATAGATCAGGCCAGGCTAAGACTTATAGATCAGGCCAGACTAAGACTTATAGATCAGGCCAGGCCAAGACTTATAGACCAGGCCAGGCTAAGACTTATAGATCAGGCCAGGCTAAGACTACTAGATCAGGCCAGGCTAAGACTTATAGATCAGGCCAGGCCAAGACTTATAGATCAGGCCAGGCTAAGACTACTAGATCAGGCCAGGCTAAGACTTATAGACCAGGCCAGGCTAAGACTACTAGACCAGGCCAGGCTAAGACTTATAGATCAGGCCAGGCCAAGACTACTAGATCAGGCCAGGCCAAGACTACTAGATCAGGCCAGGCTAAGACTACTAGATCAGGCCAGGCTAAGACTTATAGACCAGGCCAGGCTAAGACTACTAGATCAGGCCAGACTAAGACTTATAGATCAGGCCAGGCCAAGACTACTAGATCAGGCCAGGCTAAGACTACTAGATCAGGCCAGGCTAAGACTTATAGATCAGGCCAGACTAAGACTTATAGATCAGGCCAGGCTAAGACTTATAGATCAGGCCAGGCTAAGACTACTAGACCAGGCCAGGCTAAGACTACTAGACCAGGCCAGGCTAAGACTACTAGACCAGGCCAGGCTAAGACTACTAGATCAGGCCAGGCTAAGACTTATAGATCAGGCCAGGCTAAGACTACTAGACCAGGCCAGGCTAAGACTACTAGACCAGGCCAGGCTAAGACTACTAGACCAGGCCAGGCTAAGACTACTAGATCAGGCCAGGCTAAGACTTATAGATCAGGCCAGGCTAAGACTTATAGATCAGGCCAGGCTAAGACTTATAGATCAGGCCAGACTAAGACTTATAGATCAGGCCAGGCTAAGACTACTAGACCAGGCCAGGCTAAGACTTATAGATCAGGCCAGGCTAAGACTTATAGATCAGGCCAGGCTAAGACTTATAGATCAGGCCAGGCTAAGACTACTAGACCAGGCCAGGCTAAGACTTATAGATCAGGCCAGGCTAAGACTACTAGACCAGGCCAGACTAAGACTTATAGATCAGGCCAGGCTAAGACTACTAGATCAGGCCAGGCTAAGACTTATAGATCAGGCCAGGCTAAGACTACTAGATCAGGCCAGGCCAAGGGTTCTATACCAAGCCAAGACCTTTAAACCAGGCCAAGCCAAGGACTCTAGAGCAGGCCAAGACCTCCTCACCAGATAAGAACCAAGACCACCAGACGAGGCAGAAGACCATCGGACCGTGAAAGGACCAGTCGACCGAGGAGGAGTCAGTTTTAGAAGCTCCACCCGAACTAGAGGAGGTCGCCGCCTTTGTTGCTATAAATTCACAGGCTTATGCGCCAACTTTGCCAATTCTCAGTCCAGAGTTCACTTGGAGACTTTAAGTAGCGGCAACTTCTTTATGTAGTGGGCGAGTATTAAGTCCAAGATGCTGTGGGGAAGTGTCAGGGTGATGTGGGAAGTGTCAGGGTGATATGGAAAGTGTCGTGATGCTGTGGGAAGTGTCAGGATGCTGTGGGAAGTGTCAGGGTGATGTGGGAAGTGTCAGGATGTTGTGGGAAGTGTCAGGATGTTGTGGGAAGTGTCAGGATGCTGTGGGAAGTGTCATGGTGATATGGAAAGTGTCGTGATGCTGTGGGAAGTGTCAGGATGATGTGGGAAGTGTCAGGATGCTGTGGGAAGTGTCAGGATGTTGTGGGAAGTGTCAGGATGCTGTGGGGAAGTGTCAAGGTTATATGGGGAGTGTCAGGATGCTGTGGGGAAGTGTCAAGAGGCTGTGGCAAGGTTGTTTGCCTCTCGTGTATCTGAGAATGATAAACAAATTGGTTCGTTGGGGGGACAGAACAAATTAGATGATTGGAGGGGGGGGGGGGGGGTAGTAGACTAATCAAATTGGATATCTAATTGGGTTACGTGGCAGAGTGGTAGTGAGGCCGCCGCTGTATTCCAGAGTGCCGTGGGGTCGACTCCCTGGGCCGCCGCCGTCGTTGTAGGCCACCACACTATTGAGCCCTCGTGAAATTGAGGATCAGAAAATATCCCGCTGGGAGCCTGAAGCTCACCACCGCTGTATCGTCCTGATCCCCACTACCAACGTCTGATCATGATGAGAGAGAGAGAGAGAGAGAGAGAGAGAGAGAGAGAGAGAGAGAGAGAGAGAGATTTTCATTCACTTACCTGTCCATATCACTTCTTACCTGCCTCACCTTCATCCTTTAATCAACTACTACTACTACTACTACCACTACTACTACTACTACTACTACGACTACGACTACTACTACTAATAATAATATCTAGTTATAGTAGTAGTTGTAGTATCATCACCATCACCATCATCATCATCACCATAGTATTTCATAATTATGGCTTTACACTTAGGTTTTCCTGCAGTGCTCTGTCATTGTCATCAGCCAACCCAACCACCCAGACCTCCCTCCCTCCCTTCCTAGCACACACACACACACCTCGCTGTCTCGTATCTACCCATCACGTGAGCTTAAGCCTTCCTATCCACAACACAGCGACTCTGGGTGGAAAAGTAGAAGGAGGAAGAGGGAGGAAACGATAAAATGAGATAGGGAGATTAAGAAGAGGAGGTGAATGGAGAGAGAGGATGATGGAGGTAGAGCAGTGTGGGAGAAAAGAAGGGGAAGAAGAAACGCACACGCACACCCCCCCCCCCCCCCCCCACACACACACACACACACACAAACCCTAAGTCGAATTTTTTAAAGTAACAGAAAACGGGAATCGACATCTATTTTTTTCACTCAGGATGCTAAAATGAATAAGGTAAAAAGCTCCTATAACAAAATTCTCCTATCCACTATTGTCTTTTATTTCATCTATAAAAAAAAGAAAGTCAGTAAGATAGCTTAGGGGGGCTATATTTTCCCAGTGGTACCTTGGAGAGATGATCATTGCTCTCATCGCTTCCAATAACACAGTAATGATGGTCCAGGGAATTTCCAACATTTCAGGGTAAACTGCGTCATATTTTCCCCGCTGTGTCTTGTGTGTTTTGGACTTTTGGTGTCTGCTAATGTTTTATCACCTTTTTTCCTTGTTATTTATGTATTTCTGTCTTTTTTTGTTATATTTCATTTACTCTTTTTGTCACTTTTGGATATTATTCACGTTTGTATTTTTTTTTTGTCATCAATGTTTTTCTCTATTTGATGTTTTGCTTATCATGACTTTACTAACACACACACACACACACACACACACACACACACACACACACACACACACACACACACACACACACACACACACACCACGTACACACATACATGCATACACACACAGGCCGAGAATTTGCTGCGGATTTTCCGAAACTTATTTATTGATATTGGATCCCCGCGAGGACACAATTGCCAGCCTCCACACTGAGAACTTTTCCTGCATATCATCCCAGAGTGAGGGCCTCGCCACCTCCTTCTCTCCCTCCCTCCTTCCCTACCTATTTATCTAGCTCCTGTTAGCCATCTTCCCTCGCTTTTCCTCCTTCATAACCTTCTTTCCTCGTTACTGTCCCCTACCCCTCTCCGCCTTCCTCTCCCTCTCCCCTGCCCTTCTCTTCCTCCTTCTCTCATTTCCTCTTCTTAGGCTACCTCTTCCCTCCTGCCCTACCTCTTTCTATTCATCTTCTTTCCTCAATCACCTCCCCCCCTTGGCCTACTCTTCCCACTCCTCTTTCCACCCCTCTTCCACCCCTCGTCCCTCCCCTCCTTCCTCTTCGCTAGGGTAAAGTCAGTCAGGAGAGGCGAGCATGACGACAATTAACTCAAGAAAATGGTGACATGTACAGCTACTGGACTCATGAACGCCAGTCCTTAGTTCTCCTCCCTTTACAATCTGTCACGGTGAATCAGAGAGGAGCGCCAGGGTTCACGGCAGCTTCCTCTCGCCGCCTTCTTACAGGTGTCTAGGTGCGCATGTTGAAGGCCTAGGCATGTGTTAGCTGCATATCCCCGTACGTAAAAGAAGTATCCTATGCTATTTGTATCAAGGAATCCAGGTAGCCATATTAAGGAAGGACACAAAAAAAAAAATATGATAAACTGTACCTCAACGCGATTACTTTTCTGGAATAGACAGATAAACATTGACTCCTGGATGTGACAAGACCCCCCAAACGTATAGAAAATGGTATTACGGTACTCAATCATAAACAGAAGACTTATAATAAACATAACTGCAGTACAATCAACTCTATAGGGGTGTTGGAACCCAAGTGTGTAAAGAAAATAGCAACGAGTGTGATGTACTGTCAGAATCACCTTGTACTCTCCACCTGCAAATTACCTGATGTTGTTGTCACTCACTCTTGTTATGACACTTAGGACGGACACTTGAGGCGGTTACAACACGGTACTTAGTGTTTATGTTCCTGCCCTCCAAGATGACGAGAAAGACAGAAACCATTATTACCAAGAACCTGAAGGAAAGGTTGAAAAAGTTCCCAGAAATAAGATGATTATAATTTAGGGTATGACCTGAAGTGACCTGTAGCGACCTGTAACACCTGAACCTACGTAAATTACCTGATGTGACCTTGAGAACAGCCTAGCTTAAGTGTGAGGTGATGAGGAAGGAGGTGTGTGTGTGTCTGTGTGTGTGCAGATGAATCCCTGACACCGTTCCTGGATACACTTCAACATTGTCTTCATCTTCTCCTCTAAATATCTCTTATAAAACACACACACACACACACACACACACACACACACACACACACACACACACACACACACACACACACACACTTCCAAACACATCTCTTGACAACTATCAATTCCACATCTTACCCCCAAAATACTTTACAAAGCCAATATGAAGATCTTACCTGAACCACTCTATCAGGTCATATACAGCACAGGTATATAATGCCCAAAAGACACGTATATCTTTCTCTTTTCTAGGTATCTTCTCTTCCCCCTACAGCATTTTATCAGACAAAGGCCTGTTATTCCTCACTAAGTAGCACACTCGCCCATAAAACTCGTCTTATTATGCAGCGTGTGCAGTGAGAGGCTGAGAGGAGTGAGGCAGCCTGCAAATTTGTGTGTTTTATGGAGGAGCGTTGAGGGAAGACGGTACGTGCCAGGAAATTTGCATACGTGTGTGTGTGTGTGTGTGTGTGTTAAGAAAATAGCTTATGGAGTTTTCAATCCATCCTGTCCACACACACACACACACACATACATTGACTCACTCACTCACACGACCTTTCCATTGCACGTACAGTTGGCGACATTTCCGACTAGTACACTCAGCGTTGTCAATCCACTCTTTCCATAGCCTCTTAAGTTACTCGGTGAGACGTGAGGTGCACACACTAGATTAGGGTGAGTCTCATTCCGTCCAATCACTGAATTTACTTCGTGTGTACCAAATTTAACTTATCTAGCGGGAAAGGCATCATTTCTGGTCATTACACTGTATATTTACACCGTTCGTATAGTATAGTATAGTATAGTAGTAGACAAAAAAACGGACTACTACTACTGCTACTATCAACACACTACCACCACCACCACCACCACCACCACCACCACCACCACCACCACCACCACCACCATCACTACACTTCCACCATCTCTGTAAACACACACACACACATACAAACCCTAATACACAAGTATATCAACCCGAAAGTTTATATACCGCTTCTATGAATAAATTATACATCAGCTGGAAGTGTAGTGGGTGTAGGGCGCCAGGTACACTCTCTGCCTCCATCATGGTATACAAAGCGACTCACAACCTTCCACACCGACATGACAGCTTTGTAAATTATTTCTCTCGTATAAAACTTCGTCCCTTTGTTGTTATGCATGTTAGGAATCTTTTCGTGTCCCATCGCTTTGTGGAGTTGGTATATAGCGTGTCTCTCTGTCTGTCTGTCTGTCTGTCTGTCTGTCTGTCTGTCTGTCTGTCTGTATGTCTGTATGTATGTATGTATAAGCTAATTTTTCATTAACTCTTTCACAAACTTGTACATTTTAATATATGTTTCTCTTTGACAAATTTATTTTTTCTGTGATATTAACTATTTTTTCTACGTTATTCATCACTTGTGACCTGTGTTCGGATATTATTTTTGACCTAAGTTCTTGGTTAACCTTGATGGTCAGGTCATATTAAGATGTTAACTTTGACCTTTTTTTGAGTCGTAGGAATAAAGTTTCTCAAGCTGTATTCTTTATTTTTTTTTATTTATATTTTTTGTTTTATTTTACGAGTATTTTTCCATTACCCAGAGTGCCATAGTGTTGGTCGTCACCATCGCGGAACACACAGCATAAACGTGATGTGTTCTGAAGGTTCATATATTTATGTGGTATAGATTTTACGCCCGAGCAGACAGCCAAGGGAATGGTCGACCAAATATTATCAACAGTGACCAGACGCTGTGACGGGACTCTCTTAGCTTCCCAACATGCGTGAAAAAAAAAAATTGCGTAGTGCAGTTTTTTTTTCCTGTGCTCGAATACTCAACTAAGGAGAGAGTAGAGAGGGGAGGAGAGAATAGAGAGGGAAGGAGAGAGTAGAGAGTGAAGGAGAGAGTAGAGAGGGAAGGAGAGAGTAGAGAGTGAGATAGAGAGAGAGAGAGAGTACTGTTGTTGTTTTGTCTTTCTTCACGCATATACGCAAAATTCTATGATTGTTACTGTAAACTTTTCCTTTTAGTTTGTTTCTTGGTGCTCTCTCTCTCTCTCTCTCTCTCTCTCTCTCTCTCTCTCTCTCTCTCTCTCTCTCTCTCTCTCTCTCTCTCTCTCTCTCTCTCTCTCAAACACATAACATATAATGGGTCTATCAGAGGACAATTGATCACAACTCACAGATAAATGAGGTTGAAAGAAAAGTGATGATGGCAGAGAGAAAGAAACAAATCACTAAAAGATATGAGTAAAATAAAATAAAATAAATATGAAGAAGAATGGCGAATCATATTGTACCCTATGAGCAAGGATTAGAGAATCATATTGTACCCTATGAGCAAGGATTAGAGAATCATATTGTTCATCGCTTTTATACCTGTATGGAGTAGCGAAGCAGATTCACCTCCCCTCAAATTTGATTATATCACACGAGAAAGGATTAGCAAATCAGATTGTATTAAAATAATTGGAGATTCGAATTACAAACAGTCTAGAAACTACACAACTTTCTGGTGCTTAGCGAAGCAAGATGTGACTTAATATATGCTAAAAAAAACACGAGCGAATTATGTCAAGTTAATACGAAACTCACAACCTTCTGAGGAATAGCGAATCACGATGTAGCTCTCACATTTTACTTATTTTCAAGGGGATAGGGTGACCTGGCGGACGACTGAGGCTGTTTATAATTCAGGTGGACAGGTTGTTACCACATACCACTGAAGGGAGGAAGAGGTGGAGAGAGGAAGGGAGGGAAGAGGAGGGAGGGAGGAAGGAGGAAGAGAGGGAGGGAAGAGGTGGTGCAGGGAGAGAGGGAGGAAGAGGAAGGAGGAAGAGGTGTTGGAAGGAGGGAGGGAGGAAGAGGTGGTGGGGGGGAAGAAGGGAATGGTTGGGAGGGAGGGAGGAGATGGGGGACAGATGGCCTCACCCACCACTATCCCGTGTTTACTGTGTTGTGTGTCTGTCTGTCTTGTTGTGTGTGTGTGTGTGTGTGTGTGTGTGTGTGTGTGTGTGTGTGTGTGTGTGTGTGTGTCCAGTACAGTACACAAAACAGCTGGCCGAGTAAGTGAAATGTGGAGTGTGGCTACCGTAGAGTTATTCCCGTTTTTCTCCCCCCCTCCCTGCCTACCTGCCCGCCTGCTAGCTTCTCTTCTTATTATTATTATTTTTCTTCTTCTTTTTGTTGTTATACTTCTTCTCTTCCTCTTCCTCCTCCTCCTTCTCCTCCTCTCTTCTATCTTCTTTTTGTCGTTATTGTTGTTGTTTCTTCTTACTTCTTTTAAATCTCTCTCTCTCTCTCTCTCTCTCTCTCTCTCTCTCTCTCTCTCTCTCTCTCTCTCTCTCTCTATAAGACCCTCTTACACCTTACTAAGCACCGTGTCCACCCCCCCCCCCACCTCTCCTCCTGACTATTAACTCGATCCGCGGTTCGTCACACAGCTTGTCAAGAGAGACCAGTCACGGACCTTCATGCCAGACACACACTCTTTCACCTCCCACCTCCCATTCACTGCCTGGCACGCCCTGATAAAGCACGCCAGTCACATGTGAGAGAGGTGGTTGGTGAGAGAGGGGGAGTGGGAAGGTGGGAGAGAGAGTGAGAGAGAGAGAAAGAGAGAGGGTTGAGGGAGAAAGTGGGGTGGGTAAATGGAAGAAGGAGGAATGGGTGATGGCTTTGATGGAAGAGAGGAAGAAGGGGTGGGAAAGCATGGTTGAGAGCTTTAGGGGGAGGGAGATGAAATGGGAGGAAAAGTGGGGAGACAGAGAAGATAGAGGGTATGTAGATGGGAAAGGAAGGGGTGAGAACTTTAAAGGGAGAGAGTGGGAGGGGATGGAAGAGGTGAAGGTGTTTTTTATTCATATTTTCATCCAATTATTCACACGTGACATAACACAACACAAAATAAGAAGTAATTTTTTTTTTTTTTTGGAGTCGAGTTAAAATTTTTGGAGTGTATGTTTTTCCTCTAATGGATGGTGAGGGAGAGGGGTGAGGGGAGAGGGGTGAGGGGGCCGGGGTCCTTCATCCCACTCTCTCTCTCTCTCTATGTTATTTTACGGTTGTTATGTTACAGTGATGAACAAAAATTGCCTCGTCGTAACCTATAAAACTTTACTGTTCGTTATCAGAGTCAACATCAGGGAGGTGTGTGTGTGTGTGTGTGTGTGTGTGTGTGTGTGTGTGTGTGTGTGTGTGTGTGTGTGTGTGTCAGCGTTACGAACAAAAGAAGTGAAGGAGATTACTATTACAACATCAAACAATACTTATCATTATATTATCATCACTAGGATACTCTTGGTTCACTTAATGGGGAGAGTGGGACAGGTACGAGACAGGTGGGAGACAGGTGGGTCGACAGGTGGGAGACAGGTGGGTCGACAGGTGGGAGACAGGTGGGAGACAGGTGGGAGACAGGTGGGTCGACAGGTGGGAGACAGGTGGGTCGACAGGTGGGAGACAGGTGGGAGACAGGTGGGAGACAGATAGGTCGACAGGTGGGAGACAGGTGGGTCGACAGGTGGGAGACAGGTGGGTCGACAGGTGGGTCGACACTACACTTGGGAATCGATACAGCAAGGACAGTTCTGAGGATCCAAGGGGTAAGGGTAAGTGTGTCTTGAGTCTGAGTGTGTCTTGAGTCTGAGTGTCTTGTGTCTGAGTGTATCTTGAGTCTGAGTGTGTCTTGTGTCTGAGTGTGTCTTGAGTCTGAGTGTGTCTTGTGTCTGAGTGTATCTTGAGTCTGAGTGTGTCTTGAGTCTGAGTGTATCTTGTGTCTGAGTGTATCTTGTGTCTGAGTGTGTCTTGAGTCTGAGTGTGTCTTGAGTCTGAGTGTGTCTTGAGTCTGAGTGTGTCTTGTGTCTGAGTGTGTCTTGTGTCTGAGTGTATCTTGAGTCTGAGTGTGTCTTGTGTCTGAGTGTATCTTGTGTCTGAGTGTGTCTTGAGTCTGAGTGTGTCTTGTGTCTGAGTGTGTCTTGAGTCTGAGTGTGTCTTGAGTCTGAGTGTGTCTTGTGTCTGAGTGTGTCTTGAGTGTGAGTGTGTCTTGTGTCTGAGTGTGTCTTGTGTCTGAGTGTGTCTTGTGTCTGAGTGTTTCTTGAGTGTGAGAGAACGACTATTATATGCGATATTTTTCTTATGATGATGGTGGTTGGTACTACTACTACTACTACTACTACTACTACTACTACTACTACTACTACTACTACTACTACTAGTATTAACCTTCCCCTTCCATCACCACCACCAGCACCGCTACAAACCTTCCCTTCCACCACCCTTCCCTGGACAGACGTGCCTGGCATGGCAAGCTGACATGGTCCACGGCTATTGGTAACTTCCCTCTTCCTCCTCCTCCTCCTCCTCCTCTCTTCATTTCCTCTCTTCTTCTCCTCCTCTCCCTCATTTCTTACCTATTTGTCATCCTTACTCTCTTTTTCTCTCCTGCTCTTCCTCTCTCCGCCTCATATCTTCAGTCTCTCCCCACCCCTTCATTTCTTACTCTCCTCCCTCATATCCTCCCTAATCCCCCTTCATTCCTCATTATCCTCCTTCTTACCATTCTTTCCCATTCCACCTTCTTCTCTCGTCACCCTATCCTACCTCACCCCTTCTCTCATCCCATTATTCCCCACTCCCTGCCCTTACCCTATTCCTTCCCACTCCTACCATCAGCCCTCCCCCCCCCCCCTCCCTCCCTCAGCGCTGGGGAGAGAGAGAGAGAGAGGGAGAGAGAGAGAGAGAGAGAGAGAGAGAGAGAGAGAGAGAGAGAGAGAGAGATCCTACAGCCAGCCAAATATTGACCTGGTCTTGGGTAAACTGTTGAAACTATTTTGTCAAGGTATTTTCAATTTCTTTTTGTCCCTAGTGTCGACTTTTTTCCCCAACATTTCCCCAATTTCCTTATTTTTCCCCGATTTTCCCTAGTTTCCTTATTTTTTTTACATTTTTTCTGCATATTACATCATTATTTTTAATTTTACTGTGTTATTTATCTTTCTTTCTTTTCCCTTTCCAACGTTTTCCTCCTCATTTCTCTATTTCTGCATTTCCCATTAATCCCTCGTGTCCTCATTCTCCCTATTTTACCCCATTAACCTCATTTTCATTTGTCTTATTTTTATGTTGTTTTCACCCGTCCGTTCTGTTGTGTCTAGACGCCACAATTCGGTAGAGGAATGTTAAGTCGTGTTAAGTTATACAAAGAACAACAAAGATTCTCCTTGAAGGTAGACAGGTAATTGCTAAGTCAACAATGAGGTGATTACAGCTTGCAGTAGTTGAAGGTGCAGTTACACGTATAGATACAGGTACAATTAGAATAGAGGTTACAAATATGAATATAGACTAGTATTCCTGTATCCGTACCTGTAACGCTGCTGATGAAATATTATTAAATTATCACCTGTTTACATTATACAGGTATTCACTGTATCTAAGGTTACATGTAGACATAGACGAAATTATACAATATTTAACTTGTGTCTATATATTTCATGATTGACACGAAGGACCAGTTTGACATTTTCGTTAATTACATGTCATATAATTACCTATTAAATTAATTATAGGTTATCATTTGTTTCTAAAATTGGCTAAAATTATATGATGAAACCTGTAAACATATTTTCTTTATTAGGTAAAAATAATTTAGTTCCAGTGACTGACGTACGAACAGCTACCTACCCTGGCTTGCGTCATAACATCGCTTCACTTGTCTTCCCTCCCCTTCACACATCCCCCCCCCCCTTCCCTCTCTCCCCGGCCACCTCCCTCCCTTCCTGGCCACTTCCCTTCTTCGCCGGCCACCTCTTTCCCTCCCTCCCCGGCCACCTCCCTCCCTCCCCGGCCACCTCCCTCCCTCCCCGGCCACCTCCCTCCCTCCCTCCCTCCCGGCCACTTCCCTACCTCCCCGGCCACTTCCCTCCCTCCCTGGCCACTTCCCTCCTTTGCCGGCCACCTTTTTCCCTCCCCGGCTACCTCCCTCCCTGGCCACCTCCCTCCCTCCCAGGCCACCTCCCCCCCTCCCCCGGCCACCACCAGGCCCTTGGCACCTCATTCAGAGTGTCGTCGATCTCAGCCCTCGAGCTTTAATTCCCGGAAACACGACAAAGGGACCACTAGCGTCTTGTCCTCAGTCTTAGACGGTGCTCTCTCTCTCTCTCTCTCCCTCTCTCTCTCTCTCTCTGTCTCTCTCTCTTAATTCCAACACAAAAGTCGAAGAGAATTCAAAGTACTTGATAAATAGACCAAGTTCCACCATTAAGCGTTTTTTGATCCCATTTATTAACTCTTAAGTAGTATTAGAACACAAGAGTGACTGGTCGAATGGGTCCCGGCGCTAAAATATTCTTGTCCTAATGGCCTTTAGATCCTACTACGCCTCACTCCCTATGGAATCCTTCTTGTAATGAACACTAGTATATCTCACCACCTGAATTATGGCTTTATTTAAAACCAGATCTAGATTATAGGTTTGTTATTGCCACGTTATACAAGTTGGTAGATCTTGTAAATGACGAGGAATTGGTTATTTTTCTTATACGGTGTTGTTATCTACGTACCCTTTTACACTATGTCAATAAGTCAACACTAAGACGCTAGGGTAGTTATATTGTTAGATCCTATCGTAACTCCTTTGTATATCGTTTGAAAGGTAACTAAAAATAATCTTCTCTCGTTTATAGATTTTAAAGGTCTCACCTCGTCATCAACATCAACAAACAGAAGGGTCTTTGACAGCTGAAGAAGAACAAGTGGTCAGCCCTAAACTCCAGCCAACGTTTATATATATAACAGTGCCTCCATTATATCCCCTGGTGGCTCATGTTGGAGCTATCTTACGCTGCCTTGATAGTAAGTGTTTCTCTATTTTTTACGAGATTACTAATTATTAAGTCTTATTGCTAAAGGTCGACACAAAAACAATAAATTTACAAAAACTAAAGTAAATATTAGTAACAAAAACAAATAAATATAAGTAACATGAACATTAAATACAGGTCATGAAAACAAGAAATATCAAGGTTACATAAACAATAAATATCAAGGTTACATAAACAATAAATATCAAGGTTACATAAACAATAAATTTAAACCCCCACAAAAAACACTTAATACAGGTTACAAAAACAATATATATATAACATGTTTACGCTCGAGAGGTTCAGTAGTTGATCACCAGCCAGTACAGCGTAGAGTCAACCCACAAACACAGGAAGTTGAGGGAGAACACTGAGAGCTACTTCAACTACACAACACGACACCACGGGATTAAGTCAGGGTCCTCTTGTTTATGTTGCCATTACGGGTCAGTCAGAAGGCCTAATTAGGGGGTAACTATTATTTTATTTTATTTTTACTTTTCTTCTTCATTTTCGCATTCTTATATTCTTCTCTTGTTTGTCTTTCTTTAAATATGGGTTACTCTATTAGCTGCATTATGTATATGTATTATAATCTATGCTTAATGTATCGTAATGTATACTGTTGTTATGCTCTGTTTACCGTTTTCTGTAAATCGGTCATAAAACGAAAGAAAACGGGAATCACTGACGAATTACCAACTCACTTAGGTTCACCTGAAGATTAACCACCCTAATACTACTTGGGAGGGATGAGGTTAGATTAGGTTAACGTTAGGTTAGGTTACGTTAAGTTAGGTTAGGTTAGGTTAGGTTAATCTTTAGGTGAGATAAGCTAGAGTGGAGATTCCCCAGGTAATTGGACAGAAAACTTAAGGAAGAGGCCATGGTCAAGGGAAGTTGGCGTGAAAATGTTATCTCAGTCAGTCAGTCAGTCAGTCAGTCAGTCCATCAGTCAGTTTGGAAAGTCGTTTACTGAGTTACTAAATAGATCCTGAAAAAAAAAAGATGATGATTTTTCTTCATCTAAATGAGAATGATTTATTCTATTTGAAATGAAACTTTGTATACTAAAAATTGTAATATGTCAAACTCGAATCCGAAAATCTCTTACATGTATGCTAAGATGGCGACCTCTTGTTTACTAAAATAGCGAGAATGGGTTAAATGTCAAAGTGGCAACCCTGCTGAAGCCTGGTAGGAGGTGGTGGTAAGAGTCAGTATCACGCGAGACATCATAGAGTGAGGATGTCCGCTCCGCCATATCGTATATAACTTCACCTGTCCCCGACCACTTACCACTCGTCCAACCAATACTCTCCAAACTTGAATACTATTAAACACATTTACCAAGGAGTTATATATTGAAGGAAATAAATAACTCAGCGTAAGGACATAAGAGAAGTGTATATAATTTTGTGTTTTTAGTGAAAGAGAACTTTTGGTTGGCTTAAGCTGTGTCAACGTTACACGGGAGGTTTAGCCAAGATTATCTCCCGACTTCCCAAACTCTTATAAAAATAATCCCCGGAACTCACTTGTGGACGAGACCAACTCCCTCCGTCAAGATGGATATAACGTAGACTCCTGACAATGTAGAAACTTGATCGAACTTTATAAAGACGATTTAGAACAAAAACAACTTAAAAAATAAAAAAAAATACGAAAAACTCAAAATCCTGTGTTGGAAAGAGCAAGGAAAAATAAGTGAACTCTGCGGAAGTTTTCTACAAAATTGGAAACGAGGCTTGAAATTTCTCGCCTAAATTCAGAATCTGACGTCTAAAGTTTCCCCCTTAAAGAAAACGAAGAATTTGAGAAGCTGATAGTGTGAAGAAAATGGATCGTGGTGTCTTCATGGTAGCTGTTGCTGTCTTTCTACACGTGGGTGAGTGTCCTGCTACCACCACCATAGTCCCTTCACTATCACCAATGTCATGTCACTATCACCAGTACCCTTTCACACAGTAACACCTTCGTCAGGAATAGAACACTTTAAGTCACTCGTTCTGCGGCAGGAGATATCGACATGGAGGCGGTGCGCTTTAGGTCACCTATATTTTCACAGCTTGGTGGACGGGTCGTGCCCCTGGAGACACGAGTTGAGCGCTGTGTACACTCGGCCACTGCTCGTGTTCACAATTCTTATATACATCTGTGTTGTTGTTGCGTTTGCTCTTACGTTTCTCCTTGAATAATAACAATAACAATAATAACGATAACAACAATAATAATAATAATAAATAATAATAAAATGTGATAGAATTCCAAACGAGTATTAAGAATTGTTGGGGCGTTGATATTGAAAATGTTAAATAATGTTGTATGGGACCTGGGTGTGGGACCTGGGTGTGGGACCTTTCGATTGGATCTTTGTGTGGGACCTGGGTGTGGGACCTGGGTGTGGGACCTTTGGATGGGACCTTTGTGTGGGACCTTTGTGTGGGACCTGGGTGTGGGACCTGGGTGTGGGACCTTTGTGTGGGACCTGGGTGGGGGACCTGGGTGTGGGACCTGGGTGTGGAACCTTTGGATGGGACCTTTGTGTGGGACCTGGGTGTGGGACCTTTGGATGGGACCTTTGTGTGGGACCTGGGTGTGGGACCTTTGGATGGGACCTTTGTGTGGGACCTGGGTGTGGGACCTGGGTGTGGGACCTGGGTGTGGGACCTTTGTGGGACCTGGGTGTGGGACCTGGGTGTGGGACCTGGGTGTGGGACCTGGATGTGGGACCTTTGTGTGGGACCTGAGTGTGGGACCTTGGTGTGGGTGGGACCTGGGTGTGGGACCTGGGTGGGGGACCTGGGTGTGGGACCTGGGTGTGGGACCTTTGGATGGGACCTTTGTGTGGGACCTGGGTGTGGGACCTTTGGATGGGATGTGGGACCTGGGTGTGGGACCTGGGTGTGGGACCTGGGTGTGGGACCTGGGTGTGGGACCTTTGTGTGGGACCTGGGTGTGGGACCTTTGGATGGGATCTTTGTGTGGGACCTGGGTGTGGGACCTGGGTGTGGGACCTTTGGATGGGACCTTTGTGTGGGACCTGGGTGTGGGACCTGGGTGTGGGACCTACAGATCTGTCTTAACACATACTGTACATACATACATTCTTATATTTTCTTCTCCCTCTTCTTAATGTTCTATCCATTCCTTCCCTTCTTCTCATCCTCCCTCCCCCTCTTCTTCATATCCTCATCTCCTCCCTCCCTCCTCCCCTCTTCTCTCTCTCTCCTTCATATCCTCTCCTCCCTCTCTCTCCTCTCCTCTCTTCTTCTTCTTTATCATATTTCATCTCATCATATTCAACATATTAAGGTGTTTGCCCCCACCCCCTTCCCGACCCTCCCTCCCTCCCTCTCTTTCCCCCTCCACCGTCAATAGGCGTCCAACTCTACCCTATTTCCGGGTTATAGGGCAAAGTTTTCCGGGTGTACTTTGTTTATCTTCATAATCAATCTCCTGTACCACACACACGCACACACACACACACAGTACCTAGGTCACTATGTACACAACCCCTCAAGCCTTTTTTACCTGTCTGTCTGTCTGTTTATACCTGTCTCGTTGTTTTCTTTACATCCTGAGAGAGAGAGAGAGAGAGAGAGAGAGAGAGAGAGAGATTTCCGGCACTTTTGCACTTTTGTATAATCTCCACCATCACTACGCAACCAACCTTCGAGAGAAAGAGAGAGAGAGAGAGAAAGCCAGAGAAATACACCCACATTCATTTTCTTTCTACCCTGCCACTTTCACCGACACAGACAAACGGATAGACAGACAGACTTTCACATTTTTTTTCTTCTGTCTCCACCTTCAATATTCTCTATTTCCCACCCTCACCTCACTGTCAAAACACACACACACACACATGACCTCAACGATGAAAATAATAATAATAATCACATTGTAGCTTTAAGTTAATGTCTAAAAAATCTACATAGACGTCAGAATTGTAGCGTATGATTCTGTCCTTAAGTTGAGCCTTGTAGTTAAACCTCCCGGATATGACATGTTGATAATTCTATGTAAATCGTAACAAAAACAATAAGATTTAATTATGTTATCCCTATTAACAATTTCATTTTCTCTAATTGACGTTACGGCACTGAAAAAATAATACGGATGATAAATCGTGTTTAATAAAGATTTAGCATGTAAATAAAATAAAATAAGTATATTATAGTTCCGTTTTACTCCCCCCGGCCTGGGAATCTTTCTACAATGGAGGTACTTGTAAATACAAAAGAAAAAAGCGCGCACCAATTCCACAACTGGAAACTGACTCCTCAACAACACCCAGGGG
Organism: Homarus gammarus; assembly: GCA_958450375.1. NCBI lineage: Eukaryota > Metazoa > Arthropoda > Malacostraca > Decapoda > Nephropidae > Homarus > Homarus gammarus. The sequence goes on from CAUDMG010000605.1 coordinate 91,127, forward strand.
GGAAGGTGAATAATAGAACAAGAAGCGAATGAACTTAACTATGAGTTTTATTTGACTTGTTGTACAGAAAGTAGAAAATCATATTACACATCTAATGAAAAAAAAAAAAAAAAAAAAAAGTGCTTTATTTCACGTGTCAGGAAAGAAAAAGTTTAGTTTTATTTCACGTTTACCAAAAGGCGAAAAGAGTTACAATTTCGTGGTTTCTGCACTGTTACTACGGTAGTGGTAGCAGCAGCAGCGGTGGTGGTGGTGGTGGTAGTGGGCGGACACAGGAACACCGGGGGAGCGCTGTGCAAATAACAAAAACCAGGAATATATAACAGCCCCCCACCCCCACCACCCCCACCCCTCCCAACACACACACACACACGCATACGACCTGATCCTTCCCGTCTTCCGAAAACCCTCAGAATATTTACACAAATATCAAACTAGGAATGAAAAGGTTAGGACAAATAGATGTCAATATGCAAAAGGCCAATTTGCTTGAAAATGTCAGGTTATATCCCAGGTTGGAGAGAGAGAGAGAGAGAGAGAGAGAGAGAGAGAGAGAGACGACCAGGTCACCCCAAAACAAACGACGACCTGGATATGAGGAGTCTGGTAGAGAGTCACTTTATGTCAGGTTATCTCAGAACAATCATGAATTTAATACGTCAGCATAAGTCAGGTCAGGTCAACTCACAATAATGATAAAGCTAATACCATAAGTCAGGGAACAAAGCAGGCCATGTGAGGTCAATGAGATTATTCTGATACCCCCAAGTGTAATGTGCAGGGATTAGTTCATTTTAATATTTGCTGGTTTGCGAAAGCCGAGATAAAAAAAATAATGAAAGTGTTAAGTGTGATTAAAAATATACTTTGAAAGTATGTGTAAGAGTCACACACACACACACACACACACACACACACACACACACACACACCTCATCCCCAAAACAAACACATACACACAGCTTCCCACACACACCCCAACCCACACTCCTCACCCACACACACCTCACCTCCCACACACCCCAACCCACACACCTCACCCCTTAACACGCACGCACTCGCACACACACGCACGCACAATGTTTCCTATTCAGTGTAAGTCTTCCGGCGTCATATTAAAGTGTAGGAAACTTGGTGTTAAGCCTCTGGCCAGAAAAGCCTTCCCGTGTTCAAGAAAAAGCGATTCTATTATATTAGAGTGTTTATGATTTATCAGGCTGGGTGCATTGTCCAGAGGGAGAGAGAAGACGGAGAGAGAATAGAGAAAACTGGAGGATGAAACAGGAGGAGAGAGCAGTGGAAGGGAGGAGAGGATGGATGGGTAGAGAATAGAGAGAGAAAAGGGAGAAAGGGGGAAAGAAAAAAGTGGAGGAGAAAAAAGGTAGAAAAGCATAGAGAAGAGGAGGAGAGAGAGAGAGAGAGCGCACCATTATACCTGATCATCTAAGGGACCCAACACACACCTCAGGTAAATATCAAACTAGACCAATCAACAGAAGAATACCCCCCAGTGCCTCAAGTTTGGGATAGTACAGGTCATAAGGTTAAAAGGTCGTCGAGGTCACAGAGGTCATAGGGTCACAGAAGTCATAGGGTCATAGAGGTCACAGGGTCGTAGAGGTCACAGAGGTAAAGAAAATTCCTTCTTCAACTTTCTAAATATATTAAAGTTTGTAACACATAGTTGACTTTTGCTCACTAAAGAATCAGAGGAGTTTTACATCAGTTGCCACGTTAATTAGTGTGTGTGTGTGTTGTGTAGTGTGTGTGTGTGTGTGAAGGGAGGGTAAGCGTGAGAGAGAGAGAGAGAGAGAGAGGTCATCAGTATTCATGGGTTGGTCTTCACCCACCCAAGGGTCAAGAGACTCTCCGGTTTTAGTTTACTCTTAAAGTTTTAATGGTTCTTAGTGTAAGGACGTGAGGTCAACACCTTCCCTCCCTGACAATGCCTGACCTGACCAGACCTGAACTGACCATAACTTAATTCTGTCTAACCTGACCTAACCTAACATGACCTTAACTTAAGTCGGTCTTTAACCTAACCTTAATTGAATTCAACTTAACTAACCTAACTTTCCCTAACCTAACCTAGCCATGACGTCGTATGTACCCTAGACGTGAGGTTGGTGCTGCCCTCTGTTACATATGCATGGGTCTCTGATACTATACCATGCTGTAAATGTTTCGTCCGTGCATATCCCTGTAACTATGCAATGGTAAGGGGTGAGAGGGGTAGGGAGGTAAGGATAAAGGTGGTGGGAGGTGCAATGATGAGGGGTGTGGGAGGGTAGTGAGGGAGGTGAGGATAAGGGTGGGAGTTGGTGAAGATAATTGTCGTGTTGTGTTTCGTTTTTGTGTTTTTTTTTTACTTCATTTTTATTATTGTTTTATAGTTTTAATGGTCAAATATATTTTTCTTTCTGTTATTTTCTTTTTATTCGTGAGTTTTGGAAAGGTTTATCTCACAAAGGCCAAATTATATCTGTGTATACTTTCAAAGGTATATATATATTTTTTTTTTTCAGGGGGCGAAGGGGAAAGTTACTGTTTAGGTTAGATAAATAATTGAATCAGATACTTAAGGTTCAAAGACTTCATTATTAATTTTATCTTTTCTTGAAACTTTGGTATATTATTACTCACAAAGTTTGGGTTCAAAACTTTACATTCATTTCAGACTCTTGTTATAACTTCTTAACCCCACAAAAATAGTGAGCAAGAACTACACATATCTTTATAATTTCCTCCTAAAAACTTCATCATAACACGGAAATAATCTACAGTTACTTATTTCCAAAGGCATTATAGATAAAAAAAACGAATCCCATATTACAACAGAGTCACTACAAACAAAAAATACATTCCCTGTTAGAATTTTGCCTCAAACTCGATATTGGAACGATAGATAATTCCTTTTACATGTGATAGGAACGGCTATGTAGTATGTATAGAGTAAAGGGTGGAGCAGGGAGAAGTGGAGATGGGGATTTTATTTACATACCAGACCATCGGTAGGGGATGATGTTGACCCATAACTGTGATAGATGATGTCTCCCAGAACATTTTCACTTCATGTGCACTTTGGGAATTAAGCTTTGATGTTCACGGTTAGTTTTAGATTTAGTCTCTCTCTCTCTCTCTCTCTCTCTCTCTCTCTCTCTCTCTCTCTCTCTCTCTCTCTCTCTCTCTCTCTCTCTCTCTCTCTCTCTCCTCCATGTCGTAATCCCATCCAAACTCAGTAGAAAAGTTTAACACGCTACACAGTTTGGTCTCTCTATCTCTTGAAAGAACTATGTCCCTTCTACTGCCTCGTTGGTATTGTAACACAGTTGATCGACTTTGATGTCTACTTAAAAAAAATAAATAAAAAAACAATAACAATACACATTAAGGAAGTCGCCCGTCGGTAAACACACACACACACACACGAGGTCTTACATTATTCTGAGACGTTGACCTTGTGTTAATGAAGAAGAAATAGATAAATATGATGATGAATGAATATAATTGCACATGTACTTAGCAACGTAAATAATAGGGTTGAAGATAGTGAAGTATGATGAAGTATGACTATATGTATGATAAGGGACCTGCAGTACCTTATATAATGCCACGTTCACGTTATCGATAAATATGATGCATTGGCGAGTGTGAAGCAGACTCTCTCTCTCTCTCTCTCTCTCTCTCTCTCTCTCTCTCTCTCTCTCTCTCTCTCTCTCTCTCTTTCTCCTCCTCCTCTTTGCCTCGTTCTACGTAATTTTCCTTCTTTATTTCCTTAATCCTACTCCTCCTCCTTCTTCCCTTCTTCCTATTCCCCTCCCTCATTACTCCCCCATTCTTTGTTACCTCCTACTTTCTCTCCCTCCCTCATTTCCTTCACTCGTTCCTAATTTATTATCTAATTTTCCTTCCCCTTCTCCCTGCCGCTTTGTCTTTCTCCTTCACCCCTTCTTCCATCCCTTCCTCACTCCTTCTTCCTTCCTTCCCTTATTCCTTCGCTGCTTCCTTTCCTCCCTCACCCCCCCCCCCCCTTCACTCCCTCACTAGGTCTGGGCTAAAGTAAGTGGATTTATCCCCTCCTCTTCACCCCCTCACCTCCCTACCCCTACCTACCCCTCCCTCCCCCTCCACCTGTACGAATGATGAATAAATAATACGAAAACAATTTAGAAATCATTGATATAAAACATTGATCATACTAAGGACTTTTATAACAACAAAGTGATCAAGATTTTATATTTTTTTCCTTTGTTTTCTGTTAACTGATATGTTTGACGTTCTTGAGTTATTAACTGTGTGTGTGTGTGTGTGTGTGTGTGTGTGTGTCTGTCTGTCTGTATGTGTGTGTGTGTGTGTGTGTGTGTGTGTGTGTGTGTGTGTGTGTGTGTGTGTGTGTGTTATAACCTAAGTAAGTCACACATAATATATATATTCATAACAAATTCCTTGGTTGAGGTGATGATTTTCCCCCCTGTTGTTGTATTTCACACACGCCATGATAAGCAGAAGGAAAAGACGAGCGTACGTTCGTCTGGGCTGGTGATAAGCTGCTTGACTTGGGCTGGGTCGAGACGGGGCGTTGTTGACTTTGTTCGGGTTGGAAATTTTTCTTTATGGTACAGTAATTCCTTGTTTATTCTCTCTCTCTCTCTCTCTCTCTCTCTCTCTCTCTCTCTCTCTCTCCAATAATACATATGTAAATAAACTACTTCACTTTACCAGTAACACCCCGACGGCAGTTCAAAATGGCTCCAAAACTCCAATGAGACGACTTTTTTTTTTTAGATTATCTTGCGGGAAAATATTACTGGTAAGAGCCCATGATAGGAGAGATACTTACCTGAGGTCTTTGTTATTGTTGTAGTTTCGTTGTTGTTGCTCAGTAATCCTATTTGGATGTCTTGTTTCTGTTCTTGCTAAGTGTAACCTATTTTTGCCATGAGGAAATTGGCACAGCTTGTTCGTCTGGCCAGTGAATCAGTCATTCATGCCTTCGTGTTTTCAATTTCCAAAGTTTTCCGTGAACTTGAAATGGTTTTGAGGAGAAGTTTGCAGCAAGTGTGAGTGTTCAACTTTCTTCTTCTTTCTTCTTTCTTCTTTCTTCTTTCTTCTCTCTCTTTCTCTCTCTCTCTCTCTCTCGTCTATGAACCAACGTGAACAAAAGGAAAACCAATATTTTTTTTATCCTCAAGCCATTAACAGGTGTATCCTCCCCCCCCTACAGGTATGACTAGACCCATTAACAGATGTGTCCTCTCCATCTTACAGGTGTGAGTGGTTGGCGCCATGATGGAGCAGTGACCCATCGGAAGCACAGTAACAGGGCTACCAACATTGGGCGACTCTTACCGGAACTGCAGAACAATACGGTGGTAGTGGCACAGGTTGGCGGCACTGCGACCATTAAGTGCTACACAGTGTTCCTTGGTGACGAGATGGTGAGTGGTTTGTTGTAGTTATGACGTCATGATGTTGTTCTGACGTCATGGTGTTGTGACGTCATGTTGTTTTAACGTCATGTTGTTGTAATGTCATGCTGTTATTGTTGTTATGGCGTCATGGTAAGTTATTGTTATTATTATTGTTATGACGTCTTGTTATTGTTTTTATCACTATGTTGTTATTCTTTCTTGTTGTTATCACGTAATGAGTGTTAATTATGTACTGTATGTCTTTCTGTAATTACTGTAACATGTACTAGCGTCTGTAATACCTTTGGCTGATATTACACTACATGAAATATACAAAAGTGTAGTGGACATAATTCTACGAGGTGGTGGTAGTTGTAGTGGTGGTGGTGGTGGTGGTAGTAGTGGTAGTAGTGGTGGTGGTGGTAGTAGTGGTAACAGTACTAGTGGTAGTGGTGGTGGTGGTACTAGTGGTAGTGGTAGTGGTGGTAGTAGTGGTAGCAGTGGTGGTGGTAGTGGTGGTAGTAGTGGTAACAGTACTAGTGGTGGTGGTAGTGGTGGTAGTAGTGGTAACAGTACTAGTGGTAGTGGTGGTGGTAGTAGTGGTGGTGGTAGTGGTGGTAGTAGTGGTAACAGTACTAGTGGTAGTAGTGGTGGTAGTAGTGGTAACAGTACTAGTGGTAGTGGTAGTGATGGTAGTAGTGGTAGCAGTGGTGGTGGTAGTGGTGGTAGTAGTGGTAACAGTACTAGTGGTGGTGGTAGTGGTGGTAGTAGTGTTAGCAGTGGTGGTGGTAGCGGTGGTAGTAGTGGTAACAGTACTAGTGGTAGTAGTGGTGGTAGTAGTGGTAACAGTACTAGTGGTAGTGGTAGTGGTGGTAGTAGTGGTAGCAGTGGTGGTGGTAGTGGTGGTAGTAGTGGTAACAGTACTAGTGGTGGTGGTAGTGGTGGTAGTAGTGGTAACAGTACTAGTGGTAGTGGTGGTGGTAGTAGTGGTAACAGTACTAGTGGTAGTGGTGGTGGTGGTAGTAGTGGTAACAGTACTAGTGGTAGTGGTAGTGGTGGTAGTAGTGGTAACAGTACTAGTTGTAGTGGTGGTGGTAGTGGTGGTAGTAGTGATAACAGTACTAGTGGTAGTGGTAGTGGTGGTAGTAGTGGTAACAGTACTAGTGGTAGTGGTGGTGGTAGTAGTGGTAGCAGTGGTGGTGGTAGTAGTGGTAACAGTACTAGTGGTGGTAGTAGTGGTAACAGTACTAGTGGTAGTGGTGGTGGTAGTAGTGGTAACAGTACTAGTGGTAGTGGTGGTGGTAGTAGTGGTGGTGGTAGTGGTGGTAGTAGTGGTAACAGTACTAGTGGTAGTGGTGGTGGTAGTAGTGGTGGTGGTAGTGGTGGTAGTAGTGGTAACAGTACTAGTGGTAGTGGTAGGAGAAGGGATAATGTATGCAAGAGCTACACAATGTTTATGTTCAATTTTCCGGTTCACGTTGTAGGTGGCCCGTGTAGTACTGTCACGCCCACACGCTATTGTGCTCTTGAGTGCTAAACTTTCCCACTGTTTGTTATGTGAGCGTGTGTGTGTGTGTGTGTGTGTGTGTGTGTGTGTGTGTGTGTGTGTGTGTGTGTGGTCCTGAAGTCATCGTTCTCGTGTTTACCTCCGACAGGTGACGTGGATGAAGCGAGACGAGGATCAATTACTGGCGGTGGGGACACAGGTGTATTCCTCAGACGCCAGGTACTCCGTTGCTCACCTGAGACACGACAAGGTACGCCATTATTCCTACCTTCCTACTCTCTCTCTCTCTCTCTCTCTCTCTCTCTCTCTCTCTCTCTCTCTCTCTCTCTCTCTCTCTCTCTCTCTCTCTCTCTCTCTCTCTCAGCTTCAATTCCTTCACATCTTGGCTGACTTGTTTGTGACTTGTGAGTGCATGACTTCAACAATCGATCTTTCATGACCTTCTGATTTCAGTACCCCATCCCCTTGACCTCCTCTGACCTCCCATGACTCTTATTCTTATTCTTCGTGGCCTCCTGACTTCGAATGGCCTCCCCACTACCTCATGCTGATGTATATAATGCCACATCTTTCACGATACCTAAGTCATACCTGACACCCTTATAGCATCCTCACCCTCACCCCCATCCTCACCCTCACCCCCACCCTCACCCTCACCCCCACCCTCACCCTCACCCTCACCCCCATCCTCACCCTCACCCCCATCCTCACCCTCACCCCTATCCTCACCCTCACCCCCATCCTCACCCTCACCCCCACCCTCACCCTCACCCCTACCCCTATCCTCACCCTCACCCCCATCCTCACCCCCATCCTCATCCTCACCCCCATCCTCACCCTCACCCCCATCCTCACCCTCACCCCCACCCTCACCCTCACCCTCACCCCTACCCCTATCCTCACCCTCACCCCCATCCTCACCCTCACCCCTATCCTCACCCTCACCCTCACCCCCATCCTCACCCTCACCCCCACCCCCATCCTCACCCTCACCCCCATCGTCACCCTCACCCCTATCCTCACCCTCACCCCCATCCTCACCCCCACCCTCACCCTCACCCCCATCCTCACCCTCACCCCTATCCTCACCCTCACCCCCATCCTCACCCTCACTCAATCTTGGTCTAATACTTTCCAGGCCTAATGGGTGTAGATTCTGGTGGTTATGCTAAGAGTTGGTAAGAGCCTGTAAGAGCTAGAGCCTATTAAGAGCCTAATTGATCTACAGATAATACTTCAGCTCTGTGTGACTGATGACTCTGGTCCTCTGGCTATCAAAACAGTATCCCAGGGAGCTTAAAGTATAAGTGATTATATTATATTAGGATTAAGTAAAAATGAATGTCAATTTTGGAATTCATATTTGCATTAAAAATCATGAGTTTTTGTTGTTTTTCTGTTTTATTTGTTTTTTCTAGTTTTTCGGAGGTTAGCTCATATGAAGATTAGATACCCTAGTTTATTTTACCTGTTAATTAAACACCTCAATGATATATGCAGCTTACCTGGATAACAAGACAATGTTATGATAATGTTGTCCTTTCCTCTGGTCAGCTGTGGGAGTTCTCTGTGAGGGCCGTCCGGAAGGCTGACGCTGGCCTATATGAGTGTCAGCTCACCACACACCCTCCCACTGCACTCTTCTTCACTCTCAAGGTTGTAGGTGAGTGAGAGAAGGAGGGAAGGGAAAGGGAGAAGGATGGCAGGGAGGGAAAGGGGAAGGAAGAAGGGTAAAGGAGAAAGGTGGCAGGGAGGGAGGTGAGAAGTGTGGGAGAGGAAGGAGGAATGGGAGAGAGAGAGAGAGAGACCCCCCCCCATCCCCACCCCCCAGTACCCGCCTCAACTTAGGAACGCGAGCAGACTAAACGACTCACATCATTCACCACTCAACCAGAAAAGAGCCACTCACACTACCTCGCCTTGACACCCCTTAAAGTATAGCACGAAACGTTTCCACCTTACTATGTGCACACGAATCAGAGGGTCGAGTCTAATTAATAACAGGAGAGAAGGAGTGAAGAAGGAGAGAAGAACTGAAGGTGGATAATATGGGAAAAGGAAAGGAAAGGAGGAACGTAAGTTGGGTAAAAGAATGAAAGAGGGGGGGGGGGGAGAGTAGGGAAGAGAAGGAAAGAAAGACATGGTAACTGAGGGAGGGTACGAAGGTAGAGAAGAGACAAAGGAATGGAAAAACATAAGAACAGAGAGACTAAGAAAGAGAGGTGAATGAAAGGCATGGATAGAAGAAGATCAAGGGGAAAAGAGAGGGGAAGAGGAAGATAGAGAAAGTTGAGATGTAAAAGCACGAAAACGAAAAATAAGAATGAAAGGAAGAAGCAAAGTGTGAGGAAAAACCGAAGAAAAATAATAACAATGTATATTTTATTTATATATTAGTGGTCGCTTATACACCCAAACCCTTTCTTTGTTGTCTCAGGTCACAAGTTATGGTAGTTAACAAGCAGCAATCACAGTTAACAAAGCTATGATAGTTGAAGAACAAGATGAATATTATTGAATAGGAGTACAGAGTCGTTGCTTATAGATATTAACAAGCAGTAAGTCACAGCTAACAAGATTAATGCCGTTCACTAACCCTGGGTGTGTTTACAGAGGCACGGGCCGTCTTGGGAGGAGGAGCCGAGGTGCACGTACACACAGGGGGGCGTGTGAGGCTCCGGTGTACGGTAGAGTACGCCACGGAACCCCCTGCTTACGTCTTCTGGTTCCACAATCACACTATGATTAACTATTCCCCACGACGGCCACTCAGAGTCCTTCATCACCACCTGGGCAGCTCCCTCGTCATCACCAACGTTACCTGGGAGGATGCTGGGACGTATACCTGCGAACCTCATCTGGCGGAACCTGCTAATCTTACTCTCCATGTTGTGGAAGGTAAGTAAGTGTGTTTTACAGGTGAGGTGGGTCCTCAGCTCTGATAGGTCCTTTAATGTTTGGGTTTTGTTAAGATTGGGGCCATAGTGTTAATGATTAGATTTGGTTGATTGTGGCCATAGTGTTAAGTGGTTAAATTTGGTTGATTGGGGTGTATTTGATTGGCCATTCACCTGTCGATCACTGTATCTCGTAACCGAAATGATGGCTCTAGAGCTTCTCAACTTCACCAGGAAAAATATATATCATTATCTCCCTCAATCTTCTCATTCACCACCTCCTCACCCTCACCCCCTCCTCACCCTCACCTCCTCCTCACCTCACCCCTCCTCACCTCACCCCTCCTCACCTCACTCCTCCTCACCTCACCCCTCCTCACCTCACCCCTTCTCACCCTCACCCTTCCTCACCTCACCCCTCCTCACTTCACCCCTTCTCCCCTCACCCCCTTCTCCCCTCACCCCCTCCTCACCTCACCCCTCCTCACCTCACCCCACCTCACCTCACCTCACCCCTGCTTACCTCACCCCTTCTCCCCTCACCCCCTTCTCCCCTCACCCCCCCTCACCTCACCCCTCCTCACCTCACCCCCTCCTCACCCCACCCCACCTCACCTCACCCCACCTCACCTCACCTCACCCCTCCTCACCCCACCCCATCTCACCTCACCCCTCCTCACCTCACCCCCTCCTCACCCCACCCCACCTCACCTCACCCCTCCTCACCTCACCCCCTCCTCACCCCACCCCACCTCACCTCACCCCTCCTCACATCTCAACCCCCAAACAACACAGAGGTTATCATTACTACACAAAATTGATGTATAAAATGTAATTAATCGGTGTCATAACAACATATATATAATTAACATAGTTTCCTCTTCACATGTTATTCATTATACTGTACAAATTAATGAATAAAAACGTGGATATTTAGGGTACTAAAATAGCGCTTCAGGGAGGAGGAGGGGGGAGTAACATAGTGTAGAAGACGTTAATATATATACCATAGTCACCCTGGTCCGTTCTTTATGATGTAAATTATTGAATGAAAACGTAAATACTTTTTGTCCCAACTCTGTCTTATATAACACTGGTGTATACACTTATATCTTATTCCCTCTTGTACGAATACACTAGTTGGCTAATTGAATGAGATATTTGATAGTCTTCGAGTATATTTCAGCTTCTGTAATCATAATATTGCATAGAACACAACTTAAGCAGGTCAGTCAGTCCGTATCGATAGCTTAAGGACACACTATATCCTTTTGTACATGCAGTAGTTAACTAATCTATGAATTCAGCATTAACAACAAGCAATTAATTAATAATATATATATATATATATATATATATATATATATATATATATATATATATATATATATAAAACCTTAATTTGTTTGATATTAATTCAAATTGAGATATTGTAGGTCACCCACCCCCTTATCATCTTTGGTTATGGCGGATCAGCGACACTCATGCGTTGTTGTTGTGTTACTCTATTGTCATCTACAACAGGGAGACAGTTTACGTATACTGTATAATAAATGACATAAATCTACAAACTCTGACTAAAAAATTAGATCTTTTCAAACATAATTATTAAAGTACAAAGAGGTCTAACAATCGGGTGACAAAATAAGGTACAAGTAAAACAGTAGTGATAACATGAAGCATGACCATGATAGGTTGGCCTCATACAACCTATTGTGATAATTCCCGTACCTGTTTATTACTCAACAACTGTTCTAGGTAGTTCAGAGACTTAACACCGCTACAAGTCGGCCCTAACGTAACTAACAGACGAATTAAAGATGGGTCAAGGGGTCGGAAACACTACGGGTGGAAAGTACATACTAAGGTTTCTGAAATGATTTAGTGTGTGGTATAGAAACCAAGATAAGACAGATTTTCCGCTCACGATGACGGTGATGCCCAGGAGAGTAATCTTTACATGGTGTTGAGTTAGCTGGTGGAGAGTTTTTGTTTTAGCTGTGTTGGCGATGAGGCCAGAGGGTATTGTATAGCTTCTGCTGAGCACTGTGTCGTTGTTCAAGGACTGTTGTTGTTTGAGGAGAAATCTTCATCTTTGTTGGTCATAGAATTGAAGAAAAGAAATGTGTAAACTAAGATGATGACAGATATTGACGTTCATTATGATATTTATTTTATATTTGTACAATTTAGTCAATGTAATAACCAATGGAGACAGTACATTATCTGTATCTGTTAAGCAATAGTTATCGTTTCTGTTAATCTTATTTAAACAAAGACTGAAAGATGACTGTCAGTATATATAGTGAGGCGATATGAACCTCATCAGTCTAACCCAACAGTCCTAGAATAGTTTTGGTTACGGTTGGATACGTTCCGTTGCCTCTTGTCGCCTGTAATATTTATAGTTCCGTGGTCGTGTACGTGATAATCTTTTAACAGTGACCATTTATGGATCGGAATCAACACGTAGGCTCGCCAAATATACATCACCCTAACTAAAAGTAATATGATCCACCATACTGAATGAGTTACGACAAACAAAACAAAATTAACATCATTTATTATACTGAGACAAGTTACGTTTAGTTAGTAGATAGAACTAATATACGGTATCATATGGGGAAAATATTCTGTCAACGTAGATTTGTTTCCTAATAGCTACTGTTGTGGTCTGGTCTGGTCTGGTCTGGCTTGGTCTTGAGTGATCTGGTCTGGTATGGGGTCTATCCCACTGACCGTCGACCAACGAGAAATCCAATTTAAGTTTTGTGGGACGTGTGCTGTTGTCTGATTGTTTGTCTTTTGTTTTATGAAATTCACATCAAGTGTATTGTTGTTCCTCGTGAGGCGCCGCTGATCACTCGAGTAACACCTCCTCTTTACTTCTTCTTTATCTTCTCTTTCTTCTCCTCCTCTTTACTTCTTCTTTATCTTCTCTTTCTTCTCCTCCTCTTATCCTCTACTTTTTCCTCATTTCCTTCTTATTATTATTATATTTCTCTTCATCTTCCTATTTCTCTCCTTCGTCTCATCTTGTTTTTCGTCTTACTCGTTCACATAAACACACAAGACCTATGTATGTATGTAGGTATGTATGTATGTATGTATGTATGTATGTATGTATGTATGTATGGTGTAGATTGTTTTTCATACTTAAAGTTCAACAGGTCAACAGTTAAGGTCACCAAGTAAAGGTCAACTAAAAATGACCTTCCCAACACAGCAATTGACTGACTCAACCCATAATTGTCATAGAATACTTAACAAGTCTCATGTATCTGGGGAAATAACTAAGACGTAAATATTTCCTGTGTTTTGACGTGAGGCTGACACAAGGTCACGATCTCCGTCACTTACTGCGTCACTCACCGTCACTCTGCGTCTGACTCCGTGGAAACAGATGATTGGTTATGATGATGATGATGATGATTAAAACTATTAAATTTTACCATTCTTTATGTCTCATTTTAGGTGAGAAACACGCAGCTCTACACAACGGTCACAACGATGGGGCTGAACAAGAAGTCACTGCCGCTGCCGCCTCCTCCTCCTCCGCTGGACATTCTTCTCACAACCCATCGACTTTCCTCCTAATTGGCTACTGCTGTTTGCTGAAAATGCTGTCGCTCTTTCATCATCCAGCCTGTGAAACTTTAAACACTGACAGTTCATCGTGGTTATGAGTGTCAAAATGGAACTTGTGTACTGTGTGTCTTAAGTCAATCAGATTAGATTTTGTATGTAGGTTTAGTTGATTATCGTGTGGGGGACGTACATGGATTACGTTCACAAAGAGAGAGAGAGAGAGTATGTGTCAAGTATGAGAACGTTCACAAGTCAGTAGGTGAAGATCAATAAGGAAGGTACTGAACGTAATTAAGATAAAGAAATAAAAAAATATTGAAATAAGGTGAACGTAATTAATGTAGAGCTCCAGTGATTACAAGAGACAGAATGTAATCGGTAAAGAGTCCCCACACACACCTGAGTTTCCACACCTGACTCGTCCATACCTGAGTCCCCTCCACACCTGTATGTTCTCGTGGTGGTGCACGGGTAAAAGCTCTCTTCACTACCTCTGGGACAATGACGTAGATACCAGAAATCTAATACAGGTTTATTGTTTATTTATACCATTCAGGTTCAAAGTTAACATGACACACACACACACACACACACACACACACACACACACACACACACACACACACACACACACACACACACACACACACACACACGAAAAACAGTATCTTATCGACTTCAAACTCCTGATATGACTCCTTGAGAAATGGGATGGGTTCGACTAACACACTGAACTACACCACTATAGACGAAGGCCTTAATAGCATCAGACTTACCTAGACTCCTCCATCAGTAGAGGTGTTCTCATATACTCAGTTAAGGGGAAAATTAACCTGAGATATGAATCCTTGAGAATCCTTGGAATAGAGGAAAGTACGGCGCCAAGAATGTTAATATGTCAATACTGAGTTACAATGTTAAATGGACCCCAGTCATGATAGAGCACCTAACCTAACCTAACCTAACCAAACCTAACCTAACCCAACCCAACCCAACCAGAAAAATACAGAATTAAAAGGTCCAATTGCTTTAGGATCCTCTTGAGTTATGTCTGATTAGGATTGGAACCTATGAAGTCTGGGATCCATTGGACTAGCGATGACTCCTTTTACTGTGGTGTTTGCCTGGTAGTAACAGCACAAGTCACGCTGCTGCCCCATGTGGTGGTAGTGGTGTTATTGACAAGTACTTTACAGTGTAATAAAACAATACTTTACCAAATGCCACCGAAACTTTGTGGTTTGTTTACTTTACCTGGAGTTATCTGTTGTTAATTTGTCTCTTCTCTATATAAATTGATATAAAGATGAACAACAACAAAAAATGAGAGAATTATTATGTAATAGTACTGTGTGTAGCGACAAACCATCCAGAGTGAGCAGACCTTCCAAGTTCCATATTATCTGTGTTATTATTTATGTCGTTTTTATAAGTATTAATGTCGTATTTGTGTGTCTTAAAGTGTAATATTCTGAAGGATTATGACATTAATTTCCCCATGGGTTTGTTTTGGGTAACTGAGGTGAAAATAACGCATAATAAAGACTATTTTGTTTATAGGTTATGGAAGCAGCGTCGTAGGTTATTATAGTCAACGTGGATAGAGAAAAACAAATTACTATCTACTGTAGCCTTGGTAAAGTGACGAGAGACAATCAACACAACTCATTTTTTATTCCTAAGTTATTCATCGAGGTAGAACACTTCAGGTACAGCGTTGTGTCCACCGTAGAGTAGTATGACGTCTCAGGGTGTAGTTTGTGCTGGGTGTAGACTTGTGGGTATATACCTGAAAAAAGGTGATGGCAACATTTTGTTTTTCTAAGTATCTGTATCCTTGTTGCCAGACGGAGGTGGCGCGCTCCTAGATACGCACACACACACACACACACACGCCTGTTTACTGTAGGTGCATATATACCGAAATATACACACACACACACACACACGCGCGCGCGCACACAGCATAATTCAACTAATATTCTACGATAGACAGATGCACACACACACACACGCGCGCGCACACAGCATCATTCAACTAATATTCTACGATAGACAGACAGCTTTTGAATCCCGGGTCGAGTAAATTATGAACAATGAATAACTCCTCCACACTCTCCCTCTACCCCCTACCCTCCCTCTGTCCCTCACATCCTCCTCCATCACACCCTCCTCCTCTCCCACACCAGCACTCTCCCCCCACACCCTCCTCCATCACACCCCCCCTCTCCCACACCAGCACTCTCCCCCACACCCTCCCTCTCTTCCTCACACCCACTCTCCTCCACACTCTCCCTCTCCCCCCCCTACCCTCCCTCTGTCCCTCACACCCTCCTCCATCACACCCCCCTCTCCCACACCAGCACTCTTCCCCCACACCCTCTCCCACACCAGCACTCTCCCCCCACACCCTCCTCCATCACACCCCCCCTCTCCCACACCAGCACTCTCCCCCCACACCCTCCTCCATCACACCCCCCCTCTCTCCCACACCAGCACTCTCCCCCCACACCCTCCTCCATCACACCCCCCCTCTCCCACACCAGCACTCTCCCCCCACACCTTCCTCCATCACACCCCCCCTCCCACACCAGCACTCTCCCCCACACCCTCCCTCTTTCCACACCTTCCTCCATCACACCCCTCCTCTCCCACACCAGCACTCTCCCCCCACACCTTCCTCCATCACACCCCTCCTCTCCCACACCAACACTCTCCCCCCACACCCTCCTTCCACTCATAAAAATACCAAGAATATTAATTTTACGTAGAAAAGAAACAGATAAGATAAATAAACGAATATGATTTGAGCTAAAAGAAAAAGAATTATTTTTACCGTGTCGTGGTTCCTGTTGATACGGTCCTACTAGATAGGTGTTGTCGACTACCGTCCTTCCTCTCTGATATGTTACGTTGGGATTTGGTTTTGTTAATTGTTCATTTTTTCCTAATTTTTAACAAAGATTGTATTATTGTTTTCTGTTTTGTCATAATTGTATTTTGAATCACATGACGATTAGTCCACTTACTTGCAAGGTAATCATTTTATCATATTGCAAGCCATGTTTTTACTTTCTCAGAACTTGTGATTAATCTTTCTTCTCTCAGTTATCACGCAGAAGTTATCATAATACAAAAGAAGTGAATGTAATGCGAGAGTTGGCGTTATCTTCTGGGACGAGATAACCAACGAGAAGTTGTTGTGTGTGTCACCTCTAGTAGTAAGCAAGTGGAATCATGGTATATTTTGACTATTGTACTATTAATATTCTTATTGCCTACTACTACTACTATCACCACCACTGCTACTATTATTAATTACCGCTACAACCATTAACCACCACAACTTTTACTATTGCTGCTGCTGCTCTCTCTCTTCTCTCATATACTATACAGTATACCTCTCAGATATAAGACAGTGCATCAAGTTTATTCATACATTCAATACGTCCGTTCCATCATCCTGAATCACAGTCGGCAACAAACTCCGCGATATCATTGGGAGGAACACACACACGCACACACACACACACACACACACCTCGCGGGTCGTCGTTATAAGATTACTTAGAAAAAAAAATGTGACAGTATGAGCTAGGAGTCTTGTTGGGAGTGATCATGTTACCCCACTATCTCTTATTGTTGCTGGGGACGACGCTGGTTGCCTCAGTGACGATAAAAGGTTCACCAAGACGCCCTTTACTCACGTCCATAGAAGACCTAATATCAGCCTCCTCGTTGATATTCATTGCCTACTGCAAGAACTTGAGGCCACAGGTTGAAGGTCACTCAGCCATTAGCGTGCACCCTATGCTGAGTCCATGCGCTAAGAAAGACTCCATACCGTCCATCATTGATTTGGAATTCTCGGCTGACGGCCAGAACGCGTTGGGGGAGGACGTATGGGAGTTTGCGTTTAAGGGGAGTACCCAATACATCTTCTTCCTGGAGGAGACGATGGAGAAGGATGTCTTCCGTCCCCTCGGAGCCCATGAGTCCAACAAAGAGGAATACTATAAATTCTACCATGAGTTTCGTAGATATTTCAAAGGTAAGTGGCGTCCGTAGAGTTACTGATGAGAGTTAATGATGTCCGTAGAGTTAATGGTTTACCTGTATAATCGATGATCAGTAACTTTAGTCAGTAACAATTAAGATTATTATTATTAGTAGTAGCAGTTGCAACAGTATTAGTAGTAACATTATTAGTACTAGTTGTTGTAATAGTAGTAGTAGTAGCATTATCATTTCACCAGGATGTTGGAAGGCAAGCATTACCTTTAACAGTACAGCTACCTGGTACCGAGAACCACAAACTACCAACTACCAACTGGCTCCAGGAATGACCTTTAGCCTTAACTGCTTCACACGCCTCCCTGTAAAATTCTACGACGACGCCTTCACCGGCTACAACCTGACGCTGTTCAACCCTGACGGTCACCGCATCAACAAGGTCAGTATGGGTCTAAGGTGGAGGTCACCAATTAATGCTAGGGATCAGAAGGCTTCATTATTACTGGAGCTTGAAAGTGAAGCGATTAATATACTTTCGTTCTCAATCCAAGTAATTCTACACATTAGTTCACGTCAAAGAAAAGTCATTTTTATGGTCCACGGGAAGCAATGAGGCAGTTTTCTCCGTTCATTTGTTTGTATGTCTCTCTCTCTGCATCACTACAACAGACCTAGGACATTCATATTTGCTGTAATATATTCGTCATCAATGCCAGACAAGTACAAATATATAGGTAATCTCTATACCATAACAATGTGGATGAAGCTATTTTGGTTTCTATATTCTTCGACGTAAACAATTAGCTCTTGTTTATTATCCCCTTGTTAATTATGTAGATATCATAATAATCAAGTTATGTATGTCCAGGAGCCGCGAAGAAGCCTCGCCTGGACTGGGACCCTGGCATCACCTGAACGAAACGCTTCAACAACGACTCCGAGAGGAGAGTACCAGTGTGTGGTGGCCTGGCCGGGAGAACAGCTACATCTCGACGCCGTCAGCCTCAACATAAGTCTAATTGGTGAGTGATATAAATATATTTGTCTGGAATAAGTGAACGACTAAAACATAAAACTCACAATAACCTCTAACAGGACGCTCGATCATCACCCAGCAAATATATTTCTTATAGTATATCTTTAAGGAAAAAGAAAACGAATGCAACAATGAAAATGAGAATTTTAAAGTAAACTTTAATATATGCCTCAATTATTTCAGGATTATTATTAGATTTTTTTTAATGTGCTGTATTCCCTAAACAAATATGTTTTTCCTCTTATGATCGATTTATTTTATTTCGTTATTTTGTTATCAGTTGTCAGCGCTATGTCTTGTTACAGACTTAGAGAGGAGTCCAAGCCTGGTTTTACAGTCTCCGTTGAAAGTGACCCACAATGCCACGAACATTGACCCCGGTTCAGACAAGCCTAGTGTAGCGGAGTGGATCATGCACTATTGGGCTTACCCTGAGCCCTATTTTCTCTGGATTCATCCAAACGGTGAGTATAAAAGGACATTTTTTCCAATATTCTCACTTATATTCCGAGTCTTTGTTTATACACATGTGGCCAATCAGAGTTGATTATTTCGAGATATTTTCCTACACCTAAATGGTCAATCATAAATGAGTATTATCCGTATTTTATTGGAAATTTTTAGGTTATAGAGAGTTAATGGTTTACTGTCTCGTGTGTCCCTCACTCACTCTTGCAGGTACGGTGTTGCTCAACGGGACTTGCTCTGAGATAACACAGTACCCCGAGCAGTGTCATGAGGGCGTTCTTACCCTCCAGAGGAAGTCACCCTTTTCCCTCGTAGACGGCGGCAACTACACCCTTATCCTCCAGGCTGAAGGACACTCCAACTGCAGTGAACATACTATCCTGGATGTCCTAGGTGAGGGGTAGGGAATATTAGGTCACTTAATACCCTATGGGAAGACCAGAACATGCAAGGACACGTGGGGCAAAGGACTTTTGTTTATGTGTCAAGAAGGATTAAGATCTGAGATGGACACTGATTAAGTTACTTTCGTGTGGTGATGTGGCGCTGATGTGTTGTCAAGTTTATTGGCTTATAAATCATGTACTGTATAGGAATTGTGTACGCCGTCTCTCTCTCTCTCTCTCTCTCTCTCTCTCTCTCTCTCTCTCTCTCTCTCTCCCCATCTGATTCTGTATTTACTAGAGGGATAATTCGCCATTAGATTTAGTTACGTTGACAAACACACTTGGTACACTTCAGAACTATCGTAGACAGTGCTCAGTATTACAAAACATTATCATCATCAGAAGCTGTTATCCAGTTTACACCTACACATTCCTTGACACATTCATAGTCGCACAAAAGAAAGAGAAATATTCACTAAAACGAAACTCGCAAGTAATTTCACTCTTCATTAACTCCACTTCCCTCCCTGTAGGCGCCCCTGTCCACACCACCGTTGCCATAGAAACAACTACAAACTATGTGTTGATTGGTCAGGAAATCAACATCACCTGCCAGAGCTTGGGGAACCCCGTTCCTAAACTTGCCCTCTTTTCCTGCCTCAACTCCTCCGACTGCAGTTTCCCCGAGAAGGTAAGTTGTAGCTGCTAATTACTTCATTAAACACCTGATATTATTGTCCAGACTGTTTGTTTATGTAGAGTTGTATAATGTGTAAATGAGGATGTTTCCCTCATGTTCTCTGCAGGTTAATGAGTTGCAGCCCATGACCCAGGTGGAGGAGGCGGGTGAGATACAGGTGGAGGGAGCCCGTGTTGTCAGGAGGTGGAAGGTGAGGGCTGAGGTGTCCTCCACATACACCTGCCAGGCCGTCAACTCCCTGGGTAACGACACTTCCCCACAGGTGTTCCTACAAGTGACAGGTGAGTGTCACGGACGGTTACAGGTGTTTCATATCCCACATTGGAAACAACAAGGAATGATAAACAGTTCCCACATCTAACGGACACCTCGCTATAATGGACTTTCCTCTCCATAATCCGTAAAACAGAGGTTTCACTGTATCAAACAAGGGGTCGTCTGCATGTTTATATATATAAGACTAAACACTTGTCCCTGAATATTTAGATTATTGCTGTTAACTGTGACCTCTGTTGACCCCTATCAGCAATGGAGGCACCAACCTGGCTCTCTGACATCCCCCTGAACATTACTATTGACCTACACAAGAGGGAGACACTAAGCCTGAGGTGTTCTGCCTCTGGGATACCTGCACCTGTCTACCAGTGGAGTAAGGTGGGTGATGAGCTGCTGTTGTCCTCGTAGATAGA
The DNA here is from genome assembly GCA_958450375.1 of Homarus gammarus. Taxonomy (NCBI): domain Eukaryota; kingdom Metazoa; phylum Arthropoda; class Malacostraca; order Decapoda; family Nephropidae; genus Homarus; species Homarus gammarus. The sequence continues at coordinate 111,823 of CAUDMG010000605.1, forward strand.
TAGATAGATAGATAGATAGTAAAATTTTAATACACGTTCACCATGATTCAGTATGTATGTAGTCAATGCAGGTATGCAGTTCAACATGTATGAATATAAAGAAGCCACAATCTCAAGTTCAATTTCTACTCTTATTAGTTCATTTCCCCAACTTCTATAGGACGACGTGGTGTTGTCTGCTGCCGAGGACGATAACTTGGTGGTGGACGAGGTGACGGGGGTGCTGCTGGTGGAGAAGGCGGTGAAGGAGGACTCAGGCCACTATCAATGTCTCGTAAGGAATCCTGCTGGGACGCTCCTTGCCTGGTACGAAGTGACTTACGTTCCTCCCACCCATCATTGTGAGTCACCATTGGTATAGTTGAACTTGATGCCATGTTAGCTTAGTGAAATGTGTTATACTGTATATCATATTAGTGGTATATACATGCATGTACACCTCAGTCACAAAAAATGACACTACGATTCTTGTTGTCTCTGAAAGGTTGTCATAATCCTGTGTCTGCTGTGTCGTATTGTCCGATACGAAAATGTAAAGATACTTATTTAATTGTGCATACATAAACAGACATAGAGAGTAAGACAGGCAATTAAAGGAGAGTAACAAAAATAGAATAGAGAAGTAGATTTAATTACCTGACTAACAAGATCACATCATCTCCCTTCTCTTCTCCTGCTGTACCTGGCCTCCTTGAACAGCGTCCCTCTGGGTAGCTCTGGGAGTGCTGGTGCCGCTTCTGTTCCTGGTTACCCTTACCTTTCTCACTCGATACTTCTTTCACCTGGTAAGTGCTGCATTTACCTCCCACACACGAGGCACCTGTAACACCTGTGCTGCTTCATGTAACACCTATGCTGCTTCATATAATACATGTGCTGCTTCATATAACACATGTACTACTTCATATAACACCTCTGCTGCTTTATATAACACCTGTAATGCTTCATATAACACCTCTGCTGCTTCATATAACACCTGTACTGCTTCATGTAACACCTGTACTGCTTCATGTAACATATACTCCTCTACCCCTTCAGCGTCGGTCCCGCCAGTTCACTCTGAGGGCCCGGAAGGCATGGGAGAAGGGTAACGTGGCATCCCTCAATAGTGACTTGTGTCTCCACCAGCAGGCAGACCTTCTCCCCTTCCGGTCCAAGTTTGAGTTCTCGAGGGACAACATCACCATCAGTAAGTGTTGATCAGATAATAATAATAATAATAATAATAATAATAATAATAATAATAATAATAAAACAACCTTATCGTCATCATCCCTCTAACAACACAACCTCTCGTAAACACAACAGACAAGCTGCTGGGATGTGGAGCGTTCGGGCGTGTTTACAGAGCCGTGGCAGAGAACCTTGGCCCTGAGAAGGTCCCCACCACCGTCGCCGTCAAGATGGTTAAATCACGTAAGGATAAGACTCAGCTTCACGCCCTTCAGTCTGAGTTGAAGATCTTGATGCATATTGGCCGTCACGTTAATATTGTGAATCTTGTGGCTGCCTGTACTAAGGATCTTCATGATAAAGGTAGTGTGTGTGTGTGTGTGTGTGTGTCTTAGAATAGTACCGGTTTGAGAAGAGGAGGGAATAGGTGGAGAAAGAAGAGGAGAGTGAGGGAACTAATCTAACCTAACCTAACCTAATATAAACCAACTCTAACTAAACACCTGCATAATGACCTGTACACTAGTATAATGATCTATACACCTGTATAATGACCTACACTATGATGACATAAAAGAAAAAGGAAAAAAAGCGTGAATGTGAGGCGAGCTACTGAACCGCACCTGGGTCCCTCCTGTAGGTGAGCTGATGATCCTGGTGGAGTACTGCTGCTACGGGAACATCCTCGACTACCTCAGGAGAAACCGCAACACCTTTGTTAATCAGTTGAATGACCTGGGAGACACCTTCCTACCTTGCCTGACTCACCGGACACCTGACGACTCCAGGTAGGTAGAGTACAGGTTAATTAATGTGTCTCTAGCCTTGTCTGTCACTCCTTGTGTCCTGTCTGTCTGTCTGTCTGTCTCCTAGTGTCCTGTCTGTCTGTCTGTCTGTCTGTCTGTCTGTCTCCTAGTGTCCTGCTTGTCTCTCTCTGTCACTTTCCTGTCATATAGTTTTGTCTGTCTGTTTGTCGGTGATATCTATCAATCATATCAGTCTGTCTGTCTCTGTCTGTCTGTCTGCCCATAAGTCTGTCACTACCTTTCCTTTCCCTCAACAGAAACTCCAGTAACGGAATCGTGTATATCAGTGTAGATAGAGTAGCATTTCTGACTGCCACTGCCGCCGCTGCTACTACTGCCAACGCCGCCGATGCTACCGCCACAGGAGGCATTCACGGGGAGCACATGTCACAGCAGGTTAGGAGTTAATAGGGACGTGTAATAGCAAATGTGAAATAATTGGGAGAGTGAAATTGGGCAGGACGTAGGTGTTGTGTGTGTGTGTGTGTGTGTGTGTGTGTGTGTGTTTTTATTGTACGTAATGTTTTAATATATTTTTATTTCTTTGTTTTGGCACACAGCCGCTACTGACCCGCCAGATGTCAGCCAAGGTCATGACCCAGCGTTCAGAGGCCAATACTGACCTCTCTGATATGACCTGCCTCACCCTAAGTAAGTTTCTCTCTCTCTCTCTCTCTCTCTCTCTCTCTCTCTCTCTCTCTCTCTCTCTCTACTTACTTACCTTTATATTATAGTAGTGTACAGTATATCAAGGTAACATATATTTTATAATGAGTAAAACATTTTTATTGGTATAAAAAAATTTTAAGATTTTTTTTATATCAGTAAAATTGAATTACCTGAAGATTTTCCACCCCCATCATATTTCATCTGATGACTAACCACCACCACCACCACCCCCACCATCATCACCACCACCACCATCACCACCACCATCACCATCACCACCACCATCACCACCATCACCATCACCACCACCATCACCTCTTCCAGTCAGTGATACTCATAACTTAGAGCGGCCGAGTATACCGTGTGAGACAGACGGCCGCGAGAGTCCATTGTGCTCCAGGGACCTCCTCTGCTGGGCGTTCCAGATAGCTCGTGGCATGGACTACCTCGCCTACAGGAAGGTACCCCCACGTGTAGCTTGTTATTCTCCTTCTTCTTTATCTTATTGTCACTTTATTGGATTTTTCTTTATTTTCGTTTTATGAATAGAAAAGTCGAGCTATCACATGCAGATTAGACACCCTGACGTATTTCATCTGTAGATATACCACCCTAACCTAACCTAACCTCAGTAAAAACTAACCTAACCTAACGAATCCCAACCAAAAACCTAACCTAACCTAACCAAGGATGATTATATCTTCATTTCCCTCTTGTCTGCACAGGTGTTACATGGGGATCTAGCGGCTAGGAATGTTCTACTCACTCAGGGCAATGTGGTCAAGATCAGCGACTTCGGCCTGGCTAAGAACATTGACAAGTACAACAACTACAAGAAAAACAAGAACGTATGTGGTTGTGTGCTGTAGTGTAATTTGTTGTACTAGTTGTTCTGTAGGTGTGTGAGTTTCAGTGTTGTGTGAAGTATAAGTGATATTTCATATGTGTTGATATTACCTGCATTCGTGGTCTTACCTAATTTACCTGTAATTATTAGACTAAGGTACCAAGAGTATAAGATGAGTAATGCCATATTACTCTCTCTCTCTCTCTCTCTCTCTCTCTCTCTCTCTCTCTCTCTCTCTCTCACACAGTCACCGCTGCCAGTCAAGTGGATGTCGCTTGAGGCCTTGAAGGAAGGAATGTTCTCTACCCAGAGTGACGTGTGGGCTTACGGCGTCGTCCTTTGGGAGATATTCAGGTGGGTGACAGACAGACAGACAGACAGACCGACAGACCGACCGACAGACCGACAGACCGACCGATAGACCGACATAAAAACATCACGTTGGTGTAAGATACAGTATACAGTAGATGTGTGTGTGTGTGTGTGTGTGTGTGTGTGTGTGTGGTTGTTTACATATCTGTATGTAATTGTCTATGTGTTTTATATCTATGCTCTCTGTTGACTATCGATCCATTGTTTACACAGCCTGGGTTGTAATCCCTTCCCTACTGTAATGATGGATGAGACATTTATCAAGAGCCTAGAGGAGGGCTACAGAATGGATCAGCCTAAGTTCTCCACACATGCACTGTAAGTTCCTCATATAAACCTCCAAAATACACAGTAAGAGAGTTTGTAATACTACTAACTAAAACTATAAAAAACTATAATAATAATGATAAACTTTTTCTCATTTCTATTGTAGTTTTGAATCAGATAGGAAACTCAATTCACCCAAGGATAAAATATGACCCTTAGTAATGTTTAGTAAATTAGTGTTTCTGAGTTAATTAAGGTGTTGGTGATGACAGGTACCAAGTGATGCTCGAATGCTGGGGAACTAACCCTGACGATAGGCCATCCTTCTCTCAGCTGGAACAGAAACTAAACCAGATGTTGACCCTGGGAGATTTACAGGTGAGATAAACTTAACAGGTGTGTGAATCGTCCCTGTCTGTCTGTCTCAGTAAATACATTCATACAATACATACATACATAGGAAGGCAATGGCAGATAGAAATATAGATAAATAGATACATAACAAATGAGTAGAGAGAGAGAGAGAGAGAGAGAGTTTTTGCTGGTTATATAAGAAGGCTAAGTTGATACTGTGGAGTGGACAGGTTGTAAGGGAGGAGGGACAGTGACAGATTCATTATAAAACGCAGTAATTTTTTTTATCAGGAGGACAAACAGACAGACATGGGTGGCTTATACTGTCAAGCTGTGTATTCATATCATCACCAACTGCTCACCATAGTGTTTATTTAATTTGTTCAATCACCTTCCCAGTACTTCGAGGAGCTACAGCGGAAGTGTATTGAAGAGGCCAAGGAGAGGGAGGGGGAGGAGGTCGTGTATCTCAATATGGTGTGTAGCCCCGAGTACAAAAGCCTGGTTCAGAAGGTACAGCAAGACGATCACTGCCTCCAGAATGATCCCTCTACAGCTACTTCTTCAGGAACCAGTGACATACTTCCGGAGGCCAACAAGAGATCTCCAGATGCTATGGAGACACTTGTAGAGACTAAGGAGAGAGATCCCTGGGCTAATAACGAACTTCTGGATACAGAGTCTAATCTTCTCCCGCCTCTAAAACCACAAGTTATCACCTCTTCAAGTTCCACAGCCTCCACGATTCCTCCCACAAACATATTTTCAAATTCTGACACTGGCGTCTCGATAGACTTAGCAGGTGGGCTCTTGAGAGTCTCTGTCGCCAGCTCAGCCACTCCTGCCTCTTGCTTCACTTCCTCCACGGTATCCCCCAACAGCTGTTTGACTACAGTGTCTACCATTCCCTGTAGTATTTCTGACAACAGCATCGTGACTACTTCTTCCCTCAACCCAACACGACAGAGTTACAGCAGTTACCCTGGTGTCTCTGCCAACCGCTCTACACATACGTCTGGGAGTAGTTCTTCCAGCTCGACCGTCAGAACAGTTTCCAGTTCCGGTACATCTTCCAGGACATTTTCCAGTACGACTTGGGATACATTGTCCAGTACGATATCCAATACAACTTCCAACACCATTTCCAGTGAGTCTTCCAGCCCAGCTCCCTTTAGCAGCCCCGCCAGAGAACTAGGCATCTCACACAATCCATCGCAGATGACTGTGGGGTACGTTACCCTTGCCACTGTCGACCTGCTCCTGAACGACGGTACCCAGAACTTGAACTGTGACCAGTCTTTAGGTCACGTCCAGAGTTCATATTGTAAGTCGACAATTCCCAACAACAACAACAACAAGGTCATGAATGTTGGTCAGGAAGACGTCCATGAAGAATCTCTGAGCTATAATGACCTCAACATGACCGCCCCTGGTGGAGACTACTGTACTGACCAATCTGTTAACCTTAATTTCTAGCAGGTGTGAAAACCTCCTGTAGTAGTAGCAGTAGACAGTAATGTGGCGACCTGTAATGGTCAGTAGACTCTCCTCGCAAGCGAGCGGACCCTGGTTCGATCCCCGGGCAGGCTGAAACTATGGGCAAGTTTCTTTACGCCATTTTCCTCTGTTTACTGAGCAGTAATTGGGAACCTAGGGTAATGGTTAGCCAGTGCAGTTGGCGAGTTGTCCGGTCTTCTCGGACTATTCCTTGACACTGGGTCATGCAGCTCGTTAACTTAGGGTGTGGTTGTTGTGTTGACGACAGCTTCTACACCTTAAACAAATTCACGCCTAGGTGGCCCTTGGGCCGGCCATCCTCGTTACATAAGAACATAAGAACATAAGAATGGAGGAAACTGCAGCGGGCCTATTGACCCATACTGGGCAGTCCCGTTTACACCCAACCCCTATTGCTTATATAAGCATCCAACCTATGTTTGAAGCTATTCAGCGAATTCGAGTTAATGATGATATTTGGTAACAAGAGGGGCGACCGTTATATTATAAAGACAGTAATGACTGGATCTATTTTCTGTAAAGTATTTTCTCACAGGAATAATTTAATTTCTTATCCAGGGGTATTTTTTGAATGGAAAATATGTAGAAGCTAATTAATAAAAGGAAATAAAAGATAGAGTTAGTTAATAAAAGTAGATGACTAACAGGTAGAGTTAATTAATAAAAGTAAATGACTAACAGGTAGAGTTAATTAATAAAAGTAGATGACTAACAGGTAGAGTTAATTAATAAAAGTAAATGACTAACAGGTAGAGTTAATTAATAATAGTAGATGACTAACAGGTGATGAAGGGAAATAGCGGCTGAATGGTTATGGAGAATGTGTCTGGTCGCCTGAGGAAGTCAGCGACAACTAAACAATTAGACGACAGTTGTTGTTATATTCTTGTATAAAAGCGAAGGTAAACAAGGTGTGTAAACAATATTGTGGAGTAATTTTGTAGACAGTTTCATTCACTTTTTATCGAATCACCTGGAGTCTACCAAAATGTCAGTTTTTTCTGCTATGTTCTTAAGATGTCTGCGTATTTGTGACTCTGAATTTATTGACGATGAATTGAAACACATTCGTTCTATTGCACAGAAACTCGGGTACCCTTCTGTGTTTGTTGATTGTTGTTTTAAAAGGGCGAAAAAATCCTTTCATTCCTCTCAAATTCCTACACTTAAGAATATTTTGACTCTGCCCTTTCGTAATGAATTTGTCCCCTTAGTTCGGTCCCTTAAGCTTCTAAATATTAATGTTGTTTTCAGGTATGACTCAACCATTACCAATATGTTAATAAGAAATAGCCCAAGTTTGAATGTAAATGGTAGTGTTTTTTGTATTCCATGTAGCAAATGTAATTGTAATTATGTAGGACAGACAGGAAAAACACTGCAGCTCAGAATCAAGCAACATAAGTATAATATCAGAAGAGCATCTGAAAGCAGTGCCTTGTTCGTTCATGTTAGGAATAATAATCACCCCATTGCTTGGGAAAAAAGCTTAGAAGTATTCAAATCATCTTGTGTCACAGAAAGACTTCTGGTTGAAGCTAGTTTGATTAAGGAATTGAAATCAATAAACCTTAGTGATGGTCAGTTCAAAACTGATAATATGTTACATAAATTTATTTGTCAGTGGCCCAAGGTTAAAAATGCTTTGAAAACCTTTGACATAGTTGTATGATAGTTATTTTTTACCTGACCTGACTAGTCACGTCACCCCCCTTTTCTTAAGCTCCTCTACGTGTGTGTTGGTGTGGGGATTAGTGGATGACATCATTATGACCTGACCTCATGTTTTTAAGGTCACCCAGTATATCTAAGCCTCTCTCTGTCCATGTAATCCAGTTGCCTCTGAAGATGTCTTGAATAAAGACGAAAGCTAAGGTGCTCCGTTGTTTCCCTTTTCCCGTGTGATTTTATCAAGATATATATATATATTGTTACGAACCCCGCCACCAATTGTCATGATCTACCTACCCAGCACTACGAACCACGCCATCTATTGTCCTGATCTACTTACCCAGCACCACGAGCAACCCCATCTAGGGACGAAACACGAGTATGACTCGTCTTAGTTACCACTCCGGGGTTTCCCTTCTCCATATCCTGGTTGTTGTGTCACCTCCTCAAAGTCTTCTTCGTCAGCTCCAGTTCGATGAGAGTTCAGTTCACTCTGGGAAGTGACCACAGGATCACCTATCCTGGAAACCTACGGCACAGTGACTACCTACCGTCTTCTACAATACTCAGCCTTACTCGTCAGCCATCTCAGCTCCGCACTTAAGTATTTGTAATCTTATATTGCCTCCCCGCCTCCACCTTGCTTCAAATTATTGTATGTTGTATAAATATGTATATACTGTTAATGTTTAGGTTAAGTTTGGTTAAGGGTAAATTATAGAAAGCTGAATATTTTGTTAAGGAATTTATGGTACTTTATTATACACAACAAAAACTGGCATCCTTTGTCAACCCTTTTATAGTCCGATTGTCTTTGTTTTTTTTTGTTGTTGCCTGTTGGGATCTGGGTAGACGTATAACTATATTATAAATCCCCAACTCGTAACAAAATATATATATATATATATATATATATATATATATATATATATATATATATATATATAGTACAGGGAGGTACTACCGCCTGGGAAGATATTGGAAGCATAATGTGTTGTCTAATGGTAGACCCTGCTGCCATATGGCACCACAAAAATTGTGACCAAGTCCCAGATTGCTGATCTGACTTTTTGCCTCATTTACACTTAATTGCAGGGTCTCAATTGTTTCTCTTGCTTTGACAACACAATATACATACAGTATTTCTCACTCTTGGTATTTTTTCATTTTTTTCTAAATTTATTTATGGCTCATTATTATTATTATTTATAGTTTTTATTAATTGTTATAATTGTTATTTATTTTTATTATTATTATTATCATCATCATCATCATCATTATTATTATTATTATTATTATTATTATTATTGTTTTATTATACTTTCGCCCCCAAGGCCTTGATGTGGGTCATTAAAAATGACCTGTGCCCGAGTGGGTTAGTGACCGTAAAAAAAAAATGTACAATAAAAAATATCAACATTACATATTTTAATTTATCCCAATTAGTGGGTATAAAAGAAAATGCAATTTAAAATTTTTAATATAAGTTGAAGCATAATTAAATACACGAATCTGAATAAACTAAAACTGCGTTGAAGAAACAATAATTTTTAAATAGTCGTCTATACACTACCAAAACGTTCTTTATGGTGCCCCATCCTTCATAGGTCGCGCGTCAGTCGGAGGCCACCAAGAAAACAATAGGCCGTAAGGGGAGTTAACTTTCCTTCCTCTACATTCCTTGGTTGAACCTCTCCACCTTATATAAGCGGTTATGTAATGTAACATTACTCGACCGCCTATTAATGTACAATCTCATTCAAGATTCTTCGAACACTGCTGGAGACAGCTGGCAACTCAAGGCCATTTGTTTACTATAGTACGGAGTAAGTAGTACTTACTACGTACTATAGTGTACTCACTAAGTACGCTATTTAGTCAGCCGACGGCGGCACAGGCGGGACAGCCCAGCAGGGTTGCGCCGCTACGTACCATAATTATGTTATGTCACTGTGTGTTTGTACCATACACAGTGTACCATGTACCATAATTTTGATCAGATAGGGACTCGATTGTATTTCCACGCCTGTGAGGAGAGAAATGGGTCCTGTAGGAATGTGGTGAGGTCAGGTCCTGAGAGGTGGGATGTGACAACGGCAGGGCGTCAGGAGTCAGGGACTAACTTGGAGGGGTTGGGTGAGGTGAGTCACCGAGGTGTTATGACGGTTTATATAAGCAGCAAGTTGCAGTGATGACTGTGCAGTGGATATTTCCCCTACAACCACAACTACAACTGCCGTTTGTCGCTGACTAGCCGACCCTTTTTCGAATTCCCCAGCCAACGCCTCGTGGTCTAAGGTCGGCCTCTAGCGCCACCTAACAAAGCGGAGGTCAACTATCAAGCCACGCCAACCCCTGCTATATCAGACCTCACCTCGCCGTAACCTGCCCCTTCTTCTACCTATAGCCACGCAGCAAGCAACACCTCCTCTGAGCCAGGGCCGGATTCAGGAGTGGGCAAAGTGGGCAGCTGCCCAGGGGCCTCCTCATATCAGAGCTGGTCGACTTGAAACCACATGAATGACTCCAGTCATGTCACTTTTGTGTGTGTGTGTGTGTTGGGAATTTGTACACTATCAATAAATTTCAAAAATTTCCCGGGGGGCTTACAGCGCCCCCCGGAACTCCCAGATGTTTAGGCTCACTTCACTCGCCACCCCACCCTTTGGGTAGTTATAATGAGGGGGGCCTCCACAAAGAGGCTGCCCATGGGCCTCCACAGGTCTAAATCCGGCACTGCTCTGAGCACCCTCACCAACCAGCTCTCTCTACTCCACGCTGCCACTTCCCAGCACCAAGCTGCATTGTACATCCAATACAATATGTATACAGAGAGCGTCTTGTGAGTTTCTTTTCTCCAACCCATAGTGAGTGTGAACCAACATCATGAAACCCCACAACTGTACCAGTACCTCTCTCTCTCTCTCTGTTTGAGTTAAACTTATGTTACCCTTATTTATTTATGAACACAGATTGGACGACGAGTGGACACAGTAGCAATGGCAAATAAAGAATTTTAACAAGTATTCCCTTTATTGTAGCCTCTATAATCTATATATTCCTGCTTTTAATTTTGTTATTAGACTTATGTTAATATCAACTTATTTGTAATAATGTAGGGGTGCTTACTGTACTATAACATGTACAATAATTCTTATATGCAGGTACCATAATTTTGAGGAAAATACCATAATTTTGACATCGGTGTACAATAATATGGGCTGGCCGGCAGCGCAACCTTACATGCTGCCCATCTCTACAGTGTACTACACACACAGTAGGAAACTGGTCCAAGACTCCGAGGGTCGAGGAGAGAGCGCTGCTGTCCTCTTTTGATTCAAAGTGTAAGTATTTAGCTAATTTACTCTTTACGTTTTTTAAACTGCAGTCTGTTAGATGTGTAGGTCATGTAGCGAGCGGTAAGTTTCTCCAGGTGTGAGTGAAGCTGTAAAATATTCAAATGAGTACTGTATCTCAGTTCAGTGTGGCCAGGGTAGCTTCTTGTCTGTTGGCGTCACCTGAGGCTCAGTAGTGTGGTGAGCGGCGGCCTTCCTCTATTTGTTTTGTTTTTTCATGATTACACGTTAATTATTCAGCAACTTCGTCAAAATATAAACTATATTATGTAAAAAAATTCTTCTTAATAAAACTTCTCTGTAAACTTAATATATATTTCTTGATATGTTTTATTTAGGTTTGTGTACATCTGTGATGACTGCTGCATCTCCGTCAGATGGGTGCTGCTGGGTGCGTCCTCTGGGCTTGGAGGAAACCCTGATGGAGGCCTATCACTCCATCAACAACATGACCATCTCCCACGCCCTCTGGCTCTCCTCCACCACCCCTCTCACACACTCCACCTTCTCCAATTCACTCTGGGACCTCTATAGGTGAGTTATTATTGAGCCTCACGCACTCTTATACAACACACTCTGGGCTCTATAGGCGAGTTATTATTGAATCTCACGCACTCTTATACAACACACTCTGGGCTCTATAGGCGAGTTATTATTGAACCCCACGCACTCTTATACAACACACCCTGGGCTGAAGACATGTTAATCATCCCTATCGACGTAGCTATTATTGCTTGACCAGTAATTCACCTCTTGCCAGGTCATTACCCAACCTGCGTCACTGTGTGAGAACCCACCCGGAGACCAGCAGCCCCTGGTACCACAAGATGGACACCATTACCAGGGACCTGCTCGACCTACAGGAGGTGCGAGGTCAGAGGTTCTCGCAGGTGTACCAGCGAGTGATGCACACACAGTACCCGCTCCATCATGGCCCCCTCTGGTGCGTCAGATACCTCGACCTGCAACACAACATCGACGATTCCTACATGGACCCCAGTGACGACACCCCTCTAGAGTACTCCTCCCCCCACGCTGTTGAGGACGACGGTGAAGGTCATTCCCCGAAAAACAAACCCTCCAGTGACAGAGAAGACATTACAACTTCAGTAGGAGATGTCGATAACAGCATGATTGTGGGAGCTAAGACGAGCTGTGTTAAGGAGCTGCACAGGTACATAGTCATCTTCGGCTTCTGCCACTTGATCACTGACGGAGTGTCCAACATGAGGATAACACACCATTTCCTTCACCTCCTCAACCAGGTACCTCACAACACGAACGTCTCTAGGCCTACTTCTATCTTATCTCTTATATCACAAGTTAAATGTTTCTCACACAGTATCACCATCTTACATAATGCAGTCTTGACCTTCATCCAGTGAAATAGTTAGTGTTTTTTATATAATTTTCTCGGGTATAAGTTACATACAGTAGTAAATTAATCTCAAGTTTTTTATTTATCTACTTTTATTCCACAACTTGCAACAGCGTATTTCACCCAGAGGTTAACCACCCTAACATTATTTGTATCATCGACTCGTCCACCAGTTTTAAGAGAAGTTCACGTACGAGGGAGCAAATGGTGTATTATGTGGGTGAATAGTGTACTCGTGCAGCGACCTCCTGTAACTTACTATTACACCCACAGGAGTTGAAGGGCGTGACTAGGAAGGTGGTGGAACTCGGGGTGTTCAAGTCTCCGGTGGCTGAGGAACAAGGATTAAACAGAAGGAAGAGTGACCCAGTGTTCGCTTCCTACGTCCCCAAGCTGTGCGACGCCCCTCTGTACCTGTCCCTCTACCCTCCGGCTACTGCTGGTAATAACAACAGTAGTACACACACACACACACTCTCTCTCTTTCTCAATGTAAATAATTAACTCCTCTTCCCTCGGCCAGACAGCACCAAGGCTAGGACAGAGACGTTGTTTTTGCCAGGCCTGACAGTGGGACAGACGCAGGCTCTCAGAAACAAGTGTCGGACTGAGGGTCTCAGCTTCCACGCCGCCTTCACCTCCGCCGCCGTCATCGCTATGGTACAGCTCCTCCACGACGCTCCCTGCCAGGTATGACCTACACACTACTACACGCACTACTACTACTACTACTACTACTATCACACACACACACACATATATATACACTAGTACTACACACAAAGACACATACACTACTACTACTATTACTGACCCAAGGATGGCTCATTCTCCACTGCAGGACTCCCGGGTGAAGGACTTGGACCGCATGTCGACACTGCATGATGTCAACTGCCGACGGTACTGGCCGCAGCCCCACCAAGACGTCCTCGGGGTTCACGCTGCCATCCTGCAGCTCTCTTTCCCGACTCCTGGGGTAACACTAGCCCGTTTGTTTATCTGAACATTTAGTGAATGTACTCGTACCTGTCCTCCTCTTCCTCATTGTCACGCATAGTGAAGTTAATATATCCGTTCGTTTTCACCTCTTATGTATTATGGTGCGTGTGTGTGGTTGCAGGGGCCGATGGGTGACGGAGGGTTCTGGAGGTACGCCAAGCAGCTGCACACGCACCTGAAGGAGGCTCTAACGAGGCAGCTGGTTGTGCAACAATTGGTGTGTGACCCCAGCCTTCAGGTGAGTCCTTAATCTCACTGTCTTGAGTAACAGAAAGAAACTTGGAGTTGTTTTCTAATATCTTTTGATCCTTTAAGTAAATGCAAACAAATGTTATATTGCTCTGACAGAACGTCCATAACCTTCTTCCGCCCGACAAAAAGGTGATTATGTTAATGTGTGTGTGTGTGTGTGTGTGTGTGTGTGTGTAGCCCGTGCAAGAAAAGTACAGCACACTATCCATTGATTAGCTAATTTCATTCGCCTTTTGCTTCCTCGTACACAACAGTGGCCCAGGAACACATAATACCGTGAGCCGTGACTATCGCTGTGTGAAAGTCGTTGCCTCCGTGTTTTTCCTGTGTCATTCAGTAGACTAAAACAACGAGACAGTGACGCTGGACTCACCTCTCTTCACACTACTTTCAGGCCCCAGAGGAAATTATCCGAGAGGGCCAAGACCGCAGCCTCACCTCTGCCTACTTCGGGATCACCAACTTGTGTGACCTGACCTCTCTTATCTCGGGAACTGGTGACCCTGTTGACCTCACTTCTGCCCCTGGAGAGGTGACCCCTGCCCTGCTGACCCGCGTCCACCACTCGACAACATGTCACTTCACAGGTGTGGTGTGCCAGCACCTGATCCACACCTTCCGCGGCAGACTCCTCTATAACCTCGACTTCTTCACCGATAAGATGCGTCGTGAGGAAGCCACAAAGTACGCCCATCTCACTCTTCACTTCCTCCTACGATCCATCTAGTCTGACACACAAGCCGAATAGTGTGACCCAGCTTGACCCAGAGGCGCAAATTGTGAATCAATTTGAGAGTATGTTATGGAGTATTTATAAATCCAAGTTGGTTTTTTATTCCAGTGTGGTCCATAATACGATTGTTTCAAGTGTGTCGTGACGTAGAGCCAAATGTTAATGAATATAACAATTTCCCCCCAGTAGGATAGACATTGATAATGGAGAATATTTTTTAGGTTTTAACATTACTTTGGTCCCATGAAAATTGGTCACATAAAAAGGCTGGTTGTCATTTTTCCTGTAATTTTAATGAGGTAACTTTGTCATTTATTTTAGTAATGTATGATTCTGTACCGACATGGCTAATGACGTCATACATTACTCTATACATGAGAGGTAATTATTTGAACGGTGTGTTTTTATAACAAATTTTACGCTGAGACTACACTACGTTTTTAATGTTTTATTTCATTTTATTGAATCGAACAAAAAAATCGAACAACAGCAACTAAAATAATGGAAGTGGAGTTGATCTATATATTATTGTAAAATTATATCATGTACTTTCTATAACACCACAATAAACTTGAATATAAAGAATTGTATTATTTTACTTTACGTTTATTGTTATAGGTTATGTAAAGATCAAATTATTTTAAAAACTTAGATTATAATTAAGTTACCCATAAAAAATAACAGTTTTCTTTTATTCTAACGACTTCCGTTTTCTACTACAGGAGCCTCCTTCATAATCACTAATATCCTAACCAAACATTACTACTTTACTTTACAAAACTTAACTCTTAACATTATCACATATCTCAGTTTATCTCATAAATTCACATGACTATCAATAATAATCTCAACCGCAGGAATGGGGAAAATTATAAGAAAAAAGTTAATGCATCATCTCAGTTTATATTAATTAACTAATATCATTAAACTCATCACCTACCAGAACATTGTCTTAATTATTCACTAATATATAATTCCTCAGCCAGTTATAATCATATTTATCTAGACATTACTTTAGATCAGTCTATTAGCTAATCTCCTGCCATTAATTAAACTACACAATAATTTCTTTGGTGTTATTAAAGGACATTATTAAGATTTATATTATATTTTATTACACAGAAGAGACTGAACCTTCTTTAATTAAACCGCCAGGTGAGAAAAAATATATACCACATTTGTCATATTTAGCTGTAAATTTCAAGAAAGTTTATAATTTATAACTATACTGTAAATAATTATACTGTAAATAATTCTAAAAAAAAATGACACCATATAATATAAAGTTATTGATGGTGCTGGAAATACTTGGACACCATCAATATGAACCAGTAAAGATATTGAACTTGGGTTATATATAAGAGTTATATTATCAATTGGATTAAAAGAAGTAGATAAATAAGATGAAATTTTAAACGTTACGCCATAATGAATAAATGAGAACCAAGTGTTAAGTTTTAAGCTGCCGCAGTTGTCAACATGTCTGACAAGTGAGGGGGGTCTCCTTTAAACAAACTCTTAATACTCTGGCCTCATAATGATCTACTAGTTGACAGTGATAGGACTCCATACCTAGAAGATCCCTTAATAACATTATATTAATAGTGAGGCTCAATAATGGAAAGTTTAACGTTTACAGACAACGAAACGAAATATTATGGCGATTTGTTCACACACTTGGACAGTGAAGGATCTGGGATTATTCCTGTAAATCAAGTCCATGAGTTCCTGAGGGCCTCTAAACTATCTACAGAAGTACTAACACAGGTAAGTGCATATATTAATGAGTTAATGAATTCCTGGTCTTATCCTCAAGTCTGGGAAATAAGGAAGATGTGAGTGTTCCTTCCTCGGGTCAAGGTCTGGCATCTACCTGGTCTTTAAATCCCAAAAGTAATTAAATATTGTCACTTTAAATCGCCTATATAAACATTCATATTCTATTATTTCTTTATTTTTTGGTATTTTTCTCAGGATTTTTTGATGAGTATAGTACTTAAGGTAATAAAATGTGAAATATTAGAGTAATTTCATGTTAATTATGTAGTTAAACTGAACTAGGAGGAGCCATGTGTATGAGGGAATTTTTTTTCTCCTTTAAAAACTTTGGCTGAATGATCTTGTGTCTATATACAGTACCTCTTAAGCTCCAGGTAACTTAATTATTTTATATTTGGTAACATTCTAGAACACTGGTCTGGCTTAACCAATTATATAGTGAAAAATATCTGTAGAAGTAAACTTGGTAATTGATGACTGTTCCTTATCCTTAGCATTAACTTGAGGTATTTATAGAAGATAAAAACTTTCTAACCACGAAAAAATGATAAAAAGTGCACCCAAAATATATTGTGCTTAATATATACTGTATCACTACTTTGACTGCTGAAGGAAACGATGCCGATATCCGTCAGCCACGTTGGAATATAGCAGTACCTGGTATATACTTCTGAAATTTACCGTCAGTTTAATATTGTGGAAATAACAGGTACTGTACTGCTACATTTATTGATATGTTGTTCATACTGTTAACCAAAGTAACCGTACCTTACCTACCTAACTTAACCTACAACCTACCCTACGTAATCTAACCTAACCAACGCACTTAACCGGACCTATCCTACGTAACCTAACCTATATCACTGTAATTATAATGTATGTATTGTAATCATCTAAAATAACGTAATAAAACCTTTCTAAAATTTCTGAGAGACAACAACATGGTGGATGCGGTGACCTCATCTGCATCACCCCGACAGATGTAAATAATCATAAAAGTAAAAATAGGCTAAACATGTTCTTCGAGCCCTTTTTTTGTCATTTTCTCGAGGTAAGAAAGCTTTTATCATCTATTGAGAAATTACCTCAAGTTAGTGCTAAGTGTGAGGGATTGTTGTCAAGTAATACTGAAAAAGTATTTGTTTCCTCAAGATGTTCCGTGGGCAGCCAACCTGGAAGTGTTCCTGTTTATGGAAAGGACGGTGGGAAGCGTTCATTTGTATCGGTAAACTAATATTATGAAAATTGAAATCCTTTAAATTATTGATATTTAGTCAATTTAACCAAGGATAGGCGACAAAGCCATCAGATGCTTATGTATGAAATAGAAGTGTTAATGTCTCTGTATATAATATTACTGCTAACGTAAACAGTTGAATCATAAACAGAGCTTCGTTGTTTGGCACCGGGCATTTTTATTTATGGAAAAACCAGGAGAAAACCCAAAATATGAGAAGTGCTATTCCTCCACCTCATTTGGTTTATACTTGAGGTAACTAAGAAATAAGTTTTCTTAGAGATACCATTCTCTTATGCCAATATTGGAACAGTTGGCAAGAAACAGCTGCTGGTATAGATGTCCCACCACTCATGACACTACCAAAACAAAACTGTCTGAACAAGAAGTATATACTGTAGATATAGTTCTCATTTGAAGGACCAACTGTACACAAATTTGATCACAAAAGTATTGTGAGCCACACGTGTAAGTCCTCACATACAATGAAAAAACACCAAAAACTTTACGTGATATATCAACTAGAAAAATAATTAATAAAGAAGTCAGAATTACATGCATCACAAATTTATAAAGGTACGACATGCTTTATCTTAATACATATTGATTATATATCGGTAGTACAATATACAGTACTGTACAGTATATTACATTTTACATATTGTTTGCCACCTTTCATTTGTTGATCTTTCCATCACACTTTATAGAAGAAAACTTTTTACTGTTATAAAATGGTCAAATCAAGTGGTGAAACTCCAGTCTTTGATTTCTATCTTTTCGGTAAAACTCGGTCTATCATGACCCACTTTATGTTGGGGTCATAAGTGAGGTTAAAATACATTTGGTTATTCAAGTTGCAATTCAGTAACATTTACCTTTTTGTGTGTAAACTATTACTATAGATACTAGCAGTAGTCTGCTTCAGTGAGTATTTTCACACTTGCCAGTGGTCAGTACCATCTTTGAGGCTTTGTGTTGCATTTCCCTTACAACTACATCACTACTGTACCTTCAACCACTGCCTACACATCTTTTTTACTTTTCAAAATCCTTCACAAAACTGATTTTGACATTAGCAGGAATGAACCACCAATTACTGCCAACATTCAGTTGTTTATTCTTTCTTGAATTTTACAGTTAAAAAACAGATAAGGGCACTTTACCACACCGGTAAGGGTGTGTAGGTAATTAGGTTTTGGAGAAATATCCCCATAATCTGTATGCATAAGGTGGTTCCATAGTTGTGAAATTTTATTAAAGTACCGGTACACTTCGGTACTCTAAAAACATTTTGGAGTAACCATGACAGTAGAGTACGGTATACAGTGCATTAAAGTGACAGACTTGGAGTGAAACATTACTAAAATAAAGAATGAGTCAGTAATTTAGAAACCACTGTACTGTACCAACAGAATAGAGTTATTATTAAAACTTGACATTTGTTTTGTTGATTTTGTTCTCAGCTGGACAGATCTTGTATTAGAGGACCATCTACCTACTTCTTGGATAGGGAGCTTGTGGTACTCAGATATCTTCCACTTTATAATACAGGATATTTATTTTTTACTTTACCAGAAAAGTACCGTACCTGTTGACACGAACACTGTGTAGCCTGCCGGTAGTTGAGAGATATGACTTTCTTCTTTAATTTAGGTACAGAGTCTATGTTTAACTTACCTGCTGCCCCCATAGTTGACCATCAAAGGAGATTACACCCTTTGTAGTAAATGTTTCGTGTTGTGATTCAGGTGAGGGTGTTGTAGCGGTCACAGGTGGGATATTTAACTGCAAATGAGGCAACACTCATGCTGTGTTGTTGTCTGTGGTTGGGGCGTGACTGTGGACATGTGTACGGTTTACGCTTGCTATAAGGTTACGGCTAGGGATCACGTTTCAGAAAGATTGTGGGCAGCTAGCTATTCGGATTTTTGCTTTGTGTGGTGGTACCTGTAGCTGCCCCAAGTACTATACCATACTGTATTCCGGGGGTTCCCAGACCTGAGGTCGCGACCCCAAATGGGGTCGGAAGGCTCATTAGGTAGGGTCGCAAAGAGGTCGCTGGGGTCCATTGGGTCTGCCAGTGAAATGATTTGGGGTCGCACTGGATAGTTGACAACACTGGATTGGGTCGTGCTAGAAAAAGCTTGGGAACCCCTGCTGTACTCAGTAGTTATGCAGTTTGTCTGAAATCAAATTTTGTACCTTTTTTAGATAACAATACAGCTGTGATATGGCTTTTTTTTTATATAACTATCGCATACAATACACTGTATTTATATTGTTGTTCTTTCTCTTCCATTAAAATAGGCTTAAAACTTTATGAACCATTGAAAAATTACCAGTGATGTTTACAATACTGTACAGTATACTGTACTGTACCATTTACTCTAGTAATTCAGAATTTATCAGAAACTTTTTTAAAATTATTATTTCTATTGTTTATTATTTGGAAGTCGACTCAAGTATTATGTATATGATTACATTAAACAATAATGCTGCATGGGATGGATGCTAAGATGGAAATTCCATATTGTTCCTCACCATCTTCTATAAGATGCAGATTATCCCTGAAATTGAATAAGTATACAGTACCACCATGATTATGAGAGGAAACATTAGAGTTTAGATTGTAAGATCACTTACATGGGAAGACAGACAGAAGTTTTTGATTAATTTCTGGTAAACAGTTCTTTTGGGGGCTGATTGTGAGTCTGATATGTTCTTAGCTGTCAGCAGCATCAAAATAAGATTAACAGATAGTATTTAAATCCCAAACATTCCTTTTTCCTCCAGAAATTTTGAAAAGGGCTGACATATTTCAAAGATTCCTGGGGAAAACCATGCAGTGTTTGTGCTGAGGGACATGGATAGGGAACTTATCCCTCGTCAAAGCATTCCCCTTCTTTGTGGAAATTTTTTTTTCAGTTCCCCCTTACATCATTTTATAAATTGGAGAATCAGTACTGTAGACTGTTAAGTTTCTATTTAACTTTACCTGTATTTTATTTCTCGAGGCACTTAACCAACTTATCTAATAGTACATACTAATGTTTAACCTCCTACAGACTTTGTAGTATAGTACTGTAGTTTCAAGATGAGTTAGACAAATACAAGTGTAATGGTTTGTGGAGTAGTTAAGTACAGTAGACTGGTGGTCATATAAATAATACCAGGAGTACGTACGGTAATAATAACAAGATCAACAAATGAAAACAGTACAGTACATATTGCCAGGGCGGGTGTTTAGTACGGTACTGGGCGAGACTAATTTTTAATGGAGTTGAGTGTTCTGGCGACTCTTGGTGAGTGCTTGTGGAACTTCACGTGTCTGGAAGTATATAGTTGGTAACAGTCCTTTGTCAGAAATTTAATGATACCTTCAGGCACACTATCTACAGAAAAAGAAAAACACCTGTAGTCTTTTGAATTAATGAATGTTTAGTGTAATTAGGTGTATTACTCGAGGGTTTAATGAATACTATAGTGAAAAACATCAATGAAAGACCAGTTGACTGAGAAAACACTTAACTATTGGGGAAGTTGTTACTGAAGCCACAAACACTGAGAAATGACATGTCCGATGAGGTAGGTGTTCGATATAGGGTCCTCTCTCTCTCTCTCTCTCTCTCTCTCTCTCTCTCTCTCTCTCTCTCTCTCTCTCTCTCTCTCTCTCTCTCTCTCTCTCTCTCTCTCTCTCTCTCTCGCTGGAATTCCAACTAATTAGAAGTTAATGTTCTACAGTAAAGCATTGCTGCTCCTCAACACCTCAGGTCTCTAAACACGGTGTTATTGTTTGGTAATTACACAAATCATCACCACTTAAAGTACAACATTGATAAAATTATGAAGTGTGATACCTGGATTGGTTAATTGCGGTCACATAATGGTGCCACGCGATGATTAGAACTATTGTACACATACATGCATGCATGCATACATACATACATACATACATACATACATACACTTTTATGAGTAATTAGATATTTATTGCATCTCGATATAACAAAAGATACTGTGTATTAGGATGTGCTATATTTATTCATAGTTTGAATAAATAGAAAATAGTGACAGATAATGGCGGCACCTGCAGCGTGTGTCAGGAGTCATTATAATTAGTGACTACAGTTTAAAGAAGTGTTCATGTCCGTAATGTTAATTGAAATTATAATGAAATGTGAGATTTAATAAGTGAAATGATCATGTGTGAATATTTGTCTTCATTCACCTATAAATAGTGTAACTTAATGTTTGGTGAATAATTTGTCTCTGTATATTAGGAATTCAAAGGGAAATATCTTGGACAGCGTTTGTAAACATTGGGTAGACAGGTTTGCAACACAAGGTCTATTCTGTATACACCTTGCTACTGTACAACCTTTCCCAGAATGCGCACCTCACTGTTCTAGTGTTCTTGGCCTAGCTATCTCTGTAGAATTGTATCATATTTTTGTGTGTTTTCACTTTGCTCTGAACACCTGGCAACATGATTATAAGTGTCCTTCAATTTAAAGTACTTTGTATACAGGTAGACGAGTGTTTCACCAATCCTCGTTTCGTTGCATAGTGATAATAATTTTTGCTTGTGTTACGTGGGACGATTATCATATACCATTTAATGTAATGTTTCAAACACACACACTATAGGATGTACCAGAAAGGGGAGTGTGAGTGTGGTAAGGGGATAAAAGATTGACCAAGATTACCTGTACACTGAGCTGATGCAAGTGAGATTTTAAACCTCCTTTAAAGATACTGTACAACAACTTTATGTGGGCCGGGCGTGATACGTACCGTGTGAGAGAGAGAGAGAGAGAGAGCAACAGTTAGCGTCCATAAACACAATTTGGCAATGTGGCAACCAAGCTACCAGAGCCAATAGTTGCCGGCGACATTACTTCCATCAGATTTCTCACGCGTCTTGTTTTTATATAATTATTTTTTCTTTAGTAATGAGAAATTCTTTAAAACAAATATTCTTGTATTTCTTTTGTTTTTAAGGTGAAATATTTATTAAAATGTGAGTATTTCCTCCGCTGTATCCTTCTTGGTTCATATTTATTTTGAGTGAGTGGATTTATTGCATAATTGAGTGGGTGGGTGGGGGGGGGGGGTGAGTAGATAATACAGTCGTTTAGGGGTCAGTCA
Source organism: Homarus gammarus (assembly GCA_958450375.1). Lineage (NCBI taxonomy): Eukaryota > Metazoa > Arthropoda > Malacostraca > Decapoda > Nephropidae > Homarus > Homarus gammarus. The sequence continues at coordinate 134,382 of CAUDMG010000605.1, forward strand.
CACTTGATGGCCAGTCAGTCAGTTCAGTTAGTGTTGAGGTTTACTTGTGTCAGGGAGGTTACCCAGTAGGAGCTCTGACCTGACTCTTGTTACTGAACTGGATTCGACTGTTAGCAGGTAATGTTGTTTTAATGAAGGTTACTAAGGTATGTCACGTGCTGTTATTATTATGTATATGTGTGTGTATGAGTCAGGTGTATTCTTTAGGTATAACTAGATACGTTGAGGGGCCATCTTGTAGACGTATACCTAACCTAACCAAAAGGAAACAATATGCACACGCCTCAGGGTAAGAGTATGTTGTCCACTTGAAATCGTGAATTGGCGATAAGCTGAGGTCGTTGTTAGGCAGATGAGGGGCGCTCTATTGTCATGTGTGTGTGTGTGTGTGTGTCAAGCTCCAAGTCATGCGGTCTTCTAGCCTCACCCCTATCCCACTCTCCCTTTATTCCACCTAAATGGCTCCTCCACTCCCTTCCCTCTCCTCCCTTCCCGATCCCATCCTCTCTCACCTCCCTTCCCCATTCCCTTCACTGCCCTTCCCCTAGGTATAATGACCATGCCCCCCCCCCCTCCCCTTCTAGCTGCTACCATGTCCCTAGGGTAGCACGTGCGTGTCTACAGCATCATCGTCATCACCGTCAGAAGTAGCTACTCACCTCCCTCCCTCCCTCCCTTCCTCTCCTCTCTCCATACTTCTCTGCTTCCCTTTCTTTCCCTGCTGCCTCCCCCAGGTGACGGTGTGTGTGTGTGCTGCTGACGACGCGCTCCTCTGATCAATATCTGTCACCCCCCTTAGTCTACCCTCTGTTTCTCCCGTATTACTCTCTCTCTCTCTCTCTCTCTCTCTCTCTCTCTCTCTCCGTATCGATATAACTGCAGCAGCCACCAACCCACATCACGTGACTACCCCCCCCCCCCTCCCCCGATACAATCTAGACCAATTTAATTTTGTTATCATTTAAGGATAATTTTATCTCCAAATTGCTCGGCGTGTTAGGGCAAGGCGGCGTTGTCCCCTGAATCGTTTCGTTGACTTTTGGCTGCGTTGATTTTTTTTTTTTTTTTTAGACCGTGTTTAGTTACTTCACTGTACATCTTTATTGATGCTACTGTGTGAGATTGTGTTTCTGTTAACGGAGCTACGGTAGTGATAAACGATCGCTTGCTTACTCATGTTTTGATCCTCGCAAGCAAAAGTATGAAGGGGTGATTGCTGAGTCTCCATACGTGTTAAAATATAAATGGTGTTGATGTGGGTTATGGCAGGGTCTTGCTTGGGAATGTTGGGCTAGGTGGTGGTGGTGGTAGTCTTACTTTTAACACACACGGATAGTCTTGGGGAGAGGAGAGGCCCCATATACCATTTAATGTTTTCGTTCATAGTAGTAATATCTTGATCCAACCTGCTACAGAATATAAAAGGGATTCGGTGTTAATCTTGATGGTGTGAATTGTGGTTAAGTTATATTGTTGACAAGTTTACATAGTCCAACGCGCACTTCATCTGACTCTATTATTAAGACAGATACTAAGGTGACACGGATACCATCGAGATGACACAATAACGTCATTCTAAGGAACAGCTAATTATACAGAAGCTATAAACTTATGAGTCGGGTTTAGTGGATAAGACGGTACTGCGCGTTAGAGGGTGAAAGGGATAATGACCAACTGACAGACACCGGCAGACGACATGTTATCTTGTATAGATCTTGTTTTATCCTTAAGATACGTGTTGTGTTCCTGTCGTATCGGGAGAGAGAGAGAGAGAGAGAGGGGGGGGGGGGATGCTTGCTGTCCATCCTCGTGTTTGTCTGTCTGTGTGTTCGGGAGTTGTGGAGGTAATAACTTGGTACGATGGAATTTAATCAGATGTTGTAATTAGATGTATCTCAACAAGATCTCACACGAGTTCCTTAATCAGCATTTTTCTGACACCGACGGCCAGGGAGACGAACTTATACCTGCAGAGTCCCCATACCTGTATCATCTGCTCCCACATTCAGTGCCCCCACACTTAGCCCATCTCTTGCCCCCACACTTGGCCCATCTCTTGCCCCCATACTTGGCCCATCTCTTGCCCCCACACTTGGCCCATCTCTTGCCCCCACACTTGGCCCATCTCTTGCCCCCACATTTGGCCCATCTCTTGCCCCCACATTTGGCCCATCTCTTGCCCTCACCCACACTTGGCGTCCTCACCCCACGTTAAGTTCCCACACTTGTACCTCCCTATATGCACGCTAGGCCACCCCCGCCCTTCCTTGCCCTACCCTACCCATGGGAGTGTCCCCTGGTAGGTTTAGCCTAGTGTGAGTGCAGTGGGCCTGCCTGATCAATATGTATCCTTCCTGCCTGACTCAGTAGGTAAACCTCCCCCTCTCTTCTCTCTCTCTAACATAGGCTAAGGCTAGCGGCCATACGAGAGAGAGAGAGAGAGAGAGAGCATGAGACGATGGTCACGCGACAGCCCGCCCTTGTTGCTACCATAGTCTGCCCCCTGTCTGGCTGACTGGCTGTCTGTCTGCATGGCTGTGTTTGGGTGTCTGGCTGACTGTCTACACGGTTGTCGATGCGACTGACTGTCTGCTTGCATGTTTAGTTGACTGTTAACTTCTTTGCGGGTAAATTGTGAAGGAGTAAGTTTGATAGATCAAGTTGGCACTGGAGGACGAGTGTGAGGTACAGTAAAGGGAAACAAAGCCCTTGAGTGTGAGGCTGACCACCTCCAGGACCACTGAGGACTGGCAGCCGGTGTCGGGGTGAGGGACCGATGGCATGTTATACATTCTGGCAAAGGAAACAAATTGTGTAATATAGAAATTTAACCGTGCGAGCTTTAAGCGTTCTTGGCAGGCGTGGAGGCGAGGGTTGTGTTACAAGTGGTGCAACAATGTTCATGTTGACAAACACTACGTCAGGCTCATCTACAGTGATTTACTTGCATATATATATATATATATATATATATATATATATATATATATATTATTTACAAAATTTAGTTTTGCAATCTGTTCCCAATATATTGCTGGACGCTGGTCGGACCCAAGAGCAAGCACACAGAATTCTTTGCTCTCGTGTTTTGGGAAAAACAAGAACTTGTAAAAATAATACTAATGATAATAATATTATTATTATTGCCATTTTTACAATAATACTAATACTAATAATTATTATTGTATTATGAGCTGTTATTATTTTTAACACGACACGTTCAGTAATGTTCATTTTTATGTAGCCGGTTGTTAGTGCTGTCTCATTGTTTGAAGGTCATCAGTTGTGAAAATGGTTGACAGGTTTTCTGTGTGGTACACGTGTGAGGTGAGGGTGGAGGAGTGTTGTCCTTGGGTCGATGTCTTGCCCTCCCGCACACTTGTGTTTACTGAAGGGCACCTACTTGTCTACACTATATAGGCCCGAGGGCTTGTCCTTCCTGTAGACGCTCTGCCTGGCTTCCCCTCCTCCCAATACAACTCCTGACGTCAGAACTACTTCCTCACCTTCGCAATGCCACGAAGATTGCTGTCAAAATGGCGTCTGAATTACTCTGGGACTTTCTTGTAAGTATAGTTTAGGCGTTCTGGTAGGTTTCGCACATGGTGTTCTTTTACCTGTGGGCGGGTGGGTGAGTGGCTGGGTGTCATTTTTTACCAGTTACACACCTTGAAGGGGACTAGAGCCAGGGGAGTGGACACCTTGGTCAGATCATGGGGACACGAGACTGGTTTGTCCTCCCGTTGATTGCCAGGAGAGTGACTGGCATATGAAGGGGGTTCTTATTATGGCCGCGTCCGTTACAAGTACTGTATGGTATATGTAGTAGAATATGTAATAAACCCGCGTTGTCTCTTTGAGTTTTGTTTTTCGTGATGTGTGGGATGTATTGAATGTCGTATGCTTAACATGTTCAAAACCGCATGTATGTTTGAATGAAAGTATAACTCCTTGTGAATGGTGGCACTGATTGGCTGTGTGAATTTTTTCCGACACGTAATAAACTTAGCTACTGTGTCCTCGTCTACAGGTCAGTGTGTGTGTGTGTGTGTAAAGGGAGGCATAATGTATCTATAACAGGTAGTAAAGTAGTAGTAAGGGCAAAATACACAATATCAGGTGATGGTGTTTTGAGCTGACTGACCGCTGTAGCAAGTGAATAATGGCTTGTGGTGAACATGTTGGTGTTGAGGTGTTGCATACTGGCCTCCACGACCTCTCTCTCTCCCTCTCCGAGCTTTATATATAATCTCTGTGGCTCTCCCAGCTCCTTACATTATCACATTATCCTGTTTCGGGTTGTGTTATCATCCCCCCTCTTCCTCCTCCTATCAGCTGCTTCCACGGTCGTAACTTTTTCTCAATTCGTCTCTCTCTCTCTCTCTCTCTCTCTCTCTCTCTCTCTCTCTCTCTCTCTCTCTCTCTCTCTCTCTCTCTCTCTCTCTCTCTCTCTCTCTCTCTCTCGTGTCTTGTTGCACCTCTCATCTTTAAGGCCATGCTTGTGTTGCACCATTATCATCCCTTCCTTCCACACCCCTTTTGTATATATATATATCTCTCTCTCTCTAGATTAACACTGTTGTCTCCTGAGTCATATACCTCTCACGTCTTGCGTCAGAGTCTTGTGTAGTGAAGATGATGATTCCAGCAACCTTAATTACAGGGGGGGCATTTAGGGCATCACACAAGAAGACATAGAGACACTGTACTCGAACCCCTACACTTTCCCCAAACAGTAAAGTGAGGTATACATATTCGCAGCTGGGTGGTAACGTAGCATCAGCGACACACACACACACACACACACTCTCTCACACACACACGGGAAATGTTTTGACATTCTCTTCAGTTTTGGTCTTGGGTAGAAGTTTCGTCACGGGAGAAACTTCACAGTAGAATAGAAGTCGCAGATTATATAGGAGTGGATAGAAGAGTGGAATACAGTGTAAAGAGATAGATAAACAAAAGTTGGACATACATTAAAGAAAGAAAGAAAAAACATGATAATATTAGTGAATGAGTCAGATATGTTACGCCCTTCACTGTTTCACTTCCCACCCTCACCTTACCCCCCCTCCTCCACCTTACCCCCCTCCCCACTTACCCCTCCCCCACCTACCCCCCTCCCCCCTCCCCACCTACCCCCCCTCCCCACCTACCCCCCCCCCTCCCCACCTACCCCCCCCTCCCCACCTACCCCTCCTTCCCCTCCTTACCCCCCCTCCCCACCTACCCCTCCCCCACCTACCCCCCTCCAATCCAAAATATTGTGTGTGCATTAATGATGACTTTTGACCCTTATAAAATGGTCTTGGTTTCGTGTTGATTGGCCCAGAATTGAAAGAAAGACGTGTGTGTGTGTGTGTGTGTGTGTGCGTGGACCCCTCCAAAAAAGGTTGGTTGTGTGGGAGATCAATGAGCATTGTTTATCCCGAGTTGGTGTATTATACTTGGATCATCTTAAGCTTATCCTTTCATTCCTCAGCTTAATCCCCTGATGATTAAACACCCTAACATCAGCCGGATTTATTCATTTACTCATTTACTCATACTCACAATACAGTATATAATATGGATTTCCTCCCGTCAATTCACATAAGCGATCATCACTACCACCGCCCTTCCCCTAAACCCATGTACCTAGCAGTCTCATCCTTTAACCCATATTATGATACTATTAATAGATGATACAACTATGGGTTAATAGAGTTACAAAGTTTATTATGTCACTCCAAGCATTGTTGATGGTGTGAGATAGCAACAGGTGTGGTGAGGCGATTTGTTTGACGGAGCTACAAGGTTTTAATTGTTCGACTGGTATACGTCAACCTGTACATTAATACTCAGTAATGTATGAGACTTGACCTGATTGTAAGGGGTGGAGATTGTGATTGATGTCTTGAGGTTAATTAGTACAAGAATAGATGTTATAATAGTACTGTAAATGTTAGGTCAGCCATTTAATGATTATTATCTAGGGACTGTAAACAGACGCTATTCAGTTTATTTTCACCGGGAGTTATAGATCCTCTTGTGTTATAATATTTAGTATCGTGATTTTATACGTAACCTTATATTAATAGTTGTTGATGGTACTATGGAATGAATTGATCGGGTGGCGTCACTGTCCTAGAGCCCGGGCGTTCCTTCTGCTTTAACGCGCTTGCTGGTGCTGGCCAGGCTTATTGCGGGGGTCCTGTAGGGGAGGGGGGGTCACCTGCCTGCCTGCACTGGGGTGGATGGGGCAGAGTGGGGGTTAAAAACATGAGCACACCATCCCAGTGTTGCTACCCACCTACTGTCTCACACACACACAGGACCGCAGTGTTAATAACCGCGCCATTAGCAGCAGCAGCATCATCAGGTGTGTCCATGTCTGATACTTTCTCATATTTATATTTTTCTCGTATTTTTGGTTTATTTTCAGCAACTTAATTCTTCCTTGTAAACTTCGAAACTAATAAAGTGTGGTGGTGGGGGTAGTTGTGTGGCGTGAGGTTAATGTGGTGGTAGTGGTGTGGTGGTGGTGTAGCCCGCTTCCGTGTCGTGCAGCACATAACAAAATTATTGTTTTGGTGAGTCTCCGTTCCGTCCATGGCAGTCAGTTGTCAGACCCAGTTGTGACTCAGTGCAGCAGCCAGCCAATACGGTCCTCTCACTGTCATTTCCTATGCATGTAGCTAATAAAAATATGTTCATGTTTATATTAGGCAGCGTAATGGTTCGAAGAAATGATATTGTGAATCACCCTCCTCTCGTTATATACACAAACACACTCGTCTCATTATAAACGCCCTCAAACACACTCGTCTCATTATAAACGCCCTCAAACACACTCGTCTCATTATAAACGCCCTCAAACACACTCGCCTCATTATATACGCCCTCAAACACACTCGTCTCATTATATATGCACTCAAACAAACTCGTCTCATTATATACGCCCTCAAACACACTCGTCTCATTATATATGCACTCAAACAAACTCGTCTCATTATATACGCACTCAAACACACTCGTCTCATTATATACGCCCTCAAACACACTCGTCTCATTATATACGCACTCAAACACCCTCTCACTTTTGTGTGTGTGTGTGTGTGTTGGGAATTTGTACACTATCAATAAATATACAGTTAATTAAAAATTTCTCAATGTTCTAATTTCCTCAATACAACTGCATATGGCTTCAAAATTCTCCAAAGAAGTGTTCAAATTTCAAAATTTTCCCGGGGGGCTTACAGCGCCCCCCGGAACTCCCAGATGTTTAGGTCGCTTCACTCGCCACCCCACCCTCTTGGGTAGTTATAATGAGGGGGGGCCTCCACAAAGAGGCGGCCCATGGGCCTCCACGGGTCTAAATCCGGCACTGATGAGGCTATCTCACCTGGACAGGATGCTAGTCCACACAAGAGGTTTTACCACTTTAGGCAGGTGTACCTGATACTGTAGCTACTGAGTGTTCGGGATGAAGACACGAGGACCTTTGTACAGGGAGGGAATCACTCAGTATTAGGGATGAAGACACGAGGACCTTTGTACAGGGAGGGAATCCAATCCCTCATTCAGGTCGAGATTCAAACCCTTGATTATTCACTGATTTAATATGTGTGTGTGTGTGTGTGTGTGTGTGTGAGTGAGTTAGTTTCATTGACCGCAGTGAATGTTCCTTGTTCGACCGCAGATATAACGTGTTTTCCCGAAAGTCATGTTACGGTGATGGTGGTCGTGTATGAAGCGACAGATGGCGACTCGAGGTGAGAATGAATGAATTGAATGAATGAATGAGAGAATGAATGAATGGATGACAGAAAATGATTTTGTTTGTATTATTACTTCTTGGTTGCCATGTAGACGTGATTTTCGCCCCTTCCTACATTGCAACACTGGCAAAACGAGAGAGAGAGAGAGAGAGAGAGAGAGAGAGAGAGAGAGAGAGAGAGAGAGAGAGTTTTAATCTTAGACACTGGATGGATGGGGGGGGGGGGGGCTGCAGATGACTCATGGGGTGGAAGGGTGAGTCACGTGATGGGGGAACAGTCATGTGTGTGTGTGTGTGTATGTGTATCCACTAGCTAAATCCAGATCACACACATGATGTAACACGCTAGTGATATAAACTGATAGTAATAATAACTAACAGTAATAATAAACTACAAACTATCTGCCAGCTGAACTAAAAAAGGCTTAATGTATGTATATGTTTTGCATCAGGGGACAAAATCATCTTGTCAATATATCATGTGTTCGTAACCATAGGAACCTGAGGCCAACGAGAGGACAATTGAAGCTCCTGTAAGTCTCCTGAGTTCCTGGTTAGGCACTTCTCTGGCTTAGTGTATCTTAAAGTTGCCAAATCTTACGAGAGGTAGCCAAAACCATACGAGAAGTAGCCAAATCATACGAGAAGTAGGCAAAATCTTACGAGAAGTAGCCAAAACCTTACGGGAAGTAGCCAAAACCTTACGGGAAGTAGCCAAACCTTACGGGAAGTAGCCAAACCTTACGAGAGGTAGCCAAAACCTTACGGGAAGTAGCCAAACCTTACGAGAGGTAGCCAAAACCTTAACTGGGCACCATCCGGGGAAGTTAATTAAAGAGAGATTTTACTGTTGCTTCTTATGTCTCTACATGGTAACATACAGCAGTGATGTTAGTGAGTCTTGCTAATACAAAAAAATACAGTATAGTTGTATTATTTTGTAGTGTGTATATTCCGTACAGTACAGAGTATGTTCGAATACCTAGTTATACAGCATACAGCATTTAAGAGAATATGTTACGTGTGTGTGTATTATATCCATCCAATATATTTAATAAAGTGTGGAAGCAAAAACCGAGGAAGTAACTCTCAGATGTGATTGGTGGCCACGTCTACATGGGCCGCCACCTGATTGGCTGCTTGGGAACGCAGTTTATACACGGAACGTAGTAAGAGTAAAGCAGTAAGGAGTCCATTTAACCAAGGTATAGCGGGTTGACTCACTCCTGTCCGTGCGTGTGTGTTGGACTCTGGCTAAAAAGGACATAGCCTTAGACACAGAAAACACCAGAGTTGAACGAGGCCTTTAGTCTATTCATATGTTAAGTGCGTACATGGAATTTAGTACTCCTCCCCCCCCCCCTCTCACAAGATGAAAGGCATCCGTAGAATCGGCAGTGTAAAGAAAGACGAGCAACGAAATTGGTCCCCGGGCTGAGGAAATTGAGTTATGAAGACGGCTTGACTAGACGACCAAAGATTCCATCATGGTGTTCCGTAGAGGTATATGATGGAATACGGTCACTAGGGTATATACTGCAAAATTAACACACCTCTTAACATTACCAGCGGTCACAGGTTTGTATGTAAATTGTATCTTAGTCATCTGCACAGGAACAAGGTGTGGTAAAGCAACTTCCCACTAGATTAGGTTAGGTGGGTGGGTGGTAATGTTTCTCGGCTGTTGTGTTCTGAGCTGTCCATGCCCGGGGTACCTAAACTAACTCCTGGCAGGTCTCTTGTCTCATTCAATTGTGGAGAAATGACGGGAAGTGTTGGTAGCGTGAGTTAATTTATATGTGTGTGTGTGTGTGTGTGTGTGTGTGTGTGTGGTCGACCCAGCCTCCCGCCGCCACCACCAAAAAATGAGTCTCGTTTATGACAGAGTTTATGTAATGGTGTGGCCAGGTAGTGATGATGATGGTGGTGGTGATGGTGATGGTGTGGTGGTGATGGTGGTGGTGATGGTGATGGTGGTGGTGATGGTGATGGTGTGGTGGTGGTTTTGAATGTTAGTTTCAGTAGTTTGTAGAATTAATTATTATTGTTATTATTATTTTATGGTTGTTATTTTTGTGTGGGTTATAGGTGTTGTTTATGGTGATGGTAGGGAGGGAGGTTAGGAGTGTTGGGGTGGGAGGGTGTGTGGTGATGAGGGAGGGAGGGAGTGATGGTGATGAGGGAGGGAGGGTGTGTGGTGATGAGGGAGGGAGGGTGTGTGGTGATGAGGGAGGGAGGGAGTGATGGTGATGAGGGAGGGAGGGAGTGATGGTGATGAGGGAGGGAGGGAGTGATGGTGATGAGGGAGGGAGGGTGTGTGGTGATGAGGGAGGGAGGGAGTGATGGTGATGAGGGAGGGAGGGTGTGTGGTGATGAGGGAGGGAGGGTGTGTGGTGATGAGGGAGGGAGGGTGTGTGGTGATGAGGGAGGGAGGGTGTGTGGTGATGAGGGAGGGAGGGAGTGATGGTGATGAGGGAGGGAGGGAGTGTGGTGATGAGGGAGGGAGGGAGTGATGGTGATGAGGGAGGGAGGGAGTGATGGTGATGAGGGAGGGAGGGAGTGATGGTGATGAGGGAGGGAGGGAGTGATGGTGATGAGGGAGGGAGGGTGTGTGGTGATGAGGGAGGGAGGGAGTGATGGTGATGAGGGAGGGAGGGAGTGATGAGGGAGGGAGGGAGTGATGATGATGAGGGAGGGAGGGAGTGATGGTGATGTGGGAGGGAGGGAGTGATGGTGATGAGGGAGGGAGGGTGTGTGGTGATGAGGGAGGGAGGGTGTGTGGTGATGAGGGAGGGAGGGTGTGTGGTGATGAGGGAGGGAGGGAGTGATGGTGATGAGGGAGGGAGGGAGTGATGGTGATGAGGGAGGGAGGGAGTGATGGTGATGAGGGAGGGAGGGAGTGATGGTGATGAGGGAGGGAGGGAGTGATGGTGATGAGAGAGGGAGGGTGTGTGGTGATGAGAGAGGGAGGGAGGGAATGATGGTGATGAGGGAGGGAGGGAGTGATGGTGATGAGAGAGGGAGGGAGTGAGTGATGGTGATGAGAGAGGGAGGGAGGGTGTGTGGTGATGAGGGAGGGAGTGATGGTGATGAGAGAGGGAGGGAGTGATGGTGATGAGGGAGGGAGGGAGTGATGGTGATGAGAGAGGGAGGGTGTGTGGTGATGAGGGAGGGAGGGTGTGTGGTGATGAGGGAGGGAGGGAGGGAGTGATGGTGATGAGGGAGGGAGGGTGTGTGGTGATGAGGGAGGGAGGGAGTGATGGTGATGAGGGAGGGAGGGAGTGATGGTGATGAGGGAGGGAGGGAGTGATGGTGATGAGGGAGGGAGGGAGTGATGGTGATGAGGGAGGGAGGGTGTGTGGTGATGAGAGAGGGAGGGAGTGATGAGGGAGGGAGGGAGTGATGGTGATGAGAGAGGGAGGGTGTGTGGTGATGAGGGAGGGAGGGTGTGTGGTGATGAGGGAGGGAGTGATGGTGATGAGGGAGGGAGGGAGTGATGGTGATGAGAGAGGGAGGGTGTGTGGTGATGAGGGAGGGAGGGTGTGTGGTGATGAGGGAGGGAGGGTGTGTGGTGATGAGGGAGGGAGGGAGTGATGGTGATGAGAGAGGGAGGGTGTGTGGTGATGAGGGAGGGAGGGAGTGATGGTGATGAGAGAGGGAGGGAGGGAGTGATGGTGATGAGGCAGGGAGGGAGTGATGGTGATGAGGGAGGGAGGGAGTGATGGTGATGAGGGAGGGAGGGAGTGATGGTGATGAGAGAGGGAGGGAGGGAGTGATGGTGGGGATGCAGGGAGTGATGGTGATGAGGGAGGGAGGGTGTGTGGTGATGAGAGAGGGAGGGAGGGAGTGATGGTGATGAGGGAGGGAGGGAGTGATGGTGATGAGGGAGGGAGGGAGGGAGTGATGGTGATGAGAGAGGGAGGGAGGGAGTGATGGTGGGGATGCAGGGAGTGATGGTGATGAGGGAGGGAGGGTGTGTGGTGATGAGAGAGGGAGGGAGTGATGGTGATGAGAGAGGGAGGGAGGGAGTGATGGTGATGAGGGAGGGAGGGAGTGATGGTGATGAGGGAGGGAGGGAGTGTGGTGATGAGGGAGGGAGGGAGTGATGGTGATGAGGGAGGGAGGGTGTGTGGTGATGAGGGAGGGAGGGAGTGATGGTGATGAGGGAGGGAGTGATGGTGATGAGGGAGGGAGGGAGTGATGGTGATGAGGGAGGGAGGGAGTGATGGTGATGAGAGAGGGAGGGTGTGTGGTGATGAGAGAGGGAGGGTGTGTGGTGATGAGGGAGGGAGTGATGGTGATGAGGGAGGGAGGGAGTGATGGTGATGAGGGAGGGAGGGTGTGTGGTGATGAGAGAGGGAGGGAGTGATGGTGATGAGGGAGGGAGGGAGTGATGGTGATGAGGGAGGGAGGGAGTGATGGTGATGAGGGAGGGAGGGTGTGTGGTGATGAGAGAGGGAGGGAGTGATGGTGATGAGGGAGGGAGGGAGTGATGGTGATGAGGGAGGGAGGGAGTGATGGTGATGAGGGAGGGAGGGTGTGTGGTGATGAGGGAGGGAGGGAGTGATGGTGATGAGGGAGGGAGGGTGTGATGGTGATGAGGGAGGGAGGGAGGGAGTGATGGTGATGAGAGAGGGAGGGAGGGAGTGATGGTGGGGATGCAGGGAGTGATGGTGATGAGGGAGGAAGGGAGTGATGGTGATGAGAGAGGGAGGGAGGGAGTGATGGTGGGGATGCAGGGAGTGCTTGTAGGAGTGAGGGAGTTGGGGTAGGCAAGGTGAGAGCCCCGTGCGTCGCCCCGTGATACAGTCCAGCAGCAGCCTGGGGGCGGGGTTCTCCACGCCCTCCCTCCCCTCTACACTGTTGCTACCCACCTCCTCCTCCTCCTCCTGTATCCCCTCACCTGCGTCGCCGTCAGTTGGAGCTGTTTTAAGGTAAACAGTGTTGGACACACCTGTGTTGTATATACTGAGTGGTTGGTGTGTGGCAGTGCCTCTATTCTTTGTAGTTCTCTCACCTATCAAAGACTCCCCTCAGCCTGAGGCGGCGGTGGTGCCAAGTCTGTAGCTGCCCAGCGTGGTGCACCATAACAATAACACGCTGCAGGAGTGCATTTGGCAGCAGCGGAGTGGCGTCCCACCGAACACACGACGCCGCAGGTCTCCAGCGTGTTTTGGTTTCAGTTATGATGAAGACGCGCCCGAGAGCGGGAGGTCCGCCCTGTGACTACTTGATCCATGGACTGGATACTCGACCACCTCACAGGTTTTATTTGGACATTTGGGAACAGTAAACCTTCGTGCGGCAGACAAGCGAACTTGAAGTACACTGGAGTAGTGGTGGAGGAGAAAAGCAGAGAAGAGTGAGGAGAGTGTGTGTGGGGTACACTGCCTTAGTCTGCACAACTAACTCACCTGGCTCACTCGCCCACCACGCAGGTCAGTCACCTCCACCTGCTTGTCACCAGTGGGCCTTGACGGTACCTCACCCATTCTCGGGTTTGTCAATCCGCCCCCGCTCCCTCACCATTCAGGGCTGGCTGGAGGTGGAATGCAAATGTGCCTGACGCAGTTGCATGTTGTATGTGATTAGTGACTGTAACTAGGAGGGCGTAATCTTGTTTGGAATGCTCGAGTCTCAAATTAGAAACAGTTAAACTCGTCTCCCCTTGATGCATTTTGGCATAAGAGTAACATTAATAAGATTCTTTATTGATTGGCATCCTCCCTCTAGTGATCAATGAGACAACTACACATTATTAACCGTTCACATTTACCCAGGAAGTACACAGCGCTGTGGAGACGTACTGTGAAAAAAATACAAATGCTATCACTTCTCATCAACGTCGCTTCATTATGGACTGTCAGTAGAAGAAAGCTATTTTATTGACAACTGAATCATTGTTTAAATCTAGTCCTAAGTGTAGTTGAATAATACTAATAAAAAGTAAATATAATGTTTTGTATATTTCAGCGAATTGGACACTTAAACTGTTACAGCCAAGAGGACATTCAACCAATTATATTACGAAAGCCATTACAGTACCGTACAGGAAACAATTCTAAAAGATACATTGTATATATAGATAAAGGTGTGTGTGTGTGTGTAGTAGATACCGAAGTTCAAACTGTTTTCCTCCACTCTGCCTTTGAGTAGATACGAGACGAGAGCTGAGTCTGAGTGAGTGAGTTTGTTCCTTTATCTGTTTTACGTGTTTTATAGTCCGTCACGCACCCCCCCCCCCCTCTCCTCCACACACACACACACACACTCACTCACTCACAGTCAGTTCAGCTGCCCCTTGGGTGACCTCAGCTGTGGTGGCATCTGATACGAAGTGTCTAGTGACCTTTACTAATGACTTCTACTACACCAGTGTGTGTGTGTGTGTGTGTGTGTGTGTCTAAATATCTGTAAATCGGTCTAATTTTCCTCCATGTTTTGAGAAATTACGTCAGTATTAATATGGTCTGTTTTCTTACAGTGATAACAAAAACCCAAGATTCGTAGGACTAACATTATTATTATTATTATTATTATTATGATGGTTGCTGTTGATTTAGCTGTTATCATTTCTAGTAAAAGTTCATTTAAAAGACTGAGTAAAGGTTTCAGCGAATGTTTTAAGAATACCAGTACAGTACAGAGACCAGCAACTGACTTGACTCGATGCAGTGATGCTTTTTCAGGCTTAAAGTGTAGACAGTAGCTAATCAAGGTGGCTACAAATGACATGCAGTGCTCATCTCTGCTGTCCAGTTATTACCTACCAGTTAACTGCATAAATTCAAGTGTCAAAGATACTGTACTGTAATTTATGCTTCTAGAAATGATAGAATATCCACACCACTCCTAGACACTGGTTATTGCTTTTTGGGGGATAATTAAAACAATTAATAATCCGTTTCAGATTGGGCATGTGTGTGGGGGCATTAGCCAGGGCTGGTACGGTCGAAGGGAGTTGTTCGTGGCTCTGAAGCTGGTCGCTGCTGCACAACGAGGCTTACCGGTCAGGACTGAATCTCTCTTCCTTGGTGTGGATTTGCCATTGCCAAGATTACACACCAATAACAACACACATTATGGTAAGTGTGAGGGAGAGAGTTGTTTACTTTCCTTTTATTATTGATTGATGGAACCTGTAGCCATGTTTTATAAATAGAGGACTAACTTTAATTATGATTTCGTTTCATTTGCAGAAAACAATGTGGCTTACAACACAAAAGAGAACTGTACTTCAAGTCCAGACCTGATCCAGCTGAGTGACTCTGATTGCAACACTTCGCAGGTCAGGTTTATTACTGTCTCTCATCACAATTGCTGGTTTTACTGGGGTACAGATGAGAAATAGAAGTGCTGACTGACTGACACAAATGGCAGGCACGCCCTCCTTCAGTCACTAATGTTATTTTTGGTGTCGACTTTATTGATGAGCTGACTTTGTTATAAAGGGTCTCTTGATGGAGAAATTGCTCAGATATGTAAGTCAAATGACCTTCTAGGTTATTTAGGTTGATCAGTAGGTGATGTAACGCCTTCAAGGGAGCAGTAAAAGAGGTGACAAGACTTTCATTCGTGACTGTATGTGGTATTTTAACGTACACTTCTCACCATCCAGATGGTTGATGGTGGATACCGCATGATGGAGAGCGAAGATGGTGAAGGAGCGGACGAGAGAATGAGCGATCCTTCGGGACGGATGGTATCGCACTCTACGTCCGTGTCGTCGCCCGCGTCAGATTCCCCTACTCCCACCAACAGTGTTCACGAGAAAACCTGGGGGCAAGCTCACACACACTGGCATGGCCTAAGTCAGTTGGAAAATGTATTTATTTCACAGTATGGGATGAACTTTTTGAATATTTAGCTTGACATCTTTTTTTTTTCCTACATGTAGAATAGAAA
Organism: Homarus gammarus; assembly: GCA_958450375.1. NCBI lineage: Eukaryota > Metazoa > Arthropoda > Malacostraca > Decapoda > Nephropidae > Homarus > Homarus gammarus. Next base: position 150,049 of record CAUDMG010000605.1, read on the forward strand.
TGTTTCCACCATATTCATTGAGAACTACAGTGTTGTAGCTTTACTCTTAGACAATCATTCATTATTTATCACCTGTAGAATATTAGACTCTTCTTTTATGGCTTATGATTTACTGTGTAGAGTAAATTTTGTATTACTGTATATGGATAGTAATTGTATATCGGGTTGCATGCCTCTCATCGACCAATACGACTCCCTGTGGGTGGTGGATTGATGTACACCTGATCGTATTAGATTATAATGTGTCTGAGAATTGATGCAGTAGCCCTCAGTCTTACCACAGAATTCCATGCCACTCTTATAGGAGTTTCTCAGGAATTATTTAAAGTATTATTGTTCCATACTTGACACGTGGAATTAGTCAGGAGTCAGAATTTTCTAAGAGAGGATTCGTAATGGAAGTGTAGACATATAATATATTTTTTTACTCACCATCCTCCTCTTTTTTTTTCATCGTTCATTGTCTTCCATCTCTTTCTCCTTCTTTTCCACCTTTTCTATTTTATTCCTCTTTCTTTATTCCATCTTTATCTTATAATAATTACCCCAATATCTTTTCTCACTCTGTATATTCCCAGATGCCTCAAAATTCAATTGCCCAAATATAACTTCTTTTTTCTTTGCTCCAATTATGTACATTTTTAGCCTTCTAGTGTGCTGTGAAATATTCTTGTATGTTATTTTATGTTGTTGTTCTCCGACAGTCAATGACGAGCACCGACAGTTACTGGGCACAGAAGAGGATTCCTCCGAGTGTCATTCGTCAGGGGAGGAAGATTACGACGTGTGGACGATTAACGACGAACAGCGTCAGTATTACACCGAACAGTTCCGCTCCATGCAGAGTGATCTCACCGCGCTACTCTCTGGAACGGCTGCCAAAGAATTTTTTGAAAAGTCAAAACTACCAGTAAATGAGTTAAGTAAAATATGGTAAGTGGATTATGTTCTTGTTTGTGTGAGAGGAAGTTTTGTTGAAGTATTTATTGTTATTGAACTTATGTACAGTCACCTACACTTATACCTGGTATAGTGACTGGCACATTTTGTGAGATGTGGTAACTCTGTGGAGTGATTATCTAGCGTCCTTAAGTCTGTCTACTATTGTGGGGTTCCCTTGGGCCATTCTGGGAGTTTTAATACAATGTAATCAAACACAGAGTTGCCACATCTCACTGTACCAGCTGGTCAAATTATGAGAGATAGAAGTAAGATACCTCAGAGTCTCCTTGCTTTGGTCACTGGTTGAAATTATGAAAAGAAAAATGTGTGAAGAATCAGCATACAGTAGTCAAATGTTTTACAGGCAGCTGGCAGATGTAACAAGAGATGGGGCACTGTCATTAGAGGAATTCTTCACAGCTATGCATCTTGTTGTTTTACGGAGAAACAACATAGAACTTCCTGAAACTCTACCACCATCGCTCTTTCCAGTGTTACAGGTATGATTTAATTTACCTTAGGCCTTTTATTCCTAATCTCGGTCTGTTTAAAGCAAAAAGGAGTTGGTCTCTTGAATGAATTAAACATACAGTAATCTTAAAAGCCACAAAACATAAATAAATGCTAGCAACTGCAGTTAAGGTGATGTTGCAATCACAGAGAGGTCACAGTGAGGGGGTATCAGAGGGAGATTGGATTCATAGTAGAGCATAGAGGACCATTCAGTATTATATTCAGTGACATTCCTTGAAAATTTTAAGAGAAAGTTTGGGTAAGTTGTAGATTATTAGATGATGAAAATGTTTAGAAATATATACACCAAAGCATGAAATGATATAGTAAACATAATTAAATATATACAACTCAATGTCGTCTCCATCTTAGCGCAAGAGTAGCAGCAGCGGGGTAGAGGGTGGAAACTCTGGGGCATCCGGCAACTCTTCAGTGGTGGCTGGTGCTGCGGTCGTTCCTGACACAGAAGTCAGTTCCAAGGCAACACCCGATCCTCTCTCGCCATCTAGAAATAAGGAGGTACAGACCTTTAGAGAAGTGACGCTTAGAATTTGGCTTTGCTGGTTTTGTTCATTGTGTGGGGATGCCTTGGTGAGAGCTTTACTATACATAAGTTCTGTACCCAAGTTAAGGTCTTACCCTGACTGGAACACAGGATGGTAATTGCACCTAAATTTTATTATTTGGATTTTTATTGTGAGTTATTTTTATACTGCCAAAGGAAGGCTTTTCACATGGGTATCTTTCTCCACTTGAGTTTCTTTTTATTGTTGCCATAGTTGCCATAGTCACTGTGCCTCTGCTGATTAGTGTGCACCCTGCTGAATGGCCCAACATAACATTAAACAAACTGTTCCTTTGACATTGCCTTCTTCTTGTGTCTGCGCCTCTTACTTCCTTCTTTTTATTCCTTTATTAATTGGCCAGAATTACAATAATACACATTTGTCTTAGATGTATTAAATGAAACAAGTGTAATAAAAGGAATTGGCTCTTCAATGGCAAAAACTGAAATGTCATGGTGGTGGTGGTGGTGGTATTCTTGTGGTGAATGATAAAATTGATAATGGATATTTTAAACCCTGTGGAAAAAAGCTGTCAATATTTCAAGTCATGCCATTGTGATAAGTTTAGGTGGGCAAATGTACTGGAGACTCATTAACTTTAAATGGCCGGGGACAGTATGGTGAGGCTACCTAATGAAATATATGGAGAACACTTTGTTTCTTGCATCTGTTGTGTCTCACTTCTCTGTATCTTGATGTCTCTCACTTGCTTGGCGTGTGTGTGTGTGTGTGTGTGTCTCATCCTGCTTATGGGTCTCACTTGGTGTGTCTCATCTGCATGGAATAAGGGAATAAAGGCATCTATCTTGTTTATTGATAAGATTATAAAATATGCTGCTATGGAATGAAAAGTTCTGCTTCCCTATCTAGTGAAATTTAATCATCGTTTGTCCCCTTCTGACAAAACTATGGAGGGGATATACAGTATGTTGCTCTTCACCTTTCTGTCTTTCCATCTGTCTGTTTTGATCTTAATTTTCTCTCTATTCACTGCACAGAAACCTTTTGACCCCTTCACTACGGGGACGCCTCAATAAGGTAACGCCCGACCATTTTATTCAGCACAGAGGCGACCCCGTACACAAGGGGTTTAAAGATTGTTTTAATCAGATTTAGCCACAAGTGTAGAGGATAATGAGGTAATAATGATGCACCTTTTATGTTTTAGGTATTTAATGCCTACCTGATGGACACTTTTTGAGGATGTGTGTTGTTGTGCAGCTTGTTATTTTTTCATTATTATTTTAGTTTGTATTACTTTGGTGTTACTTTTGAAGGAGAGAATACTTAATGAATCTTAATCATTTCTCTTACAGTGGACAAAGTTCGTAGATTCTCCCACCAGTACATTATCTTCTCCTGGTTTAAAACCCGTAAATTTCGACTTTCAAAAATCAGCCCTTGAGCAGGTGAGTCAAAATTGTTTGGTTTATACCTGAATCCAGTACAGTAACGTGTTTTACCATGCTGAGAGGAAGATGGAGTGTACAGTACATGATCCCTTCTCAATGTTGGTCTTTAAAAATTTTCTCTTTTTCATGGAAAGTATTTGGTAGTGCAGTGAAACCTCTATTTAACGGACTATATGGAGAGAAAATTCCATTATATTGAGGTTCATTAGACGTGAAACCTCCATCTAACGAACTGTGTAGAGATGAAAGTCTGTTATGTCGAGGGTCCGTTATGTGTGTGTGAAACTCCCCATCTCACGGTTTATATATATATAGAGAAAGAGTCTGTTATATAGAGCTTTCACTGTAATCAGGAGGTACAGTACTGTACTTTGAAGAATGGAGTCCAAGGAGGAAGTTTGAGGTCTTAAGATTTCACATTTCATTCAGTACGGTGTATTAAGAGGTAAAGTTGACAAATTATCGCATAGAACCTTACTAAATATTTTGATAATTGTACAGTTTGGCAGCTTGTGTTGTATTGAGTGGGTAAGAGTAGAAAGTTCACATCTTGTCCAGGTTTTTAATGTGATTTCCTTGTGTTAGATGGTAAAGGTCTTGACTAATTGTTGCTCTAATATCGTCTAAGATAAGGCCCATTACATTCAACATTTGGTCTTATGAGTGATGGTCATAGTGTTGTAGTGAGTAACAGTTATAGTAGGCCTAACAATGGTAGCCAGTCTGCCAGTAAGCAGGAATAAATTTGATATAGCATTTACCAAAAAAATAAAAATAAAGCATTCATTTGCTCCTACACATGAACTGACACTATGAGATCACGTGTTTTATTGTATACTACCGGTAATTGTGTGAGAGTTATATACTCACTGTATAAAGGGTGAGATATTTAACAGAGATGTGAGGTATAAAAAAGAGTCGCTGTGTATCGTTAGATGGTACCACAATATAGGTACAGTACTTAGAAATAAATATAATGTCCTGTCCCATTCTTACCCATATCTCAGAAAGAATGATATACGTACCTGAGAATTCATTAGACCTTATACCTGAAGGCATTATGGATGAGACGTTAAAATAATACTCCCTCAGACTTGGTGAGATTCTTGAGAAGTTGGAACTTATGACGGGATTACTGAAATGTTTAGGAAGTAAAGTACAGTACAAGTAAATTACACCACCTGTATGGGGGACCTGTACTTAAAATGAAAAAATTATTATTTGTATATTTGGCAGATTACAAAATTATACATGACTGTATTTTTAATAGAGATCTAACATTAGCCAAGCCTTTTTATTAAACCTGGGAACAACATTGTAGATAGAGTGATGTATTTGTGTTTTTTACCCAGAATAATTTTTTCATTCACAGGACCCAAAGATCTTTCACCCAAAAGCAGTGAGATTAACACCAGAATCAAAAAGACTAGAAGTTACGGAGGTAGATGGTCCAGCGTCCTTTAGCCCCGACCCAGCGTTAACCTCGAACGAATTAAACTCCTCGACGACGTCCTCAGACCTCCAGCCCGGACAATCCACAACTTCCTCTGGGTCAGGAACTACACAAGGCAGTCCCAAGAAATCTCAGGAAGGACAAGATATAAAACCAATTCAACGACCTCTTCCAAGAAAACCTGCAGGTAATTTTGATGTATTTGTCTATTTTGGTATGTAAAGGATTTTTATTGGCTTGGAAACTCAGAATTATTTTAAAAAGTTGATAAACTGATGTCACTACTTGTCCTCACATTTTGTTACTTATTACTTTTTTTGCAGGTGTTGTTTTTCATAAGTATTTTTTACGATGGATATAACAAATAATGACACAGTCCCTATAACAGGTTCGTCGTCTGGAGTTCTCCCGCCCCCACCCCAGTCATCCGTAGGCACTCCACCTGAAGACAATGGGTGAGGCTTAATGAGACAACTTATTGTTTTTAAATCAGTTTGCATAAAATTTCATTACATTAGGACCAGAAGTATCAAATATCATAGTTTGTTATGTAGTAGAAAGCTAATTAAACTCTATATCTTGGTAGGGTGCTTCAGTTATCACAGTTTGTCACAGGCCAGCAAGGACATCACTACAGGAATAGTTGTAGATGTGTCAGCTGTTGTTACTTTCAAACAAAGCAGCCAGGAGATGTTTCCTCCGATCACTGAACATTTTAGCCGTGCTCATGTTGTCACGGCTTACCCTTTTGGATTTGAATTACATAAGATTTATTTTATTTTGCACTTTAGTACCAATTTATGGAATTTTACTTAATTTGAAATAAGGAAGATTAGATATAGTTTTAAATAAATTAATTATCCCTTCGTGTAAGTTTAAATTGTTCGAACTGAAATAATAATTGATCATGTTATCAAAATACTCCATATCTTTTTTATTTATTTTATTTATTTTTCATAATTGTAAAGACGTTGTCAAGAATAGGATATTTATTGCAGGATGTACGGTCCTACAAGTTTGCCCATGATACCAAGTGCTCCTTTACCTGGTGGGAAGAAGGAGCCACCGCCGCCACCACCCCCGCGACCCGCCAGAACTCACACACGCTCATCTTCCCTTGACCTCAATAAATTTAGTAAGTTATTCATGTAGCTTTTTTGGATTTTTTCCTCTACAGACTTCTTGTAATGTTGTACAATATATCAAATTTTATGTAAAGGGTTAGGTGAGGTGAGGATCTGTGTTTCCAGGCTGTAAGGATGCTTTTCAGTTCAAGGTGCGAGGTGGAACGAGAACATTGCTTTATTTAGTTCCCAAGTAAGAACTCGGCACAGTTCTGTTGATCCCTTTATTTCTCCTTTAATGGGTTAAGGAGGGAATTAGGGAGTGGATAGGGAAAATGGAGGAAGAAAGGGACTTGTGCAGTAATGGGGTGGCCTAGAAATTTGTGTTGTGGAGGAGTGAGACGTAATAGATAGAACAAGACAAGAATGTAGGATTGTAGGTATACCAGTTTACAGCTGAAAAGATTTAGTATCCTTACTAATATTTATGTATATTATTATCCATAAGGGTGTCTCTTAGTTTCCGTCAGATGGTACGTCCTCAGTGTACCCCGTGGCCTGAAAACCTCACTCAACCTGATATACATTTTATTTACTATTTCTAATGCTCTTTTGCATTGATGTACAGATCGGAGCAGCTTCCTAGGAGCTCCCCCAGCAGTCCCGCCTCGAGCCTCTCCTGGAGCTGTAAGTATGGCAGGTTTTTCTGTATCTGATCTCAGGGCATTGTCACATTTCTTACTTAATCTTTCATGTGTAGTTAAGATATTGTAGTGTATGGTAATTTTGTTTGTTTGTTAAGGAGCTCCAACTGAATACTACAGCTCTTAAGGCATTTGTCATTGATGTAGATCCACTTTTAGTATAATATGCATGCTAAAGTATTACTGTATTGTAGTAGCTTAAATCACTTGAAGAATTTTTACAGTTTTATTATTTTTTTTTATGGGAAATATGTGAAAACTAAAGTTACTGTTCTCAAAGTTTAATTTTCTGAAAATTATAAAAGGCATATATGAAAAAAAATTGATATGAATCCTTTATAGGTTGAAAAGAGAAAAATAATATTTAAAATGGCCACATCCATTAATTTTTATATTGTGAGAGATGAAGGCTATTGGTACTCAAAATATGCATATGGAGAATTTTGTGGCTTGAATCACATTTTTTTAGTACCAGTCTTAAAGAATTACAGGGCCATTGGCTCTTGGTTTTCATCTCAGTACATATCAGTGTTAGAGTGATTACCAGCACTCATAACACTTGGTACAAGATACTGCATACAGTAGTTATATTTAACCACACCAAGAAATGAAAAATAAATAAGAAATTTCACTAGAACAGTCCTCTGTGTCCGAGATATTAAAGAACCCTTTTGATACTTCCTTTAACTCCATGTATCTAGAATGTTTGAAAATGAGTTGTTCATTGTACCATATGAATTATGTTTTGCAGTGTGGGGTGTGTGTGTGTGTGTGTGTGTGTGTGTGTGTGTGTGTGTGTGTGTGTGTGTGTGCTGTTAACTTTATATACATTGTGTATGTATTAGTGTGTTTTATCCCCTGTGGAGAATGTGCGAGTTATTATTTTGTTTGAATTGTCTTGCAGTGCTTATTATGTATATTACATGTATACTATGTATGTATAACTGGGTGTTTCCCTTGCCTCCCCACTACCACGTGTACTGTACAGAGAGAGCTCCCCCCCATCAGGGTAAGTAATGAGGTGTATGCATCTCTTTCCACCTGAGTAATGGACACGGTTGCTAACTCTTATTGACGGCTTTTTCAAGGTTTTTGGAATTTCTTGCTGCAACTGGGAAATGGTACATTGCATGTCTCGGGTCACAGATTTTGCAAGGGAGTCCCTGAATGAATTACGTTTCCTTTTAAAGTTATTTTTGTTTTATATATGACTAGCTATTAGAGGAAAGGTTGTTAACAAGATAGTAAGGTTAAGCCATATAAAAAATAATTGTGTTTATAGTAACTTGACTGACACCATAAGAAGACATGTAAGTGTGTTGGTTCTGATTAACATTAAACGTATTCACTTGTTTACTGCTTAATTCCATGCTAGGAGACTCGTGTATAATCCTGCAGCCACGTGTACAGTGTTAAGACTCCTACTAGACGGTGGTGGCTTGTACTAATCCCGAGGTATGTTCCCATCACAACCGTAGCCCTTAAACAGGACCAACAGATAATGACAGGCGAGTTTTACGTTGCACACAGGATGCGTAACATGAAGAGTTGGCACCTCTCTGCTAAGTGACAACCTCTGTAACCTCTGTAAGGGCTATGAGTGTAATGGAACAGAATTATCTTAAGCTCTGGATGAGTTCAAGATGCCGTTGTTTCAGTGTCATCTGGGGATTAACACTGTAGAGATTTTTAGGATCAATACACCATTTTTGAACTTGATGTTACCTTCTTAGGTTTCTTGATTTAAGAATGTAATGAAAACAAATTTTATTTATTTATTTATTTTTTTACCTTCTTTCATATGTTACTTTTTATTTTCATATATTTATTTTCTTGGTCAAGTTACTGTAAACCTCAATAACTTTTTTGGGGGGAACTTACCTTTAATTTTTACCTTTTCGATACCTAGTAAAGCTTTAGGTCACTAGGTAGCTGGAGAAATACTTTGATTTCTTTAAAAACTTCTTTATCCTTTGGATCTATAAAAAAAATATTTTTTTAAATGATAATAGATTAATTGTTGCAGGTAATAACTCAAATCTTTGCTACTAAAATGAGAAAATATAGTACTGTAGTAACAGGTGTAGTTCTTTTAAAGCTTCCTGACATATAGAAACAATTACTGTATTATCAAACAGTGTCCCAATAGTAAACAGATTTATGTACATTTTTTCAAGTTACAGTAGTGTACAAAAGTATCTTATTTAGTCTATTAATACAACAGGGTGTCCTAAGAGTCTAGTCCCTTAGATTTTTGACAATACTGTATATCATTAGAAGTTAAAACTACTTGGCATTTGATTATCACTGCCCATCTTTATACAGAACTGGTACCTCGTTGTGTGAGCAGGCAACATGTAGTAAGAATTGCATGGCATTTAATTTCAACAGATACTAACATCTAATTTGTAGGACCAGATTTTGGGGGAAACCTTTGTGTATGTTCATATTCCTGCATTCATACCTGGTACAGTGGCTGGCATGTTTTGTGAGATGTGGCAAATCTGTGTTTGTTTACATGGCTATTAAAACTCCCAGAATGGCCCTAAGGAACCTTGCAATAGTAACCAGACTAAGGATACTAGATAAGCATTCCACAGAGTTGCCACATCTCACAAAATGCTCCAGCCAGACACTGTACCAGGTATAAGTGGTGGTGACTGTACAGTATTCTAGCAGACGTTAGTGATTTTTTGTTATTTACATGTATGATAAATATGATAACCACACTGTACTTTAAATATTTACTCTGATATGATTGTTTTGTTGTTTTTATTGAATAATTTTAATGCTAAAGATTTTGATAAGTTTTCTTTTAAAGTTAATGATAAGCTTGTGCTTTTCACCTGTGGTTCACTTACACACATATCCTGGCACTCACGCACAAAGCATATCATTATTCATGAATTATTTTCTTATCTCACTGATCTGAAGTATGTGACGTATCCCAAATATATTATTACTCCGCACCATAGTTCAATTGATAGCTCATTTGATTCTGTTGAGGGTTCAGGACCTTGGCCAGGTAAGGTTGGCAGGGCACAATTTACTGTGATGTGCATTAAGCGGGGTAATTAGTGGTCATAATAACACTTGGAAAATTTAATGACATTTTTCAATGCTAATTACTCACCAACTCGCAAACATACTGCGGTGAGTTTCAGACAAGACTTACATAAAACATCTTACATTTACATAATTCTCCACTAATTTTACTATTTATTGGACTCAAATATGTAGGCATTATTCACTGAGGCACGTTTTAGGAGTTGACACATGACATATGCTATCGGGTAGGGCATAAATTTGTACGGTACAGTTTTGACACCAATACTCTGTCACACTGCCACTGCCAAATCATGTTGTGTTGGTACCCTAAAATAATGAGAAATTATATATATTTACACTGCTGTATTTACAAAGTCTTTCCTGTGTTTTAGTACGTATGAAGGGTGTGATATTGTTGGTAGCATGAAATCAGGCGCAGAGCAATGTCAAACTAAGTACACTGATAGCGAGTGTCTTTGTGTACTTTGACATGGATTTCACTCATACAGCACACATAACATTTTTTATGGGAATACTGCTTTTCCCCAGTGGAAGGAATCACTGTAGGGAATTGTTGAGCAGTCCGTCACAAAGGGAGTTCACCACCAGCTGTGCGACTACCTCCAGGCCTCTGACGAGGTACTGCATTGGTCTCCAAAAGCTGCCTTACCACATTCAATGAAAACTCGTGGAGTGTAGGTTTTTTTACCTGTCTTCGCGAAATAAAGAATGTGTGCATTCAGAAGGGACATGTCCAAAAGATTGAAGAATAGTTTTTTGTACCATTTCATGGTCTTACGTCCACAATCTATACTAGAGATCGTGCTGTCAGACTTGTCAACCAGACACATGCTGGAGATGTGTTAAGGACACGGTGTGGCTTGTAGAGTCTCATCCTGGTCTTGGAGTCGACGTTGTGGGTGATGGAGTCGTGTGTATGGTGTCAGGGTCATCAACATCACTCTCTCTCACTTGTCTGGTGGGTAATCAGGGTCATTGACATCATCAGAATCACTCAAATCACTGTCCATTCCTAATGACTCCTCAGCATCACAAGGAGCATCCTCATCAAAGAGAGAGTTTATTTCAGCATCACTGATAGTACAATGTGAAAGCATCCTTACAGGGTGGGACAGACGAAGGTACTGACGTGTTGCCAAGAAGCACGAGGCCTAGTCAAGTGATTGCCTGCCGGGGTGAATTCCAGACAACTCAAGATGTTTATTTATAGTTCTAGGGCTCATAGAGTTAGTGGGAATTTAAAAAATTTCAAGACGTTGATATACGCTCTAAACCTGGGTGTCCCTTATCTTTGCGGGCATTAATCTACGCCCCATACCACGTAGGAGTTAAGGAGAAAAATGCATATTTTCTCTCTCCCTACATCTGGTTATATATTATAAAGAGATATATCTTCCTCAGAGTTCACCAAAGAAACTAATATACCAGAAGAGTGATGGGGACATGGCTGGAATAGAGGCCAGCCAGGGTGAGGATGGAATTTACCCCCTGGAGGCTCGGCCAGTTGTAGAACACGCTCGCAACTCGGCTTTCGAGGTCTATCGCAAGCCACACCAAGGTATGTGTAAAAACCACTCAAAATATTAATTATATCACAGTGTTTGAGAGTACAATGAGGTTCATGATAAATAATAACTTTTTTATACTTATTGAAGATGAATGTTTTACAGAACTTGGGTCTGCGTTTGAGAGAGTCTCAGGTCAGCGGGGAGAGGAGGAAGAAAGAGTACGACATTTGTCGACAGGAGCCAGGTACGTTTATTTTATATTACAGTAAATTTTTATCTTACACATTTTGGGTAGCAACAAATGTCTGTTATCTATAGCTTTTGCCCATATCAACACTGAAGTTTTGTTGCTTATTGGCTGCCCAAGATAGACTGTCAGGAGCATACACTTAATGAATGCTAAGGAGTGCACAATTAATCATGATTTGTTTATATGTTTTAATATTTGTATCTGTGTAATGACATGGTTTGAGGCTCAAGGTGGCTGACTAACAAACACTTTAGTTGGAAAGAAGAAAAAATTAATTTTTTCTAGATAGAACAATAAATGGTAGGGTTGCACTACTTCTCTCAACTATTTTTCATAGAGTCTTGGGTGCAGGTTTGTGATCCATTGAATAACTCTTGTCTTTTTTATTCCTCTTTAGACCAAAGGACAAAAGAGAGATTCAGGCATCTATTAGGACAACAACAGAGAAGAACACAATACTAACAAGATTAAATTCTGAACTCAATCAAGAATTAGCAGAGGTAGGTCATCCAAAACTTGAATTAAGTGTGTAAGAAGTAAACAAGATGGAGAAATTCCATTGCCCCTTGATCTAGTTGTTTCAGAATTTGATAAGAGTAGTGCAGTTTTAGTTAGAGAAATAAGGTACATGAGGTACTTGTTGTGATGGGACAATTGGAGGAGGATAATACTGTCAAAGGTAAACATGATGGACTGCATATTAATCTTGTTGCTGCTCAAGGTGTATCTAAAATTTATATTGCCCTGGTTTTTGTCTCAGGGTGAAATGATGAGACTGTAATACTGTATAAGAATATTTACAACATTGTCTGTCTGTTTGTAAACTTAGATCCTGTAAGTACACAAGTTGTTTCCTTTATATTCTGTATTGATGAAACTTGGTAGGAATGTTCTCAGTCAGAGAACATTTAAGGAGTCCATGACTATGTACAGTACATCTTCATCTGGAATGACTAGAAAATCTTAATTGTCACAGAATTTGTTATAGATTGAAGTCAAGACACAGGTTGATATACAGTATTGATATACAGTTTGATGTTGTATGTTGCTTGGTACTGTGCCCACTGTTGGGGCATACTGTAGTAGTAATTTCTCTTCTTTTCCACAACATAAACTGCATTCATATCTTGCTTGACTAATATGTATAGGAACTGTCTCAATTTTCATTATTTAATTATTCTGTTGTGATGTGACAAGTGAAAGATGGGTGAAGCTGTATGGTTGTGTAGGTGGAGAAAAGTGTTGGACTTTGAAAAATACCTTACAGGATAAAACCTGTAATGTGGAGTCATAGTATGGGCTGGTGTAGAGGAGAGCAGAGCCTATTTACTCATTAGCAGAGTACTGTATTAAGTCTGCATTAGATTATGATAAAAGTTTCCCTGGGATCATTAAGACTTCACTGGGCTCTATGAGCTTGAGTCATGAGCCAATACATATAGGTTTTAATATTTAATATGAAGTGGTGAGCCCGTGTATATACAGCCCTCTAACCCCCTCCCCCACCCCCCTTATTTCCTCCCCCGCCACCCATGGTTTACACACATCACTGTGTTGCCAGACAGGAAATCCCTGACATGATGGAGGGTATTCTCTGGAGCTGTAGGCAGGGTGAGTACTGTACTCTGTTTACACTCTTTGTTTCCCTGTATTGTTTAGGTTGATACACACCAACTTAGCTGATCCCTCCCCTCCCCCCATAAAAATCCTTCATGTGTAAAGAATCAATCACTATTTCAAGCCTTATTATGAGTCATTCTTCATCTTATTCAATATCATAATCTTGTGATATTGATTATCAGAATTTACTCTCACTGTGATTCTGGTAGGTACGTGTCCTGTGTCATTTGTCACATAAAATTTTCAAATACTGTAATACATCTCGTGTTACTGTGAGGTTATGTGGGAGTGCACCATATACCTGGGAGCTCTGTTACACTCGTGTTAGTCTAGCCTTCGGTGGTCATGTCTAATTTCAGTTGGTAACACAATAAGTTTCTTTAGTAGATCTGCTTTCCTCTTACTTTTTTATTTGTTTGCATCACAAATTGTAGGCAATTGTGCAGTTTATGCCTCTAAATGCCAAAATATGTCGCTAGATGAAGAGTATCTAACTCTAGTAAGGAAACTGCTCATTGGGCAACTCTCTGTGTTGTGTTCCCTTATGGGTTTTGTTGACATCAGTGCTTTGGTGACACTCACTCAGTTGTGACTGTACTGTGGGAGAGATCAAACTGATTATGCTTATAAAGTCATTGTAAAGTTCTAATTACTGGATCTCCAACACAAAGAACCTGAAAAGTTGGTTTAATAGAGCAAACATCAAGCCTTCCAGTGGTACAGCAACTCAAGGTAACCATGAAGCTAATTAGCAACAACACGTCTGTTATCTAGAATAGTATTAGGTTGTGTTTGAGGAACACAATGATGTCATGTTCCTGGTGAGAAGATACAAACATTTCAATATACAGTTCAGTATTGTATCATCTGGTTTCAGAGTTTTATTGAGGTAATCATTCTCTGTCAGTATCTTTGTAAATCTCAAGTGTGTGATTGTGCTGCAACTTGTTCAGTTAGCCATTAAATGCAATTCCTTGTGTGTGTGACTCTATCAACCATTACATATTTCTGATTGTCCGTGAATGATATCTTTGCAATGTCCCATAATTATCTATGATGTTCTATAAATTGGGGAAGCGCTGGGACACTGTACTAGGACCCATCCTGTGGTAATTCTATCAGTCACTGCCCTCATTTTACATTAATTGTTCAATGTGATTATAGTATTTTAATAATTTTTTTTATTTTGTTTATTAGTAAAAATTTCTTTCAGAACAATGAGCATAATATTGAAACAGTGTTCTAAGAGGCATGCCGGTACAGTATTTATATTGCATTTTAAGATGTGGCATCATTCAAAATTCATTGTGAAACTTTGTTGAATTAATCCCTTTGAGACAGGCATACTGTTATTTTATTAAATTTTTTTGTCAAACAGATGTCTCTGTCTTAAGAACCAATGGTAAAATCATGAGGTTTGTTTCATGGCACAAACATAATATTGAGGCATTTATTATTATTATTATTATTATTATTATTATTATTATTTTATTTAACTATTTATATTTTTCTTTTATTTATTCTTTTTACCAAATAGACTTCCATATTTTGGTGCAATGTTAATTGCAGTTACAACGAAATTTAAGCCTTTGTATTTTTCAGGTGATGGAAGAGAGAATTGCCCTTGAAATGCAACTGGAACAGATGAAACCATTTTCAAGTTAGTCAGTCCATCAACCTGGCGTACTGATGTGATGTGTGTTGGTAGAGGTCGTCCATTTTCTCTCAATCTCTTTGTCAGCAGTTAAATTTTTTATTTTCCTTATTTTACATTCTCTTGTAAAAATGTTCATTCTTGTAGGTCTCCAAGTATAGTTTCATATTTGAATATTTACATTTTTAATGAATTAATCTTTGGTTTGCTTTTCCTAATTTGGTTAGTGTTGTTACTTTGATATTTTCTTTTTGTTTCAAAGACGACTTATTAGAAATAATAAAACATTAATAAGAGTACGGTCCTGTGCCATTATTGGGTTTATATTAATGGCATCTGTGGACGTATGCTAAGTGACAGTCTACATGTGAAGGTTTGACATCAGTAAGGCTTTGGTTGTAATTGTTTCAAGATTGCTTCACTGTAAGAAGTTATTTATACAATATGCAATTTGTGTACATAATGTAGTCTTTAGAGGGAACTAAACATTTCATAATGAGCGAACTCTCTTCAGTATTGTTCAGTTGTGTTCACATTGTTAAACCATTGGAACTTTTTGAGTACCATGTCACTGTGGCTCGTGGGCCGTGTTCTAGATCTTAACTAGCAAAAAGGGTGTACGCTCGCTCCAAAAAGTGTCATTACGATTTTGTGAGAGACAATACCGACAGCAGTCAAAGGATTTTGACACCCTAACCGTGACGACAGGAGTCTCTTTGTTCATTTTGAAATTCGTCGGTCCCCTCAGTAAAGATACTATTTGGAGCGAGCGTGCGTAGAGAACTGTTGGTGCAAGGTAGGTAACTTATTCCACTTAAGTTATTGTTATATATCTCCATTTTCTTGATGTGAGAAAGTATCTGATACAAAATTTTCCCCATCGTTACTTTAGAATAAGATGAATGAGGTGAGGACAAGAGGCCGTAGTTGATGAGATGGAAATTAGAATATATTGGTAATTACTGTATAAGATTTCTCTAAAAAACAAAAAAAAACATTTTTCTCTTGTTGAAGACTGTTTCATGGTGATTATTCCTTTATTGAACTGAACAAAAAAGAACCTTAATTAAGAGAAGTTTGGAGACTGGCATGTTGATGTATTTATTGAATAATCTGGGATAAACAAACATCCATTTGAGAATGACGATATGCTAGTCTCAACCCCAAGTGACGAGTGTTGTTACTATCTTGTGCATCGCCCATTGTTACAGTTGTTATTATTAAAAGTTGTTTTTTTTGTACTGTATACAGACGTCACCTAGTAGAATAACTGGACAAACAATTTATATCGTGTTGGATAATTTAATGAGCCGTGAGATGGTGATATTTGCATTGTAGAGTTTTAGTATATATATCTCCCTATTAGATGTTGTTGATGTATTACTCGATATGTCAGGTTTAATGAATGAACGGCTGTGATAATTCTGTAAAAAGAAAAAAATATTCGATATACTTTTTGATTCACTCTTTAGCAGCAGCCATTATTAAAAGTTTATTGAATGAATGCTTGATGACATTCACAGCGAGGGTGAAAGTTGTAGGAATGTCTTTAACCCTGAGAGGGGAGTCAGTCGTTCCTGAAATTTGAATCCTCCCATAAATTCACTTGTGTATGTGTTCTCAGATGTCTTATCATTAGATCTCAGTTAGTAGTAGAATGTCAATTTACAAATTATTACCAAAACAGCAAAGATAAGATACAGTTAAACACTACACTGTCCTTAAGAAACTAACAATTTGTGTGTATATCTGAATATAGTAAATAAGAGCTGTAAGAGTCAGAATCGTGTACGGTATATTGTGAAACTGTGATTTTTACCGAGGATGGCAATTAGTGTGTGTGTGTGTGTGAGTGAGAAATATGCTATTTTGTCTGCTTGCACTCGATATTGTTGTCTTCTAAGATCAAAGGGAAAGTTCTTTTTTGTTTTGAATTAACCAGTATAACAAGAAAATTTCCCTCATTCATAGTTATATACTGCCATTACCATAGGAGACTTCAGCTTGTGCATACTGGATATGGAATTTTTCAGGACTCTATCTCTATTGTATTCTTCAAACTGCACACATACAGTAAAATACCACAAGGTCATTTACCAAGGCTTTATGAGTTGTTAACTATGCACCGACTTCACTCATGGTTCAACCTGTGTTAAACTTTCCAAAGATTGTGTTAGTTTGTGTTCTTCAAGCAACTGTAATGTGAAAATTTGAGAATAAACACAAGAAATTAATAAAAAATATTGAAGAAATAATATAACTCACTTGAGCTCATGAGAACCATTCACTCAGCTGCATCACAGGATTCCAGCGAGGTGTTCGTGGCTTTGAATGTTGTCACACTGTGCTTGAAATATTAATCCACATTTAAGGCTGTATAACAGTACTATAGCCAATGAGTACAAGTTTTCCACTATTTCTGGTGCTACCCCACATAAAAGGGAGGGTTACTTATTATTACAAGATTAATTAGCATTACACTGTACTTGATAAATGAAAGTTAACTAGACCACTGTTAGAAGAATATGGTGCTTCTGTACATACTGTTTACAATATTAAGAAAAGTCTAGATTTTATGAGCAATGTGTGCAGTGATGGGAGGGGATAGATCACTATCCTCTAACTACCGCCCAATCAGTCTAACATCAATAGTAGGCAAATTACTGGAAGCAATCATTTCAAACTCTATTCGAAATCACCTGGAGAAGCACCGATTGATCAATGATTCCCAGCATGGCTTCACAAGCGGACGTTCTTGCCTAACTAATCTATTAACATTCTTTTCATCAGTTTTCGAATCAGTGGACGAGGGGCACAATTATGATGTGGTATATCTCGACTTTAGCAAAGCCTTCGACAGAGTACCCCACGAAAGACTAATTAGAAAGGTAGAAGCTCATGGCATCAAAGGTGACATCCTTAAATGGATTAGGGCGTGGTTACAGGACAGGAAACAGCGAGTGAGCATTAACGGCACTAAGTCCCATTGGAGCAACGTCACAAGTGGAGTTCCCCAAGGCTCAGTACTTGGACCATTATTGTTTATTATATACATAAACGACATAGATATCGGCATAGACAGCAACATAAGTAAATTTGCTGATGATACTAAAATAGGACGTGTTATCAATTATGACGAGGACTCGGCAAAACTACAGGAGGATCTAAACAAATTTTTCGAATGGTCTGAAAAATGGCAGATGAAATTCAGCATCGACAAATGTAAAGTACTCAGTATAGGAAATGTAAACAGGGAAACCAGATACCAGATGAACAACGATGCCATAGA
The DNA here is from genome assembly GCA_958450375.1 of Homarus gammarus. Classification (NCBI taxonomy): domain Eukaryota; kingdom Metazoa; phylum Arthropoda; class Malacostraca; order Decapoda; family Nephropidae; genus Homarus; species Homarus gammarus. Next base: position 168,093 of record CAUDMG010000605.1, read on the forward strand.
GAAATCCGACTGCGAGAGAGATTTAGGAGTAATGATAAGTAGGAACCTTAAGCCAAGTAAACAATGTGTTTTTGCTCGTAACAAGGCTAATAAAGTACTTGGGTTCATACAAAGGAGTGTTAGTTACAAGACTAGCGAGGTCATCCTAAAACTGTATCTTGCTCTTGTGAGACCACACCTGGATTACGCAGTCCAGTTCTGGTCACCGTATTACAGAATGGATATAGAATCCTTGGAAAGAATTCAGAGGAGAATGACAAGACTAATCCCGGGCATTAGGAACCTTGAGTATAGAGACAGGTTAAAGCATCTTAATTTGCACTCCCTTGAGAGACGTAGAGCGAGGGGCGACCTGATAGAGGTGTATAAGTGGAAGGCAGGGCTAAACAAAGGGGACATTACAAAGGTACTCAAATTATCCAACCAGGAGCGAACTCGTAACAATGGTTTTAAATTGGACAAATTTAGATTTAGGCGTGAAATAGGTAAACACTGGTTTGGAAACAGAGTAGTGGATGAATGGAACAAGTTACCAAATATCCTCATTAACTCGAATACGCTGAATTGCTTCAAACATAGGTTGGATGCTCATATGAGCAATAGGGGTTGGGTGTAAACGGGACTGCCCAGTATGGGCCAATAGGCCCGCTGCAGTTTCCTCCATTCTTATGTTCTTATGTTCTTAAAGAAAGACTGTGTGAAAGGCTCATATGGGAGAACCAAACATCAATGATAGTGTACTGTAGTTTAAAGAGAGTTGATGCTGGATTTATGTAGTTACTGCTCTTATCCCAAGTATATACTATGACAGTGGAGATGTCTCATAGAAAATTTAATTCATATTATCTGTACATACAACTGGCTGATATATTTCAAGGTGTATCACAGTATATTTTCACTGGAGTAATACGATGAGAAAAAACAGTTCAAACATTGTATCAAGTTATCTCAGACAATAGATTATGTTCTGACCATATAAAGTGTGGTACAGTACCTGCCTGACGGTTGGGGAATGAGACCCAGTTAACATCTGAACCCGGGATATAATCTTTACTTCACAAAACTGTAATATTTCTCACTTTTTCAGTCCCATGGGTACACATTCTTGTGGCATTCTACTGTATGTTGTTTATCAAGAGACTCGTGTACTAAAAAAATGTCAACTGAGTGAAAATTTCCCAAGCCCGGTTAAAATCACCTGTTGTTCCATGTAGCTAGGGATTATGCATACTGTTAAATTAATATCAACAAATTTCTACTCTGTTTTTCGACACACTTTGAACCAATAGCAAAGTGCTGTATACAGATTTAATGATTATAAATTTTTAGCCGCTGTGACAGTATTAACTAGGTGTGACTGAGAGGTAGTGCATCTGAACTTATAAACATTATCCTTGGAATGATAGGTGACTAATTAGCTACCAATAATTATTCCTTTGAGTTCAAAAATGGAGTTAGTACATAGTCAGAATTAGAATTTATCCTTTCTTATCTGTTTGCATTTTTATTTTTTATTTTTAAACGCTAGATAATGCAATTGTGCTCATATTTTGTATTTATATTTATTGGGGAGGTCACTAGTCTAAGAATATTACTCATACTTGTTCTTTATGGAGAGCTTCCCGGTGTTTACTATATTTTGGTGCATAATTTAAATTTTCACAGTCTGAAATGATTCCTACACTGACATATATTTTTTTTAGTTTAATATAATTCCATTTTCATTATCTTTGCTTCTCTCCAAATTTTGTGTTTGGTTAATTAGTAGTTCATGAAATTTAGAAATCTCATAGAGGGACGAGGGGGGAACAGTAAAGAAGACTGAGGTAAGACTTGAATAGAAAGTTACATACAAGAAAGGGCTAAGAGAACAAGTAGAAATATCCACATACTTACTCACATCTCTAACCCCCTTGTGTATGGGCTCCCATCTGAGCTGAATGAAATTATCTGGCATTAACCAAATGAAATATTAAAAGTGGTGTCCCCATAGTGAAGGGTTAACTTACCTGTGCTTTAAACAGGTCATATACCCTGTACACTCATATTATTTCATTTCATTTTACTGTACGTGCAGAGGTTAGTCATTGACTTTTTGTTTTGCATGGTCTTTGAATTCTATATTGTCTCAGGCTACAGTGTTCCTCTTTTCCAAGCATTAGTAGGAAGGAATATAGGGAATACAATATTGCCAACTCCGTTTTCTCCCTTAGAAACAGCATTTCTTCTGCTGCTAGAGAGTCTATCATTTTATTGTTATCCCTTCACCATTGGAATATAGTTACTGTATTTAGGTACACAAATGTAATATGCAGCAGTTCTCTGCTCTTTAGCTAAAATCACAGGAAATTGTAAATACTGTTCAAGGAAATCAGAAATATCGATACTTTATATTTACAAATTTAAAAAGTCCCACTCGTTATTTAATTGTCCCGCATTATAGGTAGCACGGCCTATGGTGCTTAAGGCAGCTGTTGAGGAGATTGACCTAATGACTAAGTTTCCAGAATTAGCCAGTGCAGTAACAAGAGCCACCTGGTGAACATCTTGTATTTAGAGGTAAAAAAATAAGATAGTTACATAATTACTGGGTAAGATTGTCTTGCTCGATGGATCATACTCTATTATGAGCCGTGGGTGGTGGAACAGCTCATATAAATCTTTAAAAAGAAATCACATTCACTTATGCCTTAAAAAAAAATCACAAAATTCATATTGAATTCCTGAGTGGCCAAAAGGTGGGATGTGAGTGTACGTACAGTATGTTATCAGGTAAAAAATGTGGTTCTCTGTTTTAATCTACTGATTGACTTTGTGTTATGGTCGAGTATTAAATTCTCTGAAATTTTATGAACATGTCATCCTCAAATGTGGTTTCCATGCTGACTCTTATCTGCCACTCTTGAGGGAGAGGATGGTTACTCTTATGATATGACATGGATGCACAGACTTTTCCCAAGAGCTTAGGATAGTCCCATGTATTCCATTTTTTTTTTGTGATTGGCAGCTTATTGTAAGAGGATATAAACAAAGTAGTAACTTATCTTAATTGGTAGTTGGGAAAGAGTGGATGACGAACAGTTATGGGGAGAATTTACGATGTTTGGGATTCTGGCTACGCTGCCCTGTAGTGAAGAATGTTTTTAAGACCGGGTGAATGAGTGAGAATGAATTGGTTCCAGCTAGAGGAATCAAACTTCCATTTAAAGGTTTATGAATTAATTTATGAAGAAGATAGGCTCGTATTGTGCCAGGATATATGATTTAAGGGTGTAGTACAGTACAGGAAGTCTTGGTAACATGATATAAGCCTCCAATCTGAGAGAGAATTCATTGATGGTGTGACTGCTACTCAATATAGATACGTGTATACAGTACTGTTCTGGCTTGGCATATATCTCTTAATCTAGTATTGGCTGATTGGGGCAGCACTGTGATGATCATTTTAACTCTCCTGTAACATTACTATGATGTACAGTATACAGAGTGAATTTAGCACCAGCCCTTTCTTTAACATAAACCCATACAGTACTGTGAGGTTGATGCATTGTTCAGTGTAATAAGTGTGTACAGTACCATGGCTTTGGTTTGTGATCAAGAAGTGAGTGGATCTGATATATACAGTAAAACCTCCATATAACGGACTTCTCTCTCCATAATGTAATACGTTTGATGGGAGTTTCACGTCTAACGGACCCTTGATATAATGGACTTTCATATCTATATTGTTCGTTAGATGGGAGTTTCACATCTAACGGGCCCTCGATATATAATGGATTTTCCCCTCCTTATAGTCCGTTGAATAGAGATTTCACTGTATTCCTTCAAAATTGACATATTATTCTTAAAATAAAATCATATGTTTTCAAATTTTGAGTTTGTGAAATTTATGAAATATCTGCCTTAAAAAATGAGAAGATAAATATATATATATTTTTTTTAACATTACAGTATTTAAGGAATTTGTGTTAGTTTTGTCTTTGTCTGCCTTTGTGAAGAGTAATTTTTGTTTTCTGAATTTTAGCAGAATCAAAATGGAGAAAATAATGCTTGATATTTTTTATATAGATTATGAAATGAGTGTGTAATTGTGTAGTAGAAAAAAAATAGCAATGTATAAAGTTTCACCTAAACAAACCTAATTGTTGTTTAATAGCATGAAGAAAAAGAAAAGCTATAGAAGATTACTGTGATAGCCAATAATATTTCATAATAAGAAGCCTTTCTCTCAATCAATGTTTGTTTTGTTTAAATATTACACTTATTCATTTTCATTTGGCAGTGTAGCAAGTGTTCTATAAGGTTCAGGATATTATTTGCTTTACTGTGTATGTTTTATTTAGTTTTTTACTGTATGCTATGAAATGGTATCTTCTGTATTGCATATACAGTATATAATGAATTATTCCCATACACATTTTCTAATTTTGGATACGAGTGAGTGGAGTAAATTGGGCAATTTCTTAGTTTTATGTTTTATTGTGGGGGCATTAAGAGACCAATTACTGTACCTGGTAGTTATGTCGATGTTGGAGTGACGGAAGTGTAGCGATTTGAATTTCATGATTATGAGTTTATTATTAGTTGTACTACGTATTTTTTCATCAAGTTCGAAGTACTAATGAGAGATTAATCCAGTTTATACATTTATATTTAGAAGGATCGTCAGAACTGAATATAATTGATCAGACTTCACTACATTTGTCCAAAACATTGCAAGTGGATCGAGGGAAACAGAAATCTCAAGGGCGGGGAGTACAGTAGTACTACACACAAAAGGGATCGTAAAGTTTGATATCCCAGCCTTTATTTAATATTTTTTCTCTTATTTGGACTTCTATGAAAGTAGAAGTTTCGTATCAAAAGTTTGGTCTAAAAATACAGCTAGTACAGTACAGTAGTTACTTTTAGGTTGGTTTGGTTTACCCCTGTATAGTGTGCGTGATGATATAACCATTCAAAAAAGTATGATTAAATTGTCTCTGTGTGAGCTGAAAGATTCTTTGTTGCATCAAGCAGTTTGACCAGTAGCATGCACTGTACTGTACTGTAGTGTACTGATGTTCATTCTTATATTTTTTGTGTTCTTTTATGTAGTAGTTGCAGTTATTATTTTATTTGTGATAAATGCTATTTTTATTTATTTGGGTTTTTTTCTTTTAGGATAGTACTTAATGATGATGTTTCAAGATAATGTACTTTTTCTTGAAGTAATCATCACTAGGAGAAAGATATGAAGATGTGTTAATAACCTTGTATTATACAGAGGCTTTTGTGTTAACTGTAAAATGTTCTTTCTCAGAGTTGTTGCTCATATTAACATTGAATAGAGACATTCAATAAAAAGTAATTTTTTTTTATACTTAGATACTATTTTAAAATATATTATTATAAGTCATTGTTTAGGTGTTAACAGAACCTGGGTGTACATATGGTGGTCTTGGTGATGTGGTTATTGTACAGGAATACAAATTTTTTCTTGTTTTTAAAATGTGCAAATCATGTTAATGTAAATAAGGTTTAGTTGTTTTTTTTTTTTTCAGTATTTGAGCATGGAGTTTACTCTTATTTATTGGCACATAAACACTGCCGTTACTTCTATGAGCTACCTGGTATGCATGTTTATTATTTGTTTAATTTATATAGTATTCGTACAGTATATATAGCTATCTATACCTGTATATTGTACGTTGCCAATTTACATAGATTTGTTCTTAGTAAACTTGATGTAAATAGGACCAATGTAGTTAGGTCACACTCTTCTCAGAGCCTTGTAGTTGGGATAAACAGTCCAGAGTGAAATGTTTGGCCACCGTAACCTAACCTAAACCTCACTTAATTAAATTTTAGGGACAAAAATAAAACAAAACACAAAGTAAATTTATAAATAGACAATTAAATGAACACAAGATACCTGGGTACTCACTGAAATTAAACTGAGATTGTGTGTGTGTGTCTAGGCAGAGCAGGAGAGACGAGGGTGGACAGTGGAGGAGTTACTGTACGGAGCTGTGTTGTGCTTGATGTTTTGTTGCCTCGACATCTGGTGAAGTTTCAAGTGCTTTTGATGGGGCTGATGCACAGGGCTTGAAGTAGGTGTTGATAGAAGTTTATAATAAAATTTACTTTATTGTCCAGTACAATATGATAATGTATTGGTTCTTCTGGCAGGTGTAGTACTTGTAGGACATTATCCACCAGAATTCTTAACTTGAGGGTCATTTACAAGATTGCCAAACTGAGATGAATTTAACGACGGGGTGTAGCGATGCCAATTCGAACACCAAGCTGGTGCCAGTGTTGTAGCAAAGTGATGTCTTTACTGAAGTTTAATGGAGACAACACAAAAATAGAACTGATGTAAATTGGCAACTAATATGGAGTTCTGTAATGGCTTTATTATCCAGCATCTGCCAGACCTAGACGGTGCTGGCTGGGTGTGTGTGAGGTTATGTCATTTACAAAGAGCAGTTTCCTAGATATTTTATTGGGAAGATTTTTTATATTGTTTTACTGATCTAATGCAATGAATTTCTGTAAGTATAATAATAATAATAATAGCAGTTTTAGAAAATAGTAAATATTGTAAAAAAAAAAAGTGCAGTCAACCCTCACTTTAAGCGGTTAATTCAACCCACAGGGTACCGCGGAAAGTGAGAAACGCGTAAAGTGAACAACATAACATATGGGATTAATTGAAATAGAGACCGGCTGACCCCCAAACTCCACTTTTTCCGACACAATACCTATGTTCTAGTAAAAATAACATCTTAATTTTATGATGGTACATGCACACAATTAATACTTAAGAGAAATAGAGAAATACAGTCGCCAAGTTAATGTCCATTCAAATACAGTGACCCCTCCGTTAACGAACTCAATCCGTTCCAGAAGGTCGTTCGTTAACCGAAACCATTGTTTCAATGGGTTTTCGGGTAATTGGTTCCAGCTCACCGAAAATTTCCTAAATTCAACAAAAATGGTAGAAAAGTTCACTTACTTTGAGGTGTGTATGTAGAAGGCTCCTGGATGATGATGATGATGATGATGGGATTTAGAATGGGGGTGGAGGAGAAGGAAGAAGAGAAGGCATTGGGGTGGAAGAGAAGTCACCCCATGGTGCCATTTCACCCATAAAATTTTAGCTCTGGTGTAATTCAAGATTATTTTCTTTAAATCAACACTGCACTGCATTATATATTGTCATTATATAAAATATATTTCAAAATGACCAATAATTTGCTTGGAAACACAGAAAAAAAGCGTTTAGTTGAAGAGAGTCTCGAGCAAGATGTTACCTCCAGTGAAAACAGAGAGAGACTAACGCCTGTTTGCTGTGTTAAGAGGCTGGATGCCGCGCATTAAACTAGTCACTTTACCTTCAATTATATTCAATACTTGTTAAAATGACTAAAAAATTGAATATTAAACTTTTAAAATTATTGAATAATATAAACTTTTTGATATTTACTAAAATAGTAAGGAATTTAAGCCATAGAACCGATTAATGTATTGGCGGACTGATACTAAAGCTGGTTGCCCGGTCAGTGCAAGCGAAAACATGTTGAGGTCGGTTCGTAAGAACTTCGTTAACCGAATTTTTTTTCGTTAACCGAATTGAAGATCCTTATGGAAGGCAGTTCGTTAATCGAAATTACGTTAACCGAGGTGTTTGTTAAACGAGGGGTCACTGTAATGGACTCAACTCCCTCCCCCTCTTCTCACACTACACTCGCTGGCTCTTCCCTCTCTGAGAAATTTTTGGGGTAAAACCACTAGATTTTAAGGTATAGTAATAAATAATACCTCAAACTAAAGTTAGGATAATGTAATTGACATTGCTGGATTCCTTGTAAGACCAGGAATATTTTGAATATAAATGTCATATATTTTGCACAAAAGATAACATATTTACTCAGAGTAAACAAAATACTTACATTAGATCTAAAATTTGTATGTCTAATGCAAAATCTATGATGTTTATATTCAAAATGATCATCAAATTGTAAGAATTCCAGCAATGTAAATTATATTCTGGCCGGGTAATTTGTATGAATTTTATGAGCTAAAACAAATATCTTCAGTTAATAAAAAAAAAATATTCTTCATGACACTATCTGTCAATGAAAGTACCCCACCTTGCCTCCCCCCCTCTTCCAACCGTGCCAGATGGTCGGTCGGTCCCAACCCCCCCACCCCCACCCCCCACCTCCCACCTTCCACCTTCCCTCCCTACCAGAGAAATGTTGGGTGAAAAAACTAGATTTTAACTTTTAGTAATAAATAATACCTCAGACTAAAGTTAGGATAATATAATTGACATTGCTGGATTCCTTGCAAGACCAGGTATATTTTGAATATACACTTCATATATTTTGCACAAAAGATAGCATATTTGCTCTGAGTAAACAAAATACTTGCATTAGGTCTAAAATTTGTATGTCTAATGCAAAATCTATGATGCTTATATTCAAAATGATCATCAAATTGTAAGAATTCCAGCAATGTAAATTATATTCTGGCTGGATAATTTGTATGAATTTTATGAGCTAAATAAAAAAATTATACTTCACCCGCGTAAAGGGGTACACACACCGCAGAATGTGAGCATCCCGGGTTCTGGCAGGGTACCGTAAACGTGGAAACGCGAATGTGGGACCGCGTAAAGTGAGGGTTGACTGTATACAACTTTAAAAAAGAAAATTATAACTAAAGTGTCTTGGATATGTGTACTAATGTCACCTGTTATGGTTTACCCGTACAAGGATAAGGTAAATGTTGGATAATAAAACTCTTGCTACATTCACCCACAGACACATACACACACATTTATACAATATGTGTTTTATATACTAGACTATAGTAAAAGGACCTTGCAGTTACAATAAAATTACATGTACTGCACTACCATGTTTTAAAGTCATATGCAAAATAAAATGAATGACTTCCAGATTCATATTATGTTATTATTTATATGCATCAAGGGTGTGTATGCTTGTGTGTGTGTCAGTCAGTGTGTCCCTTATGGCAATATTTCATTTATGTGGGAGGACAGCCAAGAATTTTGGTCTACATAACACGTGAATATTATAAAAAAGCCATTAAATACAAAATCAAGTGAATGGTGCAAAATGCTGTAGTCTTGGAGGAAACAATGCAAATTACACCCCCCAAAAAATTAACCGAAGTTTTACGTGGATAGATAGAGAGTAAGACAGAGAGATAATGCCATGTTTAGAGATAGACAGACAGACAGAATACTATGCTATAAACATAAACAAAGGAGCAAATGTGAGACATCTAAATGTTAACTATATTTCTGTTAAGGTTGTAATAATAATAATAATTAACAGTTTATTGAAAGAGCTTGGCAGCCAGAAGGCTGAAAATATACAGTTACATATTTGGGGAATGGGTTTCGAATTACAAATAATATACAAGTAACATAAGTGATACAAATAAGATATATAATAACTAGATGGGGGAAAAGCTCAAACTACAGGGCATTTCAACATAGTGACAGTGCAAGAAGTAGTGTTTACTGGGAGTGAATACACTGATTTATTACAAGTTATTGATAATTTTTACAATAGTTGGGACTGGGCTGTTCTTATAGCGATCAGTTCGTGCACGTATGGGCTGGATGCGGTTGTGGTGTCGAACAGCAATTCTCGGGCTAGGGATCTCAGGTGGTAGTAGGAGCCGGTGTCGAGGATGGTGTAGAAGCTTCTTACCAAATTTGCAGATGAGGTCGTGGTGATGGTCAGTGAGAGTCGAAAGGGTCAGTGTGTTGAGCGCTTCTTGATATGTGGAGTAGGAAGGGGAGAGAATAATCTGGCATGCCCTCTTTTGCACTTTTTCTAGGTGTTTACGTTGTGTGGCATTTAGGGAGGAAGACCAGGTGGGGGAGGCATAGGTGAGCTTGGGAAGTATGAATGTTGTATAAACAATGAGGAGCTCGTGTGCAGGAACTCCGAGGGACTTGAGTCGGCGGAGGAGGCAGAGACAGAAACTGGAGGATTTGACAACTTCACTGACGTGTGGTTTCCAATTTAGTTGTCTATGGTGACACCAAGGAGCTTCGTGGAATCTACAACCTGGAGTGTGTTCGGACCTAAAGTAATGGAAGGAGGTGGGACAATGTCGGAGGAGAGGTTGATGTGCATAACCATGGTCTTGGTATGGTTGATGGTGACATGGTTGTTGGTGGCCCAGTTTTGGAGACTGTTCAATAAATCCTGAAGGGCGGTATAGTTGGGAGCAGAATTGTTGCCGCTGATCCCAGTGGTGGAGTCGTCGACATATTTCCAGCGAGCAGGGGTTTCTCTTAGGGCATCATTGATGAGCATAAGGAAGCAGAGTGGTCCCATCTTGGTGCCTTGGGGGACGCCACAGGTGAGTGACTGAAAGGTGGAGACAGCCCCTCAGAAGCGTACAGCTTGGCGTCGGTCACTGAGGAAGTCTGTAAGCCATGGTATAAGACTTCTCCGAAGCCCGAGGTCATTAGCTTTGTTGATGATTATATTGTGGTCGACTAGGTTGAATGCTTTCGTGAAATCAATGAAGGCGACAGCTACAGACGTTTTTCGTTTCTCGAGATGGCGGTATATGTAATCGAGAAAGCTGACAAGACAGTGAGTGGTGGAGGAAGTTTTCATGTTGCCAAATTGCTGAGGGTCTACGACTCCTGCAATATCATAGGTTGTATGAGAAATAACACGTGGGTGAAAGACTACCGGTAGTTAGAGAGGATGGAACTACCCGGTTCTATTAGGAAACAGACGTACCGAGAGAGGAGTACAGGATTTTTATTTGTCGGGGTAAAATTTAAGAGATACGAGAAAGTAAAGAAAGGATAGGTTAGAGGTCAAAGGTAAACTGAAATATATTTAGGTAGACCCCATCAGTACAGCAGACTAACCAGACAGTTCTCGGATGACGCACAAGAGAAATGAAATCTGTTAGTGGATACCCAATATGTGATTATACTGCTGTGTGACTTTCTTGTATGGCTCCCCTACTTAACTGTTAGCTCATAAATAACCCGCCAGAATATACAGTGACACACTGCTGTTTTTGATGAAAGCATTTTGGATATACAGTATGTGTTGGGATTGCCTCAAAATAGACCAAAGATGTGTAAACCTTTTTGAGGAAAAAACCCCCCAGGAATAACAGCATTGAAATAAGATAGTTTTTCATATAATTAGGTAAAACAAGTACCACTGCAGATGGCGACTACATGATTTATTTTTTATTTTTTTCACTTGCTTGGGTTTATCCACACTAATCTGTGCCCAAAACTCGCATAGCTGTAATATATAGAGGGTTGATAATATATTCTGTTATTAACTACAACCTAATCTAAACTAAATCTTACACAGTACATTACAGCTGTTACTTTTAATGACAGAAGAGAACATTTAATTTCAGGTTCACTGCTAATTGGTCCCATGTGTTGAGGCTGATTATCAGAATATATTTTTTTTTTACAATACAAGTACAATAACATCTTTTTTTGTTCATGCATTATTACAGTATTAGTTCATTTTGCTATTAGTCTTTCACATCTGTATTTATATACAATTGTATAGAGCTGACTGAAGTAAGAAACAGTTTTGATGCAATAAGGAGAATGGACTTGAAGGGGTTCATACTGTACACATTCACCAAGCCTTATCTTCACTACCACCTTCACCATCACCACCTTCATTACCATCACCATCATGTTATTGCTATTTTCCATGATTGCTTTGGTTAGCTGTGATTACAGTACCTGATGGCAGCTCTCCACAGTGCAGTTTCTTATCTTTGAGGTCATTTCTTACAACCTACCCTCCACATTCAGTCTCAGGTAGCTATATGTTAACACTCTACATGCCTGAACCGTCTCAATCTACCACAATGCCAGTACTCTTACCTCTGAACAGGGTTTCCATCTTTCAATGTCACGATACATATTCATATCGCCATTGTCATTTCAGCTCACTCAAGCCTATGTATGTCATTCTCTTCAAGTGCAAATGTTTCACTGTTATACAACTCCCTATCCACTTCCTCTTGCAACTGAGCAGGCCTTAGCATTACCTCCAGCACTGATCATGTCTCCCAGGTAGCAAAAATATTTAAACGATCCAGAGAAGCACTGAAGTAGAGGTCACGGATCAACATATAATGTAGCCTTTTTTATTTTCAAGGAGCTGGTAGTAAAACTGATACAGATGTCCTTTATAAGCTGAGCCAACTATTTCTTCCAAATAATCAATGCTTTTATCTATCACTAAACACTGTTATGGTCCATTAAGTATAGGAATGGCAATTTCTTGGTATTATGAAATATTCTGTTTATGTCCCAAGCTGATAGGAGTGGCTGTTCTCTTCTTTTGTAGTACGGTACTGTATTCCTATCTAGTGATCTACTTCAAAACTAAATGGAAAGGCTGACTATGACTAATGAATTAAGATTATTTGGAAAAGGATTAAAATGGAGAATAAGTGCTGAGAATGTGAAGAATGACGAGTGTTTAGAGAATACAAGCTGGCCATATGGATAAAGGCATATAAAATATCAGAGGTTAAGTGGGAGTTGGTTTATATCAGTTTATAAGTGAGGTTATACTGGTTAATTCAAGAATGTATGTATTGTTCACATTAGTGGCTTTGTAGCTTTATATAGATTCTTCACAAATAATCTTAATTACAAGTTAGAATTAATGGTGGCTTAATGTATAATGCAAGTCAATGGGGACGTTAATGTAAGGTGCTGTGCTGTACAGAAGAACACGATCCTTCAAGACTTAAAAACATGAAGCCAATCAAACAGTTGTTCTTGGATTATGTATATTCCTGAGTTTGTACACTGGTAAAACATTCAGGCAGTGTGGGTGTGAAGTGGTCGGCATTTCAAGAGATACAGGAATTCATATTTACTCAAAGAATTCCTGGTATTGTACTGGTACTGATTTTCCTTGTTATATGCATGATGATAAAAAAGAATGGGGGTTTCTTTTTAAGGCTCAGTGTACAGGTTCCAGGTTAATTATTCTTGAATATAGTTTGGTGTTGGTACTCATAGATGCTGACCTGAGGCATTCACACTGTACTGTATGAGAAAGCTGGCTTCCATTTTTTTAGAGTCCCAGAGCTTCCTGAAACATCTGCATTAAAAAAATAAGTTGAATAAAAGAACAGCTGTAATGGATGAAGGTTTTACCAGGAGTAGTCAACAAGATAGTTTAATTAGTCATTTTGTGGTAGCACTTGTCTTCATTGTATAGTCAGGATGCTGGTACAGTACTAGACAAGGGTCGTGTTGTTGAAATTCTGTTTTGCTTAGATTGGCTTACCTTGTACATTTTGCCAGAGTTTGTAAGTACAGTAAGCTCAACTTTTTTAATGTGTTATAAAACCATTTGTAGTTGTAGTTGTGAAAAATGTTTTGGATAGCGACACCTGTCAGCTTCCTGAAGTAAATCACCGTGTTTAAAGTCAAGGAACAGGAGTAATATGCCACTTATGTAACAATTGCAAATTTCCAAGTGTTCCCAACATCATAAAAGAAATTAATATATTTTGAATATTGAATGCTTTTTCAAAACTTTTGACATATGTGAAACCCCACACAGACATCAGTATAGAGTATACTGTACGTATACTGTTACAGTAAAAACTAGTTTAGAAATAATTTTCTGCAGTGCATGTACTGTAAAATGAGGATCTATGTTTAGTTATGGTGATACAGAGAGTAGTATAGGAACTCAGCATGAAGCTGGCACAAATTTCCTAACCTTCTAAAGTGTTCCCTTCCCTCCTTCACTGTGAAACCTTAGTCATTGCTGTGTCTGTTGTAAGGAAGTCTCTCCACTCACTTGGTGTATAATTCACTCTGGCTTACATTCTTTAACATATACATAATTTCTTTTTCATAAATAGCAATAAAGTACATGAATTTCCCCGTAGTGTAACGCTGAAGATTGGATCTGATTATTTGACTAAGTGATCTTCCCTGATTACAAAGACAAAAAAAATCATCATGAAATGTTACCCAACTTTTGCTGTAGATTAGTCCCAGATGTCTTCCAGTTATGGGTAGGAGTTTCTGTGACTTACCTAACATCAATATTTAGTCTTTTTTTTATTCTAGTACAAAATATTCTGCCCCCTTTCACTTTGTAGATATTAGCAATTACATTTAAGAAAATCAGGAATATGTTTGAAACTTAATATTATTTCTTTGTACAGATTAAAGTATTTATAGTCTATGCAGAATATGTTAGCTTGTGATAGTATATACAAGGGGTTGCTTCCTTCTGTTTTGTTATAGTATTTATATATCGTAAGCACAGTATAGGGTCTGGTACATAGCGGTCACTCATCAACACCTACACGAGCGGGTGATACAGGGTAATATATATTTGCCAAGTTAGTATGAAAGAAGAAATATGACGAGAAGCAAGCTCTAGGGTTTATGGTGTTCACATTTTGAGTTATGTTTACCATACCTTGTGATTTATGCTCTCCAGTTCTGTCGACTCTTTTTAGAAATAGCAACAATAGAGCCTTAAGTGTTTCTTAGATATTTAAAGAGAAAAAATAAGGACATATTTCTTGAGGTTGTGATTTAGACCGTGTTGCAATGGGCTTAGACTCTTGTTTTATGCTGTAAATATACAAGTTACAGGTATGGATACAAGCTGCTGTAACTACTAAAGAATTTAGAGTGAGATTTTGAAATTCTGTACTGTCCCCCCCCCCCCCCCCCTCGTACCTAGGCCTACAGTTAGAGTATTATTTGATTTTCACTACAGTGAAACCTCCATATAATGAACTTCGATCAAACGGACTAACCTCTCTCATGTACTATAGTTCGTTAAAAGGAGGTTTCATATACTGTATAACGAACTACCCTCTCCCATATAGTCCATTGATATAGAGGTTTCATTGTGCTATACTAATTATAACGCAAGTGTCTATCTATCGTAATGCTCTGAAGGACATGTCAATTCAGGGGCTCATTACTTTTCAAAAATGGCTGTCTTACGGTAGGCTTTTTTCTATAACCTAAAATATTAAGTACACTGCAGCCCTGTTTTGCCATTTATGATTTTGTAGTAAGATAAATTATACTGTACTCTTTGAGATGAATTTGATGAAGCTTTGTAGTAATTTATTGACAAGGTATCATACTCAAAATATACAGGTACACAAGTATACTGTATATTCTGTATGCTATATAATTTTCATCATATTAAAACCATTACCTAGTATTCTTGTAAATTAGTTTGATATGGTTACAATAATTTCTATAATGCCAAGATACAACAGGTTTGCAGTGTATCCTTGAAATAAAACAGCGACTGTAAAAGAAAAAGAAGTGTGTCATTGTAAATATAAATGGAACAAAACTTAAGTTAGACCAGGGAAAAAAAAAGAAGATAAATATCATTTCCCATTTTCTACACTTTGGTTGTTACCCTCAAAACAGGAAGTACTGAACCTTCCTTTCTTAGTCTAAGCGTTTTAGTCTTATCTAGAACATATAAGAACTAAAAGCAGAAATATGTAAAGTTACATTTCCTTGTTTTATCAAATTTAAGAAAGTGCTGGAATTTATGAGATATGGGATTTATTTTAACGTATTTTGGAGACGTAAATAATCCAGAATTGATTTATTTTTTAACGACAAAAACAGGAAATGAAGACTTTAGAATATCGAAACTCTTATTTATTTTGGTCAATTGCTCAGTTGGTAGCCAGGAATCATCTCTCTACGCCTACCTGTATATTACAGTATATGTAAATAGTCTCTCAGAACGCTCTCTTGACACCTATTTGCTGTGTACATCAAAATGCTGTCTGTGTGTGAATTCTGTAAGTGCAATTATCTTTGGAATAAACATGTCTTTAAAATGATTATATATATCTGTACCTTTTGGGCCGTAAAGAAATTAAAGATGATTTGGTCTTTAAGTGGAATTTTGAACTAGAAGTTGCTTTAATCTATTACTCCTAATATAACTACTTCTACGATGTCTGCTACTTAATTACTACTTTTACTTTAATCCTCTTCACCACTGTTCGGCTCGTTAGCCGCTTGGGCGATCGGTCACGTCTGTGTTACGCACTGTTGGCAAGTACTGGGCATGCACTGACTCCTGAATGTACCTGAACCCGCTCCAGTGTTGGTCAAGTCTTGTCTTGAAAGAGCTTACACTTGGTGCCGTCACAGTACTTTCTGGTAGATTGTTCCAAGAGTTCACAACTCTCACTACTTCTACTACTACAATTATAACTATTATGACGACTACTACTTAATTACTACTATTATGACTACTACTTAATTACTACTATTATGACGACTACTACTTAATTACTACTATTATGACGACTACTACTTAATTACTACTATTATGACGACTACTACTTAATTACTACTATTATGACGACTACTACTTAATTACTACTATTATGACGACTACTACTTAATTACTACTATTATGACGACTACTACTTAATTACTACTATTATGACGACTACTACTTAATTACTACTACTGCTACTACTATGATGACTACTGCTTAATTAATACTTCTACTACTTTTACCCTATACAGGTACTGCTATTATTAATATTATGACTTCTGTTACTACTATTACTACATTGACAACTACTACTACAACCACTATTAGTAAAACCACCACTACCATCACTACTACCATGAACACCACTAAAAAACACATATCTCAACACATCACACTTCAGAACACACAACCATTACAAACATCAAATAAATATAATCCATTAGTAACAAAAAACTAACACCACAAAAATTACCATAATATCTGAAACACTTAAGATACATTTTAAAAACACGTAATGCAGTATTGTCTTCTTCAACACACGTGAGTTGGTGTCAATTAAAAGCCCCAGCTATTTCCCCATGACAAGAATCTGAAGGTCTCGTCTCCCGCGTCAGAAGAGCTCTGTGGGTCAGTAGTGGCGACGTCTACTGAAACGTGTGATAATGGGAGTGAGTTGATGACGAAAGTTCTCTCGTGTCGATATAGTCAAGGTCGACAAGCGCTTCTGCTCTCTCTGTCAGTCAGTCCGGATGTTAGCTAGACAGATAGAGAGAGAGAGTTTCATTGATGGACACTGTTTAATTTATAGAGAGAGGGAAAGAATGAGGGAGGAGAGAGAAATGGAGGAAGGGAAACTGTGTGCTTGTGTAGACGTGTGTGTGTGTGTGTGTGTGTGCTTGTTTAGGCATGTGTGTGTGTGTGCGTGTGTAGGCATGTGTGTATGCGTGTGTGTGTGCGTGTGTAGGCATGTGTGTATGCGTGTGTGTGTGCGTGTGTAGGCATGTGTGTATGCGTGTGTGTGTGCGTGTGTAGGCATGTGTGTATGCGTGTGTGTGTGTGTATGTGTGTGTGCGTATTTGTATGTATTCATGTATGTACAAGATATAGACTCCTAAATGCAATACACAACTTCCTAACCAACCATAGACATTAACCCACATTCAAAAACAGAAATGGATGAAGCCTAACAGGACGCTACTAGATGTTAAGCCTTCGCCGATAAGAGACACCTTGTACCGGATGCCATAACTGATTCCAGACAAACCACATTTAACAGATCCAACAGTTTCTACATGATGGCCTTACGTTAAATATTACCTAAAATTCTCCTTAACAGCGGAAATATTCTGTACAATAGCTCTAAGGGATGTGTTTACAAGGTGAGGGAAAGGAGGGATGTGCTTTGGAGAATTTGGTGGGTAGCTGTGAGGGAGTCGAGGTTAGGTTGTGTCACTGTGGTTTCCGAGGGTTGAGTGATAGGAGGTCAAGGGAGTATAGCCTTGGTACGTCTGATAAATTCGTGGACGGGATCTACACGCTAAGAGATAGAGAGAGAGAGAGAGAGGTCCGCGTGATGGAAATATCTCGTTTTGTTTACTTATACAAAGCTATATAGAACGGATGTAGCCACCATTAAAACACATACACGTGTTCCCCCTACCCCATATACTCCACAGAGGTACAGTTCATTGATATGGTAAAAAAAAAAAATAGTCGTTTCACCATCACCTGGATCCTCTATTGAACATTCCAAATATCGTAACATTCTCCCATAAACAAAAGCTAATCTACCATCTGGCTTCACCTTAAAATACATGTTTAGTGGAAAAAAAGTTTGTAAAATTGATGGTGAATGGAATATAGACGATTGGGAGTCGAGTTGTGAATAGCATGTTAGCTCAGACGCTCTGTAATTTCTTACCTTCCCAGCTTGGGCTGCCGTGAGGTAGCTGGTGGACAGACACATCTTCTGGGAACTCCTGCTGTAAAATCCCAACGTTTTTGTCCGTGTCAATGGCGGCATGGGGAGAAAATGGCGGAAGAGATGATGAATAACATGGAAACTCATCAACCACAAGGGCGGATGAAGATAATTCACAATGGACATGACCGTAAGGCGGAACTCAACCCAACTGGTCTATAGGATGTCCATTGCAACATTTTCCTCTCCTCACTTGATGCTGTCACGTGTGGTTGTGCCGCTGGTCCAGTAAACACAGAGGCGGCATGATCACATCTATCTCGCCGTAGTAATCAACTCCCACCTAGTCATCCAGATCACTATCATCATCAACAAGACCTACAATAAGTTAATGTAGGAATCCCCATAATCACAGGTGGGCGACACAGGTGAGAAGACGCACCCCTGTCCTGTTGGTAGTATGACGGAAGAACATTATTCAGAAGCCTCTCTCCCCTACTGCAAGATGAGAGATGCTAAACAAGGGAAAACAAAACAACATCAAAACAGACGATACCTACTGTACATAGGCCAACACTCCAAACAGGAAAAATAGCCTCTATAGCTTTTACGACATCGATACAGCCAGCAGTCATAGGAGGCCGGCTATACCTTCGTCTGATAGGATATAAACCAGCTACGTAACACAGTCGGATGTATGAGTGTAGGCCGTGCCATTCGCTACACCCCTTGCATCAGCTAACTCATCATTATCTGTCTGGATCATTAAGCTCCTCGTGTTGCCTCTCGTCCGCCTGCAGTAGTCTTGCCATTCCTCGTCGTCGCCTTCTGAACTACACGTCACTCCTCTTCGTCAGGTGAGGGTGAGAACTGGCCAGATGTATGTATGTATGTATGTATGTATATTTTAAGATATCTACATATTTCTATACATGAATATGCTGTAATAATTTACATACGCCACACATAACAAAAATAAGAGACATTATTGGGTAACGTAGTCCTTCAGATCCCAACACCACAGAGAAGTATGTAAATAAGCATTAACAAATACAACAAAAACAGCATAAATAACAAGTAATGAGTGTAACAAAGGATTATAATATGACTAAAGGGAAGTAGGATTGCGTGTTGACGAAAATATTCACGGAACAGGCACACTCATATCGCCAAACTACGCTTAAGAGAATTCCCTGAGTTCGTAGAAATGATGAATAATATTGAAGGAATGTGTGTGTGTGTGTGTGTGTGTGTCTGTGTGTGTGTATACGATTCTCCATCACTGTTGTTACGTGTTCTATCTCCTTCCGTCCCTCCCTCCTTCCTGTGTGTGTGTCTGGCCCCGTGACCAAACTCTCCCACCCTCCTCATCCCGCCGTGACTCATATAAATGTTTTATTATCTAAAATCACGATAATTTCACTATTTCTCTCTATCCAAACATTTGTATATTCTGACAAAAATGATGAAATATATTGATGTATAGATAAATAAAAGTGTATTATGAGGTAAACAAAAAAATTAGAAGCTTTTGTTGACATACGAACAAAACATAACTTTTCATTTCTAGCATCCGGGTTCCAGAAGTATTATGGTAGAATAATTTAGCGATATTTATCCTTTATAGTCTTTATACCTTGACCGGGAAGTATTCAAGGAGAGACTCGGGAATATTTTTTGGCGTCGAAAGATTCATTTTACTCAAAATCTCAATACAGGTCGTCGTCGATGTGCAGTTTAATCTATACTGAGATTCTGAGCAAAATTTCGACCCCAAATATATTCAAGACCGAGTGTAATATATAATTCAACAGAATTCCAGGTAGTGTTATGAGATATGGGAAGTTTGTTAATTATCTTGAACGAGGCATCCGAGGGCACAGGACCATTCATCACTATCACAGAATAAACGAGACACTGATGACTGTTTGTGTGTGTGTGGTTTCAGAATGAACGACGGATTGACTGATTGTACACATAATTGTTGCCGAGATGAACGCAACAATGGGTGAATTGAACGTGCGTATGTGAGTCAGGAATAAAAGAGAAATTGTTGCTGGATACAACTCCTTTTAGTTCTAAGATGAAGGTCGGTTTGTCATGCTACAAGCGTTTTATTTCCAGGGTGAATAAGTTAATGCTCAATTTAACCATGTTTTTTCCCCAGAAGTAAACACCAGCAAGGCTATTTCCATAATCTATTCCTGAATGTGACATATAAGCAACATAATTTTCCGTTTATATTACGCCCCATCACGAGTGTTGAGGAAATATATGAATTCACTCTTTGTCTGTTGGCTCTCACGTCTGTATGAGTTGGCTTTCCTTTAAATTCACCTGAAGATTAGCCCACAGGTTGCCTCATCTGAAGATTAAACACCTTGTGCATGCCCATTACTTGCCAACAGTGCGTGACAGAGGCGTGACCAATCGTCCAAGCGGCTCACAGGTCGATCAGTAACGAAGAGGATAAAGTAAAAAGTAAAGTAAGGAATTGTGTCAAGGGGAGCGTGGGCCGTCTTGACATAAAACCATGCTAGTATTTCTTAACAAGGTTGTTTCGTGGTCTCAGTAAGTTTATCAGTCAAAGATAAACAAATAAATACATTAAAAGCTTCTTATCTCCACTTGTATTAAC
This sequence comes from Homarus gammarus, assembly GCA_958450375.1. Taxonomy (NCBI): domain Eukaryota; kingdom Metazoa; phylum Arthropoda; class Malacostraca; order Decapoda; family Nephropidae; genus Homarus; species Homarus gammarus. The sequence continues at coordinate 189,013 of CAUDMG010000605.1, forward strand.
GGTGTATGTACCTTAACGTGTATTATGGTAGTTGCAAGTTATTAGGATAGTTACTCCTACAAAAGACTTTTATAGTTTTCTCTGGTGTTATTTTATATAGTCTACGGGAATTGCACACACTGTTTCAGAAATTGCCAAGATACTGTGGTATTTGGTAAGACAATTAGCGTAATGTACTGCACCTCCTATATTACACGTTTTCACACACATACTGTTAATACAAGCGGAGATAAGAAGCTTTTAAGGTCGTTTGTGGTATATCCTTATCAACGAACTGCTTACGAGTGTTTGTATACTTACTTTGACTAATCATACGCTCGTGTGTCTAATCTTCCCATAAACCAAGTATATCATAGTTATATTATCATCACTTTCCTCTATTGTCATATAAATAATTCAAATAAATATAATAGACAATTGATAGTCCAAGTATCTCGTTCATTAACCCCGCCCACTGATGACGTCTCTACTGAATCAAGCCTCGGACACAAACAAATCCCTCGATGGTTGAAGGTAATAAATTAAGTAATTAGGGTTGATTAAGTTAATTGTTATTTTGATTCTGTGGTTGGTGGTTGTGATGGTTGATGGTTGAGTATGGGGGAGTCGAAGCCTCAGTCACGCGCCCTCATACAGAGGTTAGGTTGGAGCTGACATACACTTGGCCTTCTCAGTTTGTGTCTACTGCTGTTACTGCTACTGAGGACTTGCGCTGAGTGCTGACGATTACTGCTAATGCCGAAGGGTAACTCTGCTGGCGTCTACTGGCTGCTGACGGCTGCTGACGGCTGACATTGGTGAGTGCTGACGTATATTACCGGCTGATAGTTAAAGTTAAAGGCAAAACTCATTAGTGTATAGGTATAGGCATATATTACTAGTTTACGTTAGTTCACCCTAACTGTTGTCATTAAAGTTAGTGTATCCCCGTGTACTAGGTGTTGTGTAGTGTATCCCCCCTGTACTAGGTGTTGTATAGTGTACCCCCCCGTGTACTAGGTGTTGTGTAGTGTATCCCCGTGTACTAGGTGTTGTGTAGTGTATCCCCGTGTACTAGGTGTTGTGTAGTGTATCCCCGTGTACTAGGTGTTGTGTAGTGTATCCCCGTGTACTAGGTGTTGTATAGTGTACCCCCCCGTGTACTAGGTGTTGTGTAGTGTATTCCCCTGTACTTGGTGTACAACTCCATGACTCCTGATTCGAAGCTTCGTTCTTGAAATAATTCGAATCCTTGGTGTTTCGCGAGGCCTTGAATATGATGTCATGAGTGGGGGGGGGGGGGGGGAGCTTAGAAACAAGGTGTTGGGCTATGTACTGATCGTTGTGCTTATTTGTTATGACCATTAACACCACAGTGATGATATTTACTTTATAATATCTTAAGTAATATATACACGATCATTACTTATCAACCAAAATTATTTAAGTCTTTCTGTCTGTCTGTCAACTAAAATCTATTGACGTATTCAGCAAAATTTATTATCGTTTCCCTTCCATGTTATTATCGTTTGTTTGTAACTTCTTCAATGTCTTATCTTGAGGTTAAATCACCACGAATTTAGGGATAATATATGGATAAATTATTGTAAAAAATACCAGAGAAAATCTTATAATAAACGTTTAAAAGACATGAACAAGTGAGAATGAAAACAAAACATCTAATTGGGACTATTATTTAGGGTATTAGAATGTATATAAAAACAAAATCTACCAAAACTAGTTCATTTATTAAATAATAATAATACATAAATAGTAAACACTATCCAGACAGTCATTCACACAATTACATCTAGACAAAAGTTTAAACAAAATTTAGCCTAGAGAATAAGTATAGGGTCTTAGTCTTTGGTATTTTATAAAGGCAGTAGGAGCTGGTAAACAAAGTGTGTATCTAACGTAAAACATAGAATTTTTATGAATATTTACCTTACATAAACAGATGAATAAAAAATACATTACAAGATCCATACACAATAATTCTTTTAATCTATACATATATTCTATACATTATACATCGCGTTTTCATTGTACAGATGAGTATTGTAGGAGTGTATGGGTGTATATGTGTGTTTCAGTATACAGTAAGTGTGTGGGTATGTATTGTATTTTGAGTGTATTTAAGTATGTTTCAGTCTGTGTATGTTTTATGTGTATGAGTGTATGATTCTGGATGGCTGTCTACCTTTAACATTAGCCATCACTTGTCAATACCACCCAGTTGTACCGACGCATCATCCACGCACCACACTTCTGAACTATTACCTAAAGCTGCTCCTTCACGAACTAACCTGAATATAACGAAGGATGAAGCCAAATACGATCGAGCAAACACTTGCTAACACACGAGGGAATCTTGGTGACGTAAAGCTTACATTTGGCAACTGTTGGGTTTTTTTGGTGGGGGGGGGGTAGGGAGAGGTTTTGTGGGATAGGAACACTGATATGTTTTCTTGTGGGTTTTTGTACGAAAGAGGAAGGGAGGAAGGGGGATTTTATAATCTAATAGGTTGTGACCTGATTGGCTGTGACCTCATTGGCTGGGACATGATTGGCTCTGATCGCATTGACTGGGACATGATTGGTTGTGATCTCATTGACTGGGACATGATTGGTTGTGATCTCATTGACTGGGACATGATTGGTTCTGATCGCATTGGCTGGGTCATAAGTGGCTGTGATCTCATTGGCTGGGACATAAGTGGCTGTGATCTTATTGGCTGGGATCGCCCCTCGAAGAACTGGCGCTCATTTTCTCTAATAAGATCGATGTCAAATATCTCGGCATCAGGGTTGGCTGGACGAGGAAAAGCACCGATGTAGTTAACGGCGATGTCGTCATGGTTCCTGATGGGGATAATATCGTTGGAGGTGGGCGTGAAGGCTTCGTCGTGGGCGGTTTCAAACTCCCTTGCCACCTCAGGTACTGGTTCAGGTTTGAATTCGTAGGCGTCCTTGTCGTTAGGGAGTTCGAGGGTGTTGTCGTGGTGGGTGTTGCCGAAGAGGGTGTTGTCGTGGTGGGTGTTGTCGAAGAGGGTGTTATCGTGGTGGGTGTTACCGAAGAGGGTGTTATCGTAGTGGTTATTATGGCGGTGGTGGTAGCGGTGGGTGTTGTCGTCCAGGGTATTGGTGTTGATGGGGGAGGGGGAACGCTTGAAGGTTTTGGAGAGCCAATTCAGAATCCATCGGCGACTACGAGATGTTGGGACTCGAGAAACAAACTGTGTTAAGGAGACATAACATTAATTTAGGAGAAGATTTAAGAGGATATAAGACACGATATTCCTCCATAAATATGATACACAATATATTCCAATTTGTTATAGCGGATTGTTAAAGCAGAAACACGATGTATATTATAAAGCTCCAACTAGCGGTCTGTGGCACTTACCTTTGTGTTTACGAGAGCTTTTGAGTTAGCTGTAGATGTGGGGTTTTAACAATGATGGTTAGCTGTGGTTTGGGATTAACTTTGTTAGCTGAGGACAAAGCTGGTCTGAGGACATTACAAGTTGGATATTGGTAAAGGTTTAGTAACACGTATTTACACATTAGTTCACCTGTTAGCTGAGGGAGTGACTTAGGTCAATAAAACAAGCGTTCATTAATGACAGCTTTATTCTGGCGTCTTAACAGAGGCAGAATATGATTAAGGCTGGATGGTTATAAGGTTTTGGGGTTATAGCGAGATTATTATGTAGTATTAGAAGCATACAGACAGGCACATACATATGGATCTGACGTTGTATAAAGCAGTTAAATGGAAAAGCTTAAGCTGATTATTGTTGGCGAGGTTTGCCGGCTCGACCTGTGTCACTTTCTCAAGAACTTACCCCGAAATCCTCGTATGGTTGCACCTGGTTGTCTGCGACGTTGGGCTGTTCTGCTGCCTCGCCTTCAGCTGGTTGCTCGTTCTCTCCTGCAGCAGGTTCTTGGGCATCATCGCCGGCAGTAGGGACAGAATCCTCGGTGCCTGAGTCTTCTGGTAGCTTTCTGACGATGTGGGTGTGAACCACGACCACTCCACCACCTTCATGAGTCGTCTTGCTGATGGTGCGGTTCACCTCCATACGGGAGCCGTTTACGACCTTCACCTCGTGGGTAGAGTTGTCGTAGTTGGGTGGAAGGTCGCTGGGCAGGTCCACGTCAAAGCCCGGGAAGCCATCTGAATCAGGGAGGTCGAAGCTCGGGAAGGAGACGTCGGTAAAGAACGGAACGTCGAAGATAACCAGCGGAAAGTCGTCAGTAGCGGGATCAGTGTCAGAGGGTGCCACGCCTTCTGTCTCAGGTGTTCTTCTCACACCAAACAGTTCTGGAAGGAGCAAAAGATGTGTAAGATAAACCACCTGGGTGATGTTATTTAAAGTATTGACGTGTGATGACCTTCCAGTCTACACTGTATATCTGGCAGTTGTCGGTGATCACGTGACTTCCTTCAACCCCCTCCCCCCCCCCCACACACGTCGATCAACAAAAACAATAACAAGTAAATAAAAAAAAAAACTATTGTATGGCTCCTGACTCCCCCCCCCCCCCTTACAAAACATAAACAAAAGTGTGGTAATAACAATCGTCCCTCACAATGGCGTCGGTCACAGGGCAATGAGTTGTGTAGGACAAAAGAGACATGCAACTTCCTCTCAACTCAGGTTTCCCGGAGTATCAGGTGTGGCGAGGAGTAATTATTGATGCACTTAACTACGAATATAAGAGCTAATATCCCTTATACTTACAGAACTACGAAGTAAATGTGTCTTATTTTACATTTTAAACTAAATTCATTTTAAATATTGACCAAATTCCCCAATATAATGATTATTTGGTGAATAAACGAGAAAATATCACACGTAGGGAAATGTAAACAAAACACTGAGTAGAGGTGGCATGCCTATCACCAACTAATGTGTTAAAATCTTCTCTAAAATTAACAATTACGAAGCAAAAACTCCAAAGAGAAACAAAAGAAAGTGCATTATTGTCATTTAAGACGTTCTAGAGTGAATAGGGAATCAGAGTGGCGGGGAAAACGATGATAAACAATACTGAAATCTCTCGCCGAAATTCCAATGGCGCTTTCGACTACAATAACATAAAAATCAGAATATAATGACAAATATCCAAAGAAAATGGCATAATAGCGAGTATGAGGAGACAATATGGTGGGCGGAAGGTGGAGGGTGTAGTTGACAGTCATGGGAGCGTACAAGGACATTCTCAGGGGGGAAGCAATAAGTGGAAAATATTCGAGGAAATAAGGTATTAGTTACGGCATTGAATTCCTTAACAGTGTAAAGTTTCTATTCTGGAAGGAGATTCGAATACCGTTTACCTGTTTATTCTTCATTATTATAAAGAATTAAATTACTTGTACATTACAGTGAATTATAGTGAAAAATAGGGTGAATTACAATGCTGTGAATATAGTGCCAATTACTGTAGGTGGAAAACAGTGCCAATCATAGTACAGGTGCAAAAATAGTGCTAACAACAGTGCTGTGAATATAGTGCCAATCACTATAGGTGGAAAACAGTGCTAATCATAGTGCAAGTGACAAATGGTGCTAATTACAGTGCAGGTTCATATAGTGCCAACCACAGTCCAGATATTAGAACCAATCACAGTGCAGGTTCATATAGTGCCAATTACGACAACTAATTTCATTATACCTCTTAGGAGTGTCCTAATTATGGACTCTCCCTGACCGGGCCGAAAAGGAATGATCTCGAAGAATCCATCTCCTCCGTCAGTAGGCCCGCGCCCCTGGTCCCTGGGATCCACAGAGATCACCTCGGCTTCGGGATTAAACCCTGAGGGGAAGCGAGGGGGAAGGGGGGGTGATGATAGTAACTTAGACAACAGAGGGAGAGGTTGGGCTGGGTTGGGCTGGGCTGGGTTGGGTTGGGTTGGGCTGGGTTGGGCTGGGCTGGGTTGGGTTGGGTTGGGTTGGGTTGGGTTGGGTTGGGTTGGATTAACTTTAAAGAGAACCAGAATTGTATCAAAAAGGAAAGTTAAGGACTACGTGAATAACAATGGTGGGTTTGTGTTTTTTGAGGAACACCAACATAGAAAAACATAAGGACTCCTTCACACAATAACATTAAGGATAACGAAGGACGCTGACTGTGGCTGAAGGACGCTCAGAGTGAGTCATCGCTCGCCCTCGGGAAACTTAAGTGTCCTCCTCCATCCATCCTTGATATCATTACGTAGGACGCTTGGGTGGTGGGGCGTGGCAGAGGGGGGATTGTGTGTGGCGGGGGGGGGGGGGGCAGGTATAAACAGCCCACGGAGAAAGAAGAGGGGTGGGGGGTTGTTTCTGTGAGGAGGGGATTAGGGGGGATGAATAGGGATAGGGGAGGAGGGGGAGGGAGTGTAGGGGAAACATTGTGAGGGAGCAGAGAGAGAAGAAGACATTTCTGGGAAGGAGGGAGAAGGAGGAGGGGAATATATTGTGGGGAGGGGAAGGGGGAAGAAGAAGGGAAGAGAGGAGAGAAAGAGGCGTGGGATGGAATGGGAACAGTAAGAGGCGTAAGGAGGAGCAGAAGGGAAGGGGGAGGGGGAGATGTGTGTGAGAGGGATGGAGTGTAGGTGTAGGAGGGAGTGTGGGGGAGTGGGCGTGAGCGGATTTATCTAGCACATAAAACAAAAGCTGACCCTCTGGTGCAGCCCAACACTCGCCAGCGTGTGTGTGTGTGGATGTTCACTTGTGTATCTGCATGACTATATATACTGTGTATATATATATATATATATATATATATATATATATATATATATATATATATATATATATATTGTGTAAGTATGTGTGTATGTAACCGTGTTTATGACTGTGTTCGTGTGTGTTTATATATGCACACAAGTTACAGTATGTATTTGTTTATCAAAGTGTACAAATGACTACAGGTTTGTGAGTTTATCAAGATTAGTGTTTGTGTTCTTTAATCAAATGGTCTCACCCACTGCCCGTCGATATAAGTGTTATATAATATACTGGTAGATTATGAACCTTCTGCGACTCCGTCAGAAGGCCGTGGGCGTAGGGAAGGCAGCAGAATCTTACCTTGGGGAGCGGTGAGGGCGGCGCCCACCATGGCCAACAACACAGCCAACTTCATCATCTTCCTCGACGTCTTGGTATTTGTCAACAAACGTGTGAGTCCAAAAGTAATGCCGAATATGTCTTCTCCTGAGGATCAAGCTGTATAAAGCACTCACCAGGCCGTCTTGATCACTCTTCACTAGTTGTGCTCCTGTGAGGACACTGCAAACACAAGCGACTTACTGCCGGTGAGGTCGGCTTATATGTGATGGTAGAGGAGGCTGCCAGGGGTCGCAAGAGGGGGCGGTGTCACTGTGGTGGTCAGGGCGTCTGTTGTCAGTTTCCGGTTGCGTATACCAGGCCCAGCACGGCTAAATTTGGGTGTGCGTTATGGACCCACGTGTCACAATCATCCAGGAGTAGTACTGAAGGTGTTTGTTTCTACTTCAGGAAGAGGAAGAAAGAGAGAATTACCTACGTGGTGTTGGAAAGATGAGAAAATGGGGAGGAGGGGGGGTGGAGAAAACTATTATGACGTCACTGATTGCAATGCCTGTTGTTGTGAGGCGTGATGTCACGAGTTCTGCGTCACGACTTCACAGAAGCTCACGTCTCTCCAACACCGTAAGGGAGGTCCTCAGCTGTCACAGGGAGAGGGATAGTCTCCCGCTCCTCACCAGTCATCGCTAAGTACCCCTTACTTTCTCACGTAGGCATTACTTACTGTCTTATTTCTGTCTTATTGTCACGTAACACCGACCCAATGTCCCCGTCTAGCACTGTCCTACCTCCTTGATCATAATGGCACTGTCTATCCCCTTGGCACCACCACCAGGATAGAGGGAAAGGGGTGCCAGTCTACGGTAGCAACAAGGCAGTGGCACTCATTAGTACCCGACACTCCATACCTTCCTTCCCCCCTCCTTTTCCCCTTCCTCCCTCATTCCCGTCTTCTCTCCTTCTCTCTCTTTCCCAATCCCTCCCTCAATCCCCTGTCTCCTCCCTCTTTTTCTCTTCTTTCCTCCCTTATTCCCTTCTTTCCCTCTTCGCGCCTTCCCTTCAGTCCCCATTCCTCCCTTTCTCTTTCACTCCCTTCTCTTATTCTCTTTTCACCCCTTCCTCTCTCCGTCTTTGGAAATACTGGCCTTAGCGTTTGTTTGGTGGGCAGGATTAGAGAGAGAGAGAGAGATAGAGAGAGAGAGAGAGAGAGAGAGAGAGAGAGAGAGAGAGAGAGAGTGTGTTCCATTGGTCACATAAGCATGGTAGTAGTTGTGGTGGTGGTTGTAGTACTGATAGTAGTAGTGATAGTGGTAGGGCATACATCCTGGGGTGACAAGTAGGTCAGTGGCAGGGGTGTTACGATAGGGGAGAGGGGGAGAAGGGAAGGGAGGGGAAGGGGAGGGGGAGAAGGAAACGGGTGGAGGGTAGGCAGGGAAGAAGGGACGGAGGGAGGAAGGGATGCGAAGGGAAAAGAAGGGGGAAGGGAAAAGAAGAGGAGGGAAGGTCGAAGTGGGGGAGAAGAGAGAGAGAATGGGCAGTGGGAGGGGAAGGGGGAAGGAAGGAAGGGGAGGGAGGGACGGGAAAAGGGACGGACGGAGGGAGGAAGGGGAGGAAAGGGAAGGGGAAAAGTGTAGTGGGCGGGGAAGGGAGAGGGATGGGAGGGAAGAAGGAGGAGGGGAGAAGAGGAGGGAGGGGAGGTTCACCAATGGATTGTCACTTAAGATAACTTGATATTTGAGCCCTGGGGAAGGGGGTGAGGGGAGGGGGGAGGTGGGGAGGGGGTGATGCAGAAGATGAACATATACTAATAAGGTCATGTTTTTGGTCTCGTCAGTAAAACACAGACACACACAGACACACACACAAGGAAATATATGTAGTACTTGTGATATGACTTGTAGGCCCTTGTGAACAGTGATTTGCATTTCCAGGGAACAGAACACGAAGAACAAACATAACACGGTATGTATAAGTGAAGAACAAAGGTAAACAGTATGAGAGAATGAAGAAGAGTGAAAAATATGAGAGAATAAAGAACAAAGATGAAATAGTGTGAGAAAATGAAAAAAAAGTGAAACAACATAACAAAATAAAGAACAAAGGTAAAACAGTATTTCCAGAGAAAAGAAATCGAAGAACAGAGCTAAATATTGAACACCAGGTAGCACAAGGTCACGCTGCAGCTCGTTTACACCTGGAGGATGAAATTACACGAATCGCAACATCCAAATCATCGTTCGTGGAAATTCGTATCACGTCAATGTAATTCCAATATATCATTCACGAACATTAAACCTATAAAAAAAATAAAGCAATCATTACACTTCAATTACAAATATTTACAGGTAATCTTTCATAATATATACACGGAAGGAGGTTATGACGTTTAAATAAAAAATCCACAACGCAATGAGGATTTAATATCATTTTTCCAGAACGATTTGTCAACAGTAACAGCGGGAAGTACTGCTGGTTAAATCTATTTGTTTTTAGTCCCCCGGTAGCTAGAGTTTACACCCCGAGGTCTCTTAAATAATGTCGTTCGTTCATTCATCCGTTTATTCATGATAATTTCCGTAAGATAAATGTACAATAGGTGCCATTAAAGGTACCATTTAGAGTCCCTTGGGTCATTAGTGCCAATATTAGTGTTGTTTAATTTGTATCTGTAATTATTTTGTCTAAATAAATTGTTTCAATGTCAATCTAACTTCATCCACTGTCTACACGCCTTTCATACCAGCATACATCCACACACGCCTTACCACGCCTACCCTGATGCATACCAATACACGCACCGCGCCCCCCCACGTCCCCTCCCACACACACGAAGCACTGGAGTCATAGTTGTTGGTGTGTCACTTAAAAGTTAAGATAACACTATGTAAGGAATGTTTCAGGTAAATTGTGAATCATTTTTTATTGCTTGGTTACGTGTCTCTCTCTCTCTCTCTCTCTCTCTCTCTCTCTCTCTCTCTCTCTCTCTCTCTCTCTCTCTCTGTGCTGAATAGATTATATCCATATGACAATAATTTAGATATAAATAATAATAATAAGAAAAACAAAGACAACAACAAGCAGTAGAAAGAGAAGAAGAAGACGAAAAAGAAGGAGAAGACGACAAAGAAGACGAAGAAGACACAGAAGAAGACACAATAATGGGGGCAGTAAGAGGCAGGGTTGACTCAGGCAGACTTATGAAGTAAACCAAACGATAAACAGGACGGCGTGGCACTCGTTAACACTCATACCTCTTCTCCCCCTCCTCCTCCTCCCCCTCCTCCTATCCTTCCGGTACAGCTGTTCACTATCCCTCCTTCTCACTCACTGACTCCACCCTCATCATTCCACTCTCTACCCCTCCACTTCCTCCTCCTCCTCCTCTTCCTCCTGCTCTTCTTCTTCTTCTTCCTCCTCCTCCTCTTCTCCTCCTCCTCCTCCTCCTCCTCTTCCTCCTCCTCCTCCTCCTCCTTCTCCTCCTCTTCCGCCTCCTCCTCTTCCTATTCTTCCGGTACAGCTGTTTAACATCCCTATAGAAGATGCAACACAGAGCAACTAAGCTAACTCCTGAACTGTCAACATAACTACAGCTCGCCAAGTTATCATACAGAAGGAACATAAGGAAATAATTCTTTACACAGCCCAAGACGAGACTATCAAGAACAATATAGAGATCCTACACTGGCTACTGGAGTCCTTCCCTCAGTATGGCCACCTCTACTCGCTTGGCCATTATGTTAATGAGGATGTGAGGTGGCATTAGTGTAGATGATTATAATGGGGTAGGGTAGAGAACACTGCCTTGGGGGACTCCGCTAATGTCCCATCTCTTCTCTCTGTCTTTTCTTCTCGTTTATCTCTTTTCTATCTCTCCCTCTCCTAACCTTTCCACCATATTATCCCTACCTCCTCCTCCTCCTCTCTCATTTATCACTCTTCTTCCCTCTCCTTTACCCCCTTTATTCCCACTCATTTACCCCTCTCTCCGCCCTCTCCCTAATATACTCACGGGACACACACACCCCCCTCAAGAGAGTTATGCAACAGTTGGTTAAGTTATATTTGATTAGGTTAAGTTAATTTACGTTAAATTAGCTTTGGTAAAATTAGATTAACTCACGTCTGGTTGCTATGAGTAGAACATTCCTACATGTTTTGATTTACCTGTCCTTAATTACACAATATCTTCTAATTTCCTCCAGGTAAAGGTAATAAATGAATGACCTTAAAATATTCTGTTATGTGACGTAAATTTCGTATAAACACTACGTCATTGTTTCCGAATTTTCCTTTATTTTTATTCGTCATCATTTTCCTTGGTAGTAGATTTGTCGGGGCTAATTATCCTCTTGTCTTGTACTGTGCTCCTTACTCATCTTCCACCTCACCTCACCCCCCCACCTCCAGTGCCTAGTCGTCCTCCCCTTCCTCTCCTCCTCTCCACCCCTTTTCCTTCTCTTCCTCCTTCCCCTAGTGCCGCCTCTTCTTCCTCCCCTTCAGCGCCTCCTCCCCCTCCTCTCTCTGACCCCGGACGTGCCCTCTGAGGTCAGTCATCAGCTATTCATGGTGTCATTGTAGGCCCTCTCCCGTTCTCAGTGACGTCACGGGTACAGGACCGATATCATTGGTTTTCTCGTCCTCACTGTGCTCCACCCACTTTCACGTGACGTCATAGATAGTGGAATTCGTGTTATTGATAGTCGTTATCATTGGTTCCTCGTAACCTTCTAGTGTCGTCACGGGCAGAGAAATATGATATGATTGGTTGTCTCGCTATCATTGGGTCCACTTGATCTCCAGTAACTCCAACTTGTAATACTAATAGTTGTTATCATTGGTTCCTCACATTCTTCCAGTAACATCATGGGCTAAGAAATATAATATGATTGGTCGTGTCGTCATCACTGGGTCCAAATGCTGTCCAATGACGTCTAGGAAATATCGTCACTCCTAACCTCATCTCTTTCCTCTGTGACGTAATGAAGAAATAAACTATCATTGGTTATTTCGTCACCTATAGACAACGCCCCCTTTCCAGTGTAGTAACGTCATCATCAGTCAAGACGTCAAGGAGGAGGATGCACGTCATAGTTACGTCACTTAGCTCGTACTTTGGCCGGAAGGTGGCGTGCGTTCATAGGTTAAAATATGTTAATTTGTTTACAAGTTGGCGGGAAATTCTGGTTAAATTAACGCGTTTATTCTAACTCATGAAATTTTTATCTTATACCTTAACGAGTCATATTAGGTGTGTGTGTGTGTGTGTGTGTGTGTGTGTGTGTGTAAAAAGAAGAGATAACTTTATTTTTTTAATGTTTACGATTTTTAGGCACACACACACACACACACACACGCGCGCACACTCGCACACACACACACACACACACACACCGCCACCACTCCAGTGCAAGCCCCAGCAGTCACAGTGGGTGCCCATCCTCTCCAGCTGGTGCAGTCTGCCAAACTCCTGGGTGTAACCATAGACAACAAACTTGACTGGAAGGTCCATGTAAATAACACAGTCAAGGCAGCCTCGTACCGTCTCTACATGCTACGACGACTCAGATCACTTGGGACACCCACGCCAGAGCTGAGGACCATCTACAACGCCTTTATTCTCCCCAAACTAACGTATGCGTCACCAGCCTGGTCGTCTTCTCTCAACTTCACCCAACAACGTCAGCTAGAGAAGGTACAGAAAAGGGCCTGCAGAATCATGCTCGGCGCAGACTACTCCGGCTACACCAACGCTCTCTCCACCCTGGAAATGCCATCCCTCAGTGACCTCCACCACCAAGCACTGGAAATGTTTGGCAGCCAACTAATGCACCATCCTCGTCATCGCCACCTCCTGCCACCCCACCCACCTCGCGCAGTCCGCCACTACAACAAAATCCAGCCCATAAGAGCCCGCACCGATAGATATAAGAACAGCACCATCCCATCTATTGTTAAAATAATAAACAACTCCTGATTTATGTACTGTACAGCCCTGTAAATGTATTCAATGCATATTATATCATTATGTCTAAATCAAATGTAAGTCTGTATATTTTCAGCCACCGACTGCAACTCTATTAATAAACCTTTTATTATTATTATTATCATTATTATTATTATTATTATTACACACACACACCTTTCCCCAACACGTGTCTTGTCTTCCTCCCTCAGTGTGTGAACCGGAAGTGTTGTATTTGTATTCGGAAGACACGATGGAAACCCGGGTGTGTTGATGTAAACAAACCCACGTGTTTTCCCTATCCCCCCTCCCTTCTTCTCCCTACCTATTCCCATCTTTTCCTCACCTATCCCCTCTCTTCCCCCTACCTATCCTCTCCCCCCACCTATACTTACACAAACACAGTACTTCCTCAAATGAAACCAGAGCGGAAGCCACCACTAACACACACACACAGGTAAAACACAAAGAGATTAATTTCCAACGTCAGAACAATTTATTGCCCCTAAGTTGAGGACATACGGACGGAAGTGTCACTCGAAGGAGGGTTTGTGTAACACTTGGAAACGGGATTTTTTTATATTTTTTCCTCTAAATTTCCTGAAAGTTTTTGTTATTAATAAATTTCTTTGTGTATATCCTGGTGTATAGTTATTTGTTGTGTAATTTTGTGTATTTGTTTTATTTATTTATTTGTTATTTAATATTTATGTAGTTTTTGTGTTCGTTGTTGTTATTTAAGTTTTCATAGTCGATTATATGATAAAATCGAGGAGGAGGAAGAGGAATTAAGTTTATTTAAAGAACGATGAGACAGAGAGAGAGAGACAGAGAGAGATAACACCACTCTCTTCCTCGACAACACATCATTCAACATTCTTCAAAACTTAACCACGAAACCAGTCCAAAACCACAGCCGCCTACCTCACTGAAACGTCATAACCTGTACACGCCAGGGATTGGATACCTCACCAACTGCGTCACTGAAACGTCATCATACAGAGAATAGGATTTGAACCTCTAACCCACATCGTCTTCAACAATGCCATCATATCGTCAGCCACTACGTCATATACTACGTCATCAGAGTCAGCTGAATGGACCATGTTGCTCATCCTAATAAGGGGCCTCTATTGGTCGCTTACGCCCACTTACACAATCCACTTGCTGAGGTTCAATTAGGCGACGCCCATCTAGTGGTAATGTGCGGCGCATCATTCACGCCCATGACCACGACCACACACACACACACACACAGCGTTCGAGAATATTCCCGAATCTTCATAGTTAATAATAATAATAATAAACGGTTTATTAATAGAGTTGCAGCCGGTGGCTGAAAATATACAGACTTACATTTGATTTAGACATAATGATATAATAAGCATTGAATACATTTACAGGGCTGTACAGTACATAAATCAGGAGCTGTTTATTATTTTAACAATAGATGGGATGGTGCTGTTCTTATATCTATCGGTGCGGGCTCTTATGGGCTGAATTTTGTTGAAGTGGCGGACTGAGCGAGGTGGGTGGGGGGCTGCCGGTGGCAGGAGGTGGCGATGACGAGGGTGGTGCATTAGTTTGGCTGCCAAACCTTGCTAGTGCTTGGTGGTGGAGGTCACTGAGGGATGACATTTCCAGGGTGGAGAGAGCGTTGGTGTAGCCGGAGTATTCTGCGCCGAGCATGATTCTGCAGGCCCTTTTCTGTACCTTCTCTAGCTGACGTTGTTGGGTGAAGTTGAGAGAAGACGACCAGGCTGGTGACGCATACGTTAGTTTGGGGAGTTCTGGTATTTACTGTGTTTTATTGAATGAACGACTTTAACACACACACACACTAAAATGGTGCACATACACGTTCAAAAACACCACACACACACACACACAGACACACACATACACATACACATACAAAAACACTACACACACACACACACACACACACACAGACACACACACACTCTTACACATACAAAAACACTACACACACACACACACACATACACACACACACAGACACACACATACACATACAAAAACACCACAGACACACACATACACATACACATACAAAAACACTACACACACACACACAGACACACACATACACATACAAAAACACTACACACACACACACACACACACACTGACTCAGCCACTAGCCAGGTAAGCTCACCTATGACTCATTAACTGGTCTGTGAATCACCTCCGAGTCTCCTTACCTCTTTGTCTGTTTGTCTTGTAGTCTATCTGTCTGTTTGTCTGTTTGTCTTGTAGTCTTGTTTGTCTGTTTGTCTGTTTGTCTTGTAGTCTTATCTGTCTGTTTGTCTGTTTGTCTTGTAGTCTATCTGTCTGTTTGTCTGTTTGTCTGTTTGTCTTGTAGTCTATCTGTCTGTTTGTCTGTTTGTCTTGTAGTCTTATCTGTTTGTTTGTCTGTTTGTCTTGTAGTCTATCTGTCTGTTTGTCTGTTTGTCTTGTAGTCTATCTGTCTGTTTGTCTGTTTGTCTTGTAGTCTTATCTGTCTGTTTGTCTGTTTGTCTTGTAGTCTATCTGTCTGTTTGTCTGTTTGTCTGTTTGTCTTGTAGTCTATCTGTCTGTTTGTCTGTTTGTCTTGTAATAATAATAATAATAATAATAATTAACGGTTTATTGAAAGAGCTTGGCAGCCAGAAGGCTGAAAATATACAGTTACATATTTGGGGAATGGGTTACGAATTACAAATAATATACAAGTAACATAAGTGACACAAATAAGACATATAATAACTTAGATGGGGAAAAGCTCAAACTACAGTTCATTTCAACATAGTGACAGTGTTACAGTATTACAAGTTATTGATAATTTTTACAATGGTTGGGACTGGGCTGTTCTTATAGCGATCAGTTCGTGCACGTATGGGCTGGATGCGGTTGTGGTGTCGAACAGCAATTCTCGGACAAGGGACCTCGGGTGGTAGTAGGAGCCGGTGTCGGGGATGGTGTAGAAGCTTCTTACCAAATTTGCAGATGAGGTCGTGGTGATGGTCAGTGAGAGTCGAAAGGGTCAGTGTGTTGAGCGCTTCTTGATATGTGGAGTAGGAGGGGAGAGAATAATCTTGCATGCCCTCTTTTGCACTTTTTCTAGGTGTTTACGTTGTGTGGCATTTAGGGAGGAAGACCAGGTGGGGGAGGCATAGGTGAGCTTGGGAAGTATGAATGTTGTGTAAACACTGAGGAGCTCGTGTGCAGGAACTCCGAGGGACTTGAGTCGGCGGAGGAGGTGGAGACGGAAACTGGAGGATTTGACAACTTCATTGACGTGTGGTTTCCAATTTAGTTTGTTGTCTATGGTGACGCCGAGGAGCTTCGTGGAATCTACAACCTGGAGTGTGTTCGGACCTAGAGTAATGGAAGGAGGTGGGACAATGTCGGAGGAGAGGTTGATGTGCATAACCATGGTCTTGGTATGGTTGATGGTGACATGGTTGTTGGTAGCCCAGTTTTGGAGACTGTTCAATAAATCCTGAAGGGCGGTATAGTTGGGAGCAGAATTGTTGACGCTGATCCCAATGGTGGAGTCGTCGACATATTTCCAGCGAGCAGGGGTTTCTCTTAGGGCATCATTGATGAGCATAAGGAAGCAGAGTGGTCCCATCTTGGTGCCTTGGGGGACGCCACAGGTGAGTGACTGAGAGGTGGAGACAGCCCCTCGGAAGCGTACAGCTTGGCGTCGGTCACTGAGGAAGTCTGTAAGCCATGGTATGAGGCTTCTCCGAAGCCCGAGGTCAATAGCTTTGTTGATGATTATATTGTGGTCGACTAGGTCGAACGCTTTAGTGAAATCAATGAAGGCGACAGCTACAGACGTTTTTCGTTTCTCGAGATGGCGGTATATGTAATCGAGAAAGCTGACAAGACAGTGAGTGGTGGAGGAAGTTTTCATGTTGCCAAATTGCTGAGGGTCTACGACTCCTGCAATATCAGCATAAGCCCAGTCGAACACAAAACTTTCACAGATTAGGCTGGGTATTGGGGTGATTGCAATAGGTCGTAGCTGATTTAAGGATTGTGGGCTGGTTGACTTGGGCACTGGTGATACATAAGAGGTCTTCCAGTCAGCTGGGCATCTGGCTTGACTGAGAGAAGCATTGATGATGGAGCAGAGGGGTTTAGCAAGCTCCGGGGAGAACTCCTCGAAGAGTTTCATTGGTAAGTCAATGGGGGTGGTAGAGCGTTTTAATTTCAGTTTGTCCAGGCGTTTTGCTACTTCAAATTCTTCTACTAAGTCAGTGGGAAGGGGGGCTGGTAGGTAAGCAGGGAGAGTGGTGTCTGTCTGTTTGTCTTGTAGTCTATCTGTCTGTTTTCTGTTTGTCTGTTTGTCTTGTAGTCTATCTGTCTGTTTTTCTGCTTGTCTTGTAGTCTTATCTGTCTGTTTGTCTTGTAGTCTATCTGTCTGTTTGTCTGTTTGTCTTGTAGTCTATCTGTCTGTTTGTCTGTTTGTCTTGTAGTCTATCTGTCTGTTTGTCTGTTTGTCTTGTAGTCTTATCTGTCTGTTTGTCTTGTAGTCTTATCTGTCTGTTTGTCTGTTTGTCTTGTAGTCTATCTGTCTGTTTGTCTGTTTGTCTGTTTGTCTTGTAGTCTATCTGTCTGTTTGTCTGTTTGTCTTGTAGTCTTATCTGTCTGTTTGTCTGTTTGTCTTGTAGTCTATCTGTCTGTTTGTCTGTTTGTCTTGTAGTCTATCTGTCTGTTTGTCTGTTTGTCTTGTAGTCTTATCTGTCTGTTTGTCTGTTTGTCTTGTAGTCTATCTGTCTGTTTGTCTGTTTGTCTGTTTGTCTTGTAGTCTATCTGTCTGTTTGTCTGTTTGTCTTGTAATAATAATAATAATAATAATAATTAACGGTTTATTGAAAGAGCTTGGCAGCCAGAAGGCTGAAAATATACAGTTACATATTTGGGGAATGGGTTACGAATTACAAATAATATACAAGTAACATAAGTGACACAAATAAGACATATAATAACTAGATGGGGAAAAGCTCAAACTACAGGGCATTTCAACATAGTGACAGTGCAAGAAGTAGTATTTACTGGGAGTGAATACACTGGTTTATTACAAGTTATTGATAATTTTTACAATGGTTGGGACTGGGCTGTTCTTATAGCGATCAGTTCGTGCACGTATGGGCTGGATGCGGTTGTGGCGTCGAACAGCAATTCTCGGGCTAGGGATCTCGGGTTGTAGTAGGAGCCGGTGTCGGGGATGGTATAGAAGCTTCTTACCAAATTTGCAGATGAGGTCGTGGTGATGGTCAGTGAGAGTCGAAAGGGTCAGTGTGTTGAGCGCTTCTTGATATGTGGAGTAGGAAGGGGAGAGAATAATCTTGCATGCCCTCTTTTGCACTTTTTCTAGGTGTTTACGTTGTGTGGCATTTAGGGAGGAAGACCAGGTGGGGGAGGCATAGGTGAGCGTGGGAAGTATGAATGTTGTGTAAACACTGAGGAGCTCGGGTGCAGGAACTCCGAGGGACTTGAGTCGGCGGAGGAGGTGGAGACGGAAACTGGAGGATTTGACAACTTCACTGACGTGTGGTTTCCAATTTAGTTTGTTGTCTATGGTGACGCCGAGGAGCTTCGTGGAATCTACAACCTGGAGTGTGTTCGGACCTAGAGTAATGGAAGGAGGTGGGACAATGTCGGAGGAGAGGTTGATGTGCATAACCATGGTCTTGGTATGGTTGATGGTGACATGGTTGTTGGTGGCCCAGTTTTGGAGACTGTTCAATAAATCCTGAAGGGCGGTATAGTTGGGAGCAGAATTGTTGACGCTGATCCCAATGGTGGAGTCGTCGACATATTTCCAGCGAGCAGGGGTTTCTCTTAGGGCATCATTGATGAGCATAAGGAAGCAGAGTGGTACCATCTTGGTGCCTTGGGGGACGCCACAGGTGAGTGACTGAGAGGTGGAGACAGCCCCTCGGAAGCGTACAGCTTGGCGTCGGTCACTGAGGAAGTCTGTAAGCCATGGTATAAGACTTCTCCGAAGCCCGAGGTCAATAGCTTTGTTGATGATTATATTGTGGTCGATTAGGTCGAATGCTTTGGTGAAATCAATGAAGGCGACAG
This sequence comes from Homarus gammarus, assembly GCA_958450375.1. Classification (NCBI taxonomy): domain Eukaryota; kingdom Metazoa; phylum Arthropoda; class Malacostraca; order Decapoda; family Nephropidae; genus Homarus; species Homarus gammarus. The sequence continues at coordinate 208,120 of CAUDMG010000605.1, forward strand.
CTACAGACGTTTTTCGTTTCTCGAGATGGCGGTATATGTAATCGAGAAAGCTGACAAGACAGTGAGTGGTGGAGGAAGTTTTCATGTTGCCAAATTGCTGAGGGTCTACGACTCCTGCAATATCAGCATAAGCCCAGTCGAACACAAAACTTTCACAGATTAGGCTGGGTATTGGGGTGATTGCAATAGGTCGTAGCTGATTTAAGGATTGTGGGCTGGTTGACTTGGGCACTGGTGATACATAAGAGGTCTTCCAGTCAGCTGGGCATCTGGCTTGACTGAGAGAAGCATTGATGATGGAGCAGAGGGGTTTAGCAAGCTCCGGGGAGAACTCCTCGAAGAGTTTCATTGGTAAGTCAATGGGGGTGGTAGAGCGTTTTAATTTCAGTTTGTCCAGGCGTTTTGCTACTTCAAATTCTTCTACTAAGTCAGTGGGAAGGGGGGCTGGTAGGTAAGCAGGGAGAGTGGTGTCTGTCTGTTTGTCTGTTTGTCTTGTAGTCTTATCTGTCTGTTGTCTGTTTGTCTTGTTGTCTTATCTGTCTGTTTGTCTGTTTGTCTTGTAGTCTATCTGTCTGTTTTTCTGCTTGTCTTGTAGTCTTATCTGTCTGTTTGTCTTGTAGTCTATCTGTCTGTTTGTCTGTTTGTCTTGTAGTCTTATCTGTCTGTTTGTCTTGTAGTCTTATCTGTCTATTGTCTGTCAGTTTATGTCTGTTTATCTGTCTATTGATCTCTGTCATACTAACTATCCGTGTGTCTGTCTTGTCATTTTATCTATCAATCTACTTTTCTGTCTGTTTCTCAGTCTATAATTCTGTCTGTCAATCTGTCATTTTGTTCAAACCAATTACTGCTACTAATTACACTTCTGGCAATAGTTAATCCTGTTACTATTACTATTACCATTACTATTACTATTACCTGTACAATTCCTTACCTCACATAGTTACCGAAGACTCTTGTACGACTTGTTAAGATTGGAAGGGTGTCGTGGTCGTCCCTGTGCCGTGGTCGTCCCTGTGACGTGGTTGTCCTTATGTCGTGGTTGTCCTTATGTCGTGGTTGTCCTTATGTCGTGGTTGTCCTTATGTCGTGGTTGTCCTTGTGTCGTGGTTGTCCTTATGTCGTGGTTGTCCTTGTGTCGTGGTTGTCCTTGTGTCGTGGTTGTCCTTATGTCGTGGTTGTCCTTGTGTCGTGGTTGTCCTTGTGTCGTGGTTGTCCTTGTGTCGTGGTTGTCCTTATGTCGTGGTTGTCCTTATGTCGTGGTTGTCCTTGTGTCGTGGTTGTCCTTGTGTCGTGGTTGTCCTTATGTCGTGGTTGTCCTTGTGTCGTGGTTGTCCTTGTGTCGTGGTTGTCCTTATGTCGTGGTTGTCCTTGTGTCGTGGTTGTCCTTGTGTCGTGGTTGTCCGTGTCGTTTTCTTCGTCGTCCCAACTCGTCTCTTGATAAAAAACGAAATGTCGTGTTTATAGTTCACACAAGTTCAAGTTCAAGTCCTGGGTTTATGTGGTGCTTCGTTGATTCACTTAAAGGGTTCAGTGTTTCATCACCTCAAGTCCTGGGTTTATGTGGTGCTTCGTTGATTCACTTAAAGGGTTCAGTGTTTCATCACCTCAAGTCCTGGGTTTATGTGGTGCTTCGTTGGTTCACTTAAAGGGTTCAGTGTTTCATCACCTCAAGTCCTGGGTTTATGTGGTGCTTCGTTGGTTCACTTAAAGGGTTCAGTGTTTCATCACCTCAAGTCCTGGGTTTATGTGGTGCTTCGTTGGTTCACTTAAAGGGTTCAGTGTTTCATCACCTCAAGTCCTGGGTTTATGTGGTGCTTCGTTGATTCACTTAAAGGGTTCAGTGTTTCATCACCTCCGTAGAGCGCAGTTTGTCCACCTCATGGTATTCTTAACTCATTTGGTAATATATTGAGGCTAATTGGTTTTATTAAACGTGGTGGATAGGTGTGGATAGGTGTGGATAGAGTGGACAGTGTGGTTATGGTGCATAGGAGTGGATAGGAGTTGACATGGTGGATAGGGTGGACAGGTGTGGATAGGGTGGACAGTGTGGTTATGGTGGATAGGAGTGGATAGGAGTTGACATGGTGGATAGGTGTGGATAGGGTGGACAGTGTGATTATTGTGGATAGGAGTTGACATGGTGGATAGGTGTGGATAGGTGGTACGGTGTCTTATTATAGTTATAGCTGCTGTCCAGTTTACCGTCAATAACAACTGTCATAGGTTAATTTTTCACCATATAAGCGAAAAAGGAACATATAATTAAACAATCGTAAGACAAAATGAATGCCCTTTATTGGTCAAGAAAATTAAGATATTTTCAGGAATAAACTCAAAGGAATATTTAACTTATATACAAAACATCTTATTGGTCAAACATGGGGTTACTGGACTCTTAATAAATGTACATCTAAATAACCTAAACTAATTTACAGACAAAATCTATCTAGTTGTATTTTTTATATATATTTTTTTAATACATATATCTATAATTATGTTAACAGAAATTAATTAAAAAATATGGAATTACTGTCTCTGTTGTATAAGGCTTAATTAATGTAGAGTATATTTAATGTGTGGTCTTGTTCTTGTACAGGAGACCAAATACTGCGTACAAGACCCAAGACCTCTAGTGGTTTTATATAGTTATAAAAAGAGACAAATGAATAAATAAACTACGGGTTTATCTTGGCTTGTGGCGGGACTTTGGCGACTCCAAGTAAGACCAGAACTAAAACAAATATTTTTCCGTATATTTCGTCTAATTTCAGATATATTTCAATTATCATAAATCATATGTAAGGACTTATCTATATCATATTTATAGCACTAAGTTAAGAGGGGATGGTAAGTAAAAATTCGTTTTTTTAATTTATGTGAAAAAATATTTGTTTTAGGTTCGTAGCCTCAGTTGTTGGTCATAATGTTTACATCTGGTCAGGGTGGAGTCACCTTTGTCAGTGTTGCCATGTCAAGCAACCTAATGTATGCCACATGTGTCTTTTAATTACTTTCTTCTCCGCCAATCAACTAGATCCATTTAATATCGTTAATTACTTTGATAATTTAAAGATTTATAAACATAAATATAATAAAAAAAGTCCCTGATGATTAATTCTGTGTATGTTAAATAACCATCGCGTAATATAAACATGGAATACAGGTTGGTAATAATGTAAGAGTCTGCGTCAATATGTTGCTTAATCTCACTAAGTAAAGATTAATCAGCAATGAATAGCTAATCTTTCTTTCTCTTAATTGTTTACTTACTGTAGATAATATTAATATATTTTTAACATGAATAAATAATTGAGAACTGATATTATTTTTTCCACTTGACGTTAACTTATGATTTAACTTAAGATAAATAGATGAAACTGACACAAATTAATTCATTAATTCATTCACTGAAACCCAGAATATATATTTCCTCATAGAACAAATTATTTACTATATACCAGGGAACAAAATTCACAATATATTCTCTTTATATTAAAGATCCCTGGACAGCCATGTTGTGTATAAAATTAAAAAACAAAACAATAATTGGCAACCTTTTCTGTCTCTCTATAAATACTCGATGACAAAAAAAGAATAATGACAATAAAGACGGAGTAAAAAGAAGGAAGGAAGAATATGGGAAATGACAAGAGGACAAAAGATAAAACGAAGGAAAGAGGAATAGGGACAATGACCTCCCCAATATCAAGACAAAAGAAATAAGAATGAAAACAAGGACAAAAAAGGGAAGTGAAGTGGAATAAAATGGAGACACAAATTTAGAAGAAGAGGAAAAATATCGGCCACTGAAGCTGAGAGAGAGAGAGCCGCCTTAGACAGTAAAAGGGCAGCAGGACGCCGTAGAGAGGAGTACAGCGGCAGGAACAGCAAGAGGACCGCCTTAGAGAGGAGTACAGCGGCAGGAACAGCAAGAGGACCGCCTTAGAGAGGAGTACAGCGGCAAGAACAGCAAGAGGACCGCCTTAGAGAGGAGTACAGCGGCAGGAACAGCAAGAGGACCGCCGTAGAGAGGAGTACAGCGGCAGGAACAGTAAGAGGACCGCCTTAGAGAGGAGTACAGCGGCAGGAACAGCAAGAGGACCGCCGTAGAGAGGAGTACAGCGGCAGGAACAGCAAGAGGACCGCCTTAGAGAGGAGTACAGCGGCAGGAACAGCAGGATGGGAACAGGAACCAGTCCATGAAGATGCCGCTGCAGTCATTGTCGGGGTCGTAAGCCAACAGGCGGTGCCACTTATACTTCTGATCACATAAACAGTCGCCGCCACACCTCTTGGTCGACTGTTTCCTGTTGGGGGAGGTTGTATGAGTGTATGATGACAGTGTATGAGTGTATGATGACAGTGTATGGTTGTATGATGACAGTGTATGGTTGTATGAGTGTATGATGACAGTGTATGGTTGTATGATGACAGTGTATGGTTGTATGAGTGTATGATGACAGTGTATGGTTGTATGATGACAGTGTATGGTTGTATGATGACAGTGTATGGTTGTATGAGTGTATGATGACAGTGTATGGTTGTATGATGACAGTGTATGGTTGTATGATGACAGTGTATGGTTGTATGAGTGTATGATGACAGTGTATGAGTGTATGATGACAGTGTATGGTTGTATGATGACAGTGTATGGTTGTATGAGTGTATGATGACAGTGTATGGTTGTATGATGACAGTGTATGGTTGTATGAGTGTATGATGACAGTGTATGGTTGTATGATGACAGTGTATGGTTGTATGATGACAGTGTATGGTTGTATGAGTGTATGATGACAGTGTATGGTTGTATGATGACAGTGTATGGTTGTATGAGTGTATTATGACAGTGTATGGTTGTATGATGACAGTGTATGGTTGTATGAGTGTATAATGACAGTGTATGGTTGTATGATGACAGTGTATGGTTGTATGATGACAGTGTATGGTTGTATGAGTGTATGATGACAGTGTATGGTTGTATGATGACAGTGTATGGTTGTATGAGTGTATGATGACAGTGTATGGTTGTATGATGACAGTGTATGGTTGTATGAGTGTATGATGACAGTGTATGAGTGGATGACGACAATGTATAAGTACATGAGTTATATACGGACAACATAATAAGCGTATGAGCACACACACACACACACACACACACACACACGCACACGCACACACGCACACGCACACACACACACACACACACACACACACACACATAGGTGAGTTAGAACACGTCCACAAATAGACTTAAACATAATAATCTTCAGCCAACATCCGGTAGTCAGTAGGTGAGGCTGATAGCGCCATGACCGCCTCAACTATGACGGTTATCAACGGTTATTAAGTATGTCCGTTACCACAACAGTTTGAATTTGAATTTAAAAAAGAAAACGGTTTATAACGGATCATATTATTTAAAGAGTTTGAGTTTATGTGGTTTTGTTTAGGTACGTATATTAATGTTAAGTATTTATGCTTATATAATGTTTATGAATGTTATATAATGAGAAATAATTAATTAGAAGAATGTGTAAGAAAGTTAACATTTTTAAAATCTTTGTATTATGTAATTATCTTCATTTAAATTAGTTCTATATTAACATTCATCCACTTATCTACCTAATCACTCACCCATTCACTTATTCATCCAACCACCCACCCATTCGTTCATCCACCCACCAACCCATCCAAAAAAAACACCCACACCCACCCACACCCATCCATATCCACCCACCCACCTACACCCACCCACTCGTCCATCCACTCATCCATCCACCTGTACTACTCACGCGCACACTTCCTGGTGGATTGCTTGAGAGAACTCGTTCGTATTAACCACTGCTCTTGTCTTGCCTGCAGAGTTAGTGGCCCAATAGGGAGTAACAATCTCCATCTTACTCTCACAGGAATCAACTCTGTAGGAGAAGGGAAAGGTGAGAGGGAGGGAAGGTGAGAGGGAAGTGGAGGTGAGAGGGAGGGAAGGTAGGTGAGAGGGAGGGAAGGTAGGTGAGAGGGAGGGAAGGTGAGAGGGAGGGAAGGTAAGAAGTATGAAGGGGTGGGAGATAGGATGGGAAGGTAGGATGGGATAGGAGGAGAGGGATGAAGAGTGGGAGGTGAGAAGGAGGGTAGAATACTCATATATTATCAAGTCACAAAGTCAAAGTAAAGGTCTAGCTAATATATATTCTTGGTGTGGTTTAACTATATGGTAATTTTACGCCTTAACTAACATATCCTACGGTTTCTTTAACACGTATGTATGACAGATAGTAGTAGTAAGAGGAGATGGAATAGGAAAGAAGAAAGAAAAAGAGAGAGGGATAATAAATAAATAAATACCTAAAACAAAAAAAATATATAAAAATAAACGAAAACATGGAGAGACACAATGACATAAATAGACAGATAGATAGACAGACAGACAGACAGATAGATAGACAGACAGACAGACAGATAGACATACGACCACCTACTTGTCAGCACTAGCGTTAGCGTTATCGGGGGAAGATTGCCGTTTCTTGCGGATCAGATTGAAGTATGACTCGCCTCTTCTGTCATCAGGGTGGTAATCAAAGTTAAGCTCTGGTATCTGATCCCCATAGGCGTCAACTGAGCGTCCTGATCTACTGAAAGGACGGCTACTTGGTCCTCCACCTCCTCCTCCACCTCCCCCACCTCCTCCTCCACCTCCACCTCCTCCTTGCGATCGCTGAAACTGTGGAACCAAGAGTTAATTTAAAGTGTTCAGGTACTTTTTGGGGGGGGGGGGGAGGGGGCAGAGAGGGGGAGGGGGCAGTGTTTTATATCCTGTGTTTAAGTTGTAGTGCGGGAGGGAAGAGTGTTGTGTTTATGGTGAGTTTCTTGATCTGATGATGATGATGTGTGGGAGGAAGAGGGGGAGGTCGGATGGGAAGAGGTAGTGGTGTTATAGGTAAGGCAGTGACACTCAGGTAAGGCAGTGACACTCAGGTAAGGCAGTGACACTCAGGTAAGACAGTGGCACTCACCTGTCCTATACTGCCAGTACTCTGTAGTTGTAGTGTGTCCAGATTATCGAAGAAACTGCCATACATTCTTCTCATCAAAGCTTTGTTGTCTTCAATAAACTTCTCTATCTTCTCCCTGTAACAAAAGACAAAATCAATCTACTTCTCTACCTTCATTTCTACTTCGCTACTGGTTGTCTATTTATATTGATCACTTAAATTGTCTACTTTATGTTATACTAATATTTTTGTCTCTTTCTAACTAGTTATCTACCAGAAATATATTAATCTACCTCCATCTACTTATATGCTATTTACTATCTACGTATTCATCTACTTTTCTACGCCTCATTGTCTACTTATGTATAAATAGTATACTCCTTGGCACTCACTGAGGGTAAACACTACTCTGGCACTCACTGAAGGTAAACACTACTCTGGCACTCACTGAGGATAGGCACTACTCTGGCACTCACTGAGGGTAAACACTACTCTGGCACTCACTGAAGGTAAACACTACTCTGGCACTCACTGAGGATAGGCACTACTCTGGCACTCACTGAGGATAGGCACTACTCTGGCACTCACTGAGGATAGGCACTACTCTGGCACTCACTGAAGGTAAACACTACTCTGGCACTCACTGAAGGTAAACACTACTCTGGCACTCACTGAGGATAGGCACTACTCTGGCACTCACTGAAGGTAAACACTACTCTGGCACTCACTGAAGGTAAACACTACTCTGGCACTCACTGAAGGTAAACACTACTCTGGCACTCACTGAGGATAGGCACTACTCTGGCACTCACTGAGGATAGGCACTACTCTGGCACTCACTGAAGGTAAACACTACTCTGGCACTCACTGAAGGTAAACACTACTCTGGCACTCACTGAGGATAGGCACTACTCTGGCACTCACTGAAGGTAAACACTACTCTGGCACTCACTGAAGGTAAACACTACTCTGGCACTCACTGAGGATAGGCACTACTCTGGCACTCACTGAAGGTAAACACTACTCTGGCACTCACTGAGGATAGGCACTACTCTGGCACTCACTGAGGATAGACACTACTCTGGCACTCACTGAAGGTAAACACTACTCTGGCACTCACTGAGGATAGGCACTACTCTGGCACTCACTGAAGGTAAACACTACTCTGGCACTCACTGAAGGTAAGCACTACTCTGGCACTCACTGAGGATAGGCACTACTCTGGCACTCACTGAAGGTAAACACTACTCTGGCACTCACTGAGGATAGACACTACTCTGGCACTCACTGAAGGTAAACACTACTCTGGCACTCACTGAAGGTAAACACTACTCTGGCACTCACTGAGGATAGACACTACTCTGGCACTCACTGAAGGTAAACACTACTCTGGCACTCACTGAGGATAGGCACTACTCTGGCACTCACTGAAGGTAAACACTACTCTGGCACTCACTGAGGATAGACACTACTCTGGCACTCACTGAAGGTAAACACTACTCTGGCACTCACTGAAGGTAAACACTACTCTGGCACTCACTGAGGATAGGCACTACTCTGGCACTCACTGAAGGTAAACACTACTCTGGCACTCACTGAGGATAGACACTACTCTGGCACTCACTGAAGGTAAACACTACTCTGGCACTCACTGAAGGTAAACACTACTCTGGCACTCACTGAGGATAGACACTACTCTGGCACTCACTGAAGGTAAACACTACTCTGGCACTCACTGAGGATAGGCATTACTCTGGCACTCACTGAAGGTAAACACTACTCTGGCACTCACTGAGGATAGACACTACTCTGGCACTCACTGAAGGTAAACACTACTCTGGCACTCACTGAGGATAGGCACTACTCTGGCACTCACTGAAGGTAAACACTACTCTGGCACTCACTGAGGATAGACACTACTCTGGCACTCACTGAAGGTAAACACTACTCTGGCACTCACTGAAGGTAAACACTACTCTGGCACTCACTGAGGATAGGCACTACTCTGGCACTCACTGAAGGTAAACACTACTCTGGCACTCACTGAAGGTAAACACTACTCTGGCACTCACTGAGGATACGCACTCCCGGCGGTGCGACAGAACAGCTGATTTAGTCTCTTGATGCAGGGCAAACCTCTGATTATCTCTCCCTGAACCTCTACTCCCAGTGCCAGGCTCAGCGCCGTCCACAACACCTGTAGGAATAAGGTCACAGTTACAGTCAGGTGTTCCCCGTAAGAGTTAAACCAGTTACAGTAGTTACAGTAGTTACAGTTACATAGGAAGATTTGGTTTACAGGTGTGGTTTAAAACGTGAACGAAAGTATAATATGCCCATACAGGTTTTAACTATATACCTATACTCATAAACACTTGTATAATACATATATAGTTACAGTTAGTTACAGTTACAAATAGTCATACATAGATAGCGTCAGTGAGTAAAGAAAATACAGAAAAAACTGATAAGATTCAATAATTCAAAGTCTGAAATTGTATTTAATTCTCTTGGTAAGTAAATAATGCAAATATAGACGAAGAAAACAAACACAAAAGAATAAGTGATAGGTGTAGGCGACGCGGGAATACCCAGGAAGGAACTCGCGTGACCAGCAGGAGAGAGGGAAGGAAGGAGAGGGAAGGAAGGAGAGGGAAGGAAGGAGAGGGAAGGAAGGAGAGGGATGATGATGGCAATACCGTGTACAGAGATATTTGTATAGGAGACGTTGATAGAGCGGCGGTAATTAAATGATTAAACACCAAAATAAATAAATAATAATAATTGTAGAATGAAGAGGAGAGAACATACTGTAACTAAATATGGGTCTTAAAGAGGAGGGATGCTGAGTGGGAGATCTAAATATAGACTTGATATTTATCGTCATGGTCGCTTCCGTTACTCTCCTTCTCCCACTTTCTCTCGCATTTAAGTTTACACTAAATCGCGATATAAATCTTCTTTTCACACTCGATAATTTAATTTAGACAACAATAAGAAGGAAAATTAATACATAAAAACCTTAAATATTAATTCGTGGGAAAAATAAGTTTAGGGCCTTCTACTCTTATCGTTTACTCAATATTTCGTGCAATTGGAATGACGTTAGTAGTGTGACGTCAAGAGTATCAACAAAGACAATTATGTAAATATTGATGTAAAAAGAAAGTTGATTTTCCTGGATTATTTTTTGAGGGAACGTTTGTGTAGTATTTAAGACTAATTATTAATGAGGATTTGTTTTTGTTTAAGTAGGAATTACACTTTGACTAATTAATAGAATAAATTAGTACTTCCTTTACACCCTCCATCACAAGTCCCTCTCTCCTTCCCTCCCACTCTCTCTCCCTCCCACTCTCTCTCCTTCCCTCCCACTCTCTCTCCTTCCCTCCCACTCTCTCTCCTTCCCTCCCACTCTCTCTCCTTCCCTCCCACTCTCTCTCCTTCCCTCACACTCTCTCTCCTTCCCTCCCACTCTCTCTCCTTCCCTCCCACTCTCTCTCCTTCCCTCCCACTCTCTCTCCTTCCCTCCCACTCTCTCTCTCTCTCCCTCCCACTCTCTCTCTCTCCTTCCCTCCCACTTTCTCTCTCTCCTTCCCTCCCACTCTCTCTCCTTCCCTCCCACTCTCTCTCCTTCCCTCACACTCTCTCTCCTTCCCTCCCACTCTCTCTCCTTCCCTCCCACTCTCTCTCCTTCCCTCCCACTCTCTCTCCTTCCCTCCCACTCTCTCTCCCTCCCTCCCACTCTCTCTCCTTCCCTCCCACTCTCTCTCCTTCCCTCCCACTCTCTCTCCTTCCCTCCCACTCTCTCTCTTCCCTCCCACTCTCTCTCCTTCCCTCCCACTCTCTCTCCTTCCCTCCCACTCTCTCTCTCTCTCCCTCCCACTCTCTCTCCTCCCTCCCACTCTCTCTCCCTCCCTCCCACTCTCTCTCCCTCCCTCCCACTCTCTCTCCCTCCCTCCCACTCTCTCTCCTTCCCTCCCACTCTCTCTCCCTCCCTCCCACTCTCTCTCCTTCCCTCCCACTCTCTCTCTCCCTCCCACTCTCTCTCCCTCCCTCCCACTCTCTCTCCCTCCCTCCCACTCTCTCTCCCTCCCTCCCACTCTCTCTCCTTCCCTCCCACTCTCTCTCCTTCCCTCCCACTCTCTCTCCTTCCCTCCCACTCTCTCTCCTTCCCTCCCTCTCTCCCTCTCACACGACCTTCACAATAAATCATTCTCTATCAGCGTCTAAGTGCACAGGGCCTCTTACTATTGCAGACAGGTAACTCTCCTTGCATGCATTAGTGGGGAGGAGATGAGAGGTGCCCCTTACAATCATCTCACACTCACCTGACACGAAGGAGTTACTGGTTCATTTGCATAGGTTTCAGACGTCAATTAAGTCTTATGGGAAGGTAGTTTAGTGACGCCTTAATTGTTTACGTCGAAATTGTGTTGATGGGAGTCTGTATGTTTGTATAAGTGACGTATTGTATCGTTACGTCATCTGTTTACAGTGCTTCATCTACCTATCGTCATTGTGTCCTTCATACAACGCATTATTATTCTTTACCAGTCCTATTCTACCCTCCCTCCTCTTCTTCCCTCTCTCCCTCCTCATCCTCTCCTCCCCTCCCTCCTCTTCTTCCCTCTCTCCCTCCTCATCCTCTCCTCCCCTCCCTCCTCTTCTTCCCTCCCCGTCCTCTCCTCTCTCTCAAGCCAGTCAGACAGCAAAAGTGACAGTTATTGCACAGTCACGCCCCTAACTGTAAGGACTGGGGGCACATACACACGACTACAACTTTTAATATATATTAGTTTTCAGGTTTAACTGGTGATGTGAGAATGGTCTTTACCTAAAGTAACCTAACCTAAGGGACGTCGTTGTTAAAGTGTGATAGAGGCATTGAATTAGCATGTGTATAGACAGAACAAGCAATATACATACAGTCTAGGTATACGAACAATAAGTTAAAATCGACGAAAAATAACCAAACAAAGCTGTCCTATACGTAGCATAAGTACTTAATCATAGCTCCAGGTGATGTAATATTCTCACAGGGATACGGTGCCACCACAACACAAAGAGCCCCTGACACTATTGAAATATACATCTCCTCACAGCCTCTACTGAATGGAGAGAAAAAAATACAAGTTAATGTTATGTCGCTAAAATCCGGGTGTTGGGATGTACACAGAGGGAATTCAGTTGTCATTTCCCGCGTCTTAGGGAAGGAGGGTGAGGAGGAAAAGGTGTAGAGAAGGTTGGGGGAAAGGTGGGGGAATGAGAAAGAGGGTTGGGATAAGGATAGGGAAATGTAGGAGAAAAGGTGGGGAAAGGGAAGGGATAAGAGTTGAGAAAAATGACCTTGTTTACCCTCTCATGCAGGCTTCCCACACTTCACCGTTTAAGGTCAGGGAAGTACAGGCCTCATCCTCCACACCCCGTTAAAGGGCGCCGACCTGTGTATATAGGGGGGGGGGGGTGAAGGGGAGTGTGTGTGGGTGTGCGGGGGGTGATGTGTGGGTGTGCGGGGGTGATGTGTGTGTGGGTGTGTGTGCGGGTTGAGCTAAATCCATCTCTGGTAACCAAGTTGTGTTTGTTGTTTGTGAGGCAATTAAAGTCTAGATGAGCTCCTCTGTACACTAATGGCCTCGTGCTGACCTACAATGAGGTAGGAAGGGGCTTCAAGTCTCCCTCAGATCAGATAAACAAAGACTAAACTTACTTTCTGCGGGGTTAAACTTTTGCTTTTCACTGCATGTTTTAAGTTGCATATCATTAACCCTATATGCAATCGTACGTGACGTGGCATAGATATCCTATTAATCTTCTTAAAAGTACAAAAAAGTATTCACCGTTTATATGCAAAAATACAGATAATTTTGTATTTTTAGCCATACATTAGCACACAAAAGAGGATCGAAGAATTTAAAAAAGGCGACACAATGGTCTGAAACGAGGGCGTCAGTAGTCATGTACAATAGTTACCCAAATATTTTACGACCTAGACACTATCCGTTTTCTGTGATAAACATAAATTATGTTTTCAAAGCAAGGTAGTTAATGTTAAAAAACTACCACATAAAGGCTCGCTAACTAATCTATCTTTATTTATTTCGGGAAAAAATCCAAGTAAAACTATGTATACATATATAATCTAAACTAAGGATTATATAGTATTTTTGATGAGATTAACATAAATTTAATTGAGTTATTTAGCATTGAAAAATTAAAGAGGGGCTGTTCGTGGTACATTGTTTAACTTTGAGCATATGACGTTTTCCACCGTGGTAGCAACATGGACTCTTGTGTACATTATTATTCCCAAGTCGTAGCTCGTATATCAGTAGGTGGGGCTGGTGTTCTGCCCTAATAGAGAAGTCTTCATACATCAGCAGCCGCGCCAGGCCCCAAGACCACTCACACCACGCCACCAGTAGACCTTGTGTGTCACCTGAAGGCGCCGAGGTGTGTTGGGGGGGGGGGGGGGGGGGCTCTGGTACTGGACGAATAACTCTCTCAACCCAAGATTAGAGTTACCTGGAGATTAACCCCTAATAATTTATTTTAATTGATGAGGTGGGGAGGGGAGGGAGGGGGTGAGGAGGGGTAGTGCTGTGGTTAAGGGGAGGTGGGGAGGGGTAATTTTGTGGGTAGGGGGAGATGATGAGTAGGTAACCGGGCAACAGGGGAAGGAGGGAGAAGAAGGAATAGGAGAGATGAGAGAAGAGAGGGGAAGGGGGGGCTCAGAAGTCACCACCCGGGGCACTACGTGACCCACGGGGCCTCGCCGGGGCAAAAACTAACCCAAGTGCCAAATGGGGCGGGTCTGACCACTGACCTCTGACCCATCCCCCTCCCTCCCAGACCCCTCCCCACCCCCTCCCTCCCAGACCCCCCCCCCCCACCCCCCCTTCCAAGGACGAGCGCTTGGTAATATGACTGGACACGGACAGTTGTCGACCCGTGGGAACTCTGGTAGATAGGGTCGTTTGGTTGGTTCCTGGTTAGGTTAGGTTAGATTAGGTTAGATTAGGTTATTTTAGGTTAGATTAGGTTAGGTTTGGTTAGATTGGGTTAGTTAGGTTACCTTAGGTTAGGTTAGGACAGTTAAGGTTAGTTCAAGTTGGGTTAGGTTCAGTTAACTGTTAGGTAAGGTAAAGGTTAGCTTAGTGGATGATGGGGGGAAGAGGGAAGAAAGGAAGGTAGGGGAAGAGGAAGAGGAGGTGGAGGTGGAGAAAGGGGAAGAGGATGAGGGGGGAAGGAAGATGAGAAAGAAGGAGAAGAGAAGGAAGTAAGGATGGAAGGGGGAGGAAGAGGGTTAGTAGGTCATAGGTCAACCAAAACTAAAATAATTAATCTCTCACTAACTCCCTTTATCTGGTACACAACACGTAACAGGTCTTGCTTGAATGGTCAGATCAAGGGTCAAGGGGTCAAACTCGATGTGATGCCGCTTTTTTGGGTGTGTGTGTGTGTGTGTGTGTGCGTGTAAAAAGAAAACTTGCTCAGGCCTCAGTTCAGGGATTTAAACATTGATTTACACACACACACACACACACAAACACTATTTACCTGTCTACCTGTCTCGGCAAATACCTTTAATTAACAGTACCATACCAACATTCCCATTCGTATATCACCTGAAGTACATATTAATTACCTTACCTGTACTATTTACCTTTATAAGTTAATGTACTCTAATCTTTCTGATCAAGTGTGAGTAAATCATTTATTTTTCACTCACTCACTTTAACAGGTACTCATGGAAGACCTTCTCTGAACTGTTCCCAGGAGACACAGACAGACACATACACAGGGATCAAGGTAAGGCGGGGGCAAACACCAGTCACGCAGCTGATGAGAGAGAGAGAGAGAGGGAGAGAGAGGGAGAGGGAGAGAGAGAGAGGGAGAGAGAGAGAGAGGGAGAGCGTTAAGGGGAGTGGACTGTGAAGGGGGACACTGGAGGGAGGAAGGAAGGAGGGACGCTAGATAGAGGAGGGAGGGCTGACAGGTTAGAGATAGGAAGGTGGAGGAGGGAAGAGATTCGCTGGAGGGAGGGTAGAGCTGGAGGGAGGGTAGAGCTGGAGGGAGGGTAGCGTTGGAGGTAGGGTAGAGCTGGAGGGAAGGAGGGGGGAGGGGGTGTGGCACCTATATGGGAAACAGTTATTTTCAGCCTTTCTTCTCACCTGTACCATCATCTTCACCTGTCCTACACTGACCTACACTGACCTACACTACCTTACACTGACCTACACTTCCTTGATACACTGTCCTACACTGCCCTACACTGTCCTTCAATGCCCTACACTGTCCTACACCGACGTACACTGTCCTTCAATGCCCTACACTGTCCTACACTGACCTACACTACCTTACACTGTCCTACACTGCCCTTCAATGCCCTACACTGTCCTACACTGACCTACACTGTCCTTCAATGCCCTACACTGTCCTACACCGACGTACACTGGCCTTCAATGCCCTACACTGTCCTACACTGACCTACACTACCTTACACTGTCCTACACTGCCCTTCAATGCCCTACACTGTCCTACACTACCTTACACTACCTTACACTGTCCTACACGTCCCTACACTGTCCTACACTGCCCTTCAATGCCCTACACTGTCCTACACTACCTTACACTACCTTACACTGTCCTACACGTCCCTACACTGTCCTACACTTCCCTACAATGCCCTACACTGTCCTACACTGACCTACACTACCTTACACTGTCCTACACTGCCCTTCAATGCCCTACACTTCCCTACAATGCCCTACACTGTCCTACACTGACCTACACTACCTTACACTGTCCTACACGTCCCTACACTGTCCTACACTTCCCTACAATGCCCTACACTGTCCTACACTGACCCTACACTGTCCTACACTGCCCTACAATGCCCTACACTGTCCTACACTGACCTACACTGCCCTACACTGTCCTACACTGCCCTTCAATGCCCTACACTGTCCTACACTGACCTACACTACCTACACTGTCCTACACTGCCCTTCAATGCCCTACACTGTCCTACACTGTCCTACACTACCCTACACTGTCCTACACGTCCCTACACTGTCCTACACTGACCTACACTACCTTACACTGTCCTACACTTCCCTACAATGCCCTACACTGTCCTACACTGACCTACACTACCTTGCACTGTCCTACACTGCCCTTCAATGCCCTACACTGTCCTACACTGACCTACACTACCTTGCACTGTCCTACACTGCCCTTCAATGCCCTACACTGTCCTACACTACCTTACACTGTCCTACACTGTCCTACACTGTCCTACACTGCCCTTCAATGCCCTACACTGTCCTACACTGACCTACACTACCTTGCACTGTCCTACACTGCCCTTCAATGCCCTACACTGTCCTACACTACCTTACACTGTCCTACACTGTCCTACACGTCCCTACACTGTCCTACACTGACCTACACTACCTTACACTGTCCTACACTGCCCTTCAATGCCCTACACTGTCCTACACTGACCTACACTACCTTGCACTGTCCTACACTGCCCTTCAATGCCCTACACTGTCCTACACTACCTTACACTGTCCTACACTGTCCTACACTGTCCTACACTGACCTACACTACCTTACACTGTCCTACACGTCCCTACACTGTCCTACACTGACCTACACTACCTTGCACTGTCCTACACTGCCCTTCAATGCCCTACACTGTCCTACACTGACCTACACTACCTTGCACTGTCCTACACTGCCCTTCAATGCCCTACACTGTCCTACACGTCCCTACACTGCCCTACACTGACCTACACTGTCCCTAAAGCAGTAATTTTCACCGCTGTTGCTAATTGGCGAGAAGGAGCAGAGGATAACCAATTAAAATTCCCATTGAGTGAATGACCCAAGTTCAACGAACCAATGGCAACGCTTCTTGAATTTTGATTGGTCGATGATGCCTTGGAGAGAGAGAGAGAGAGAGAGAGAGAGAGAGAGAGAGAATGTTAGCCAGTTTTTCTTACTCTGTTGTAACCATCGTGTGTGTGTGTGTGTGTGTGTGTACGTGTGTGTGTGTGTGTGTGTACGTGTGTGTGTGTGTGTGTGTGTGTGTGTGTGTGTGTTACAGAAGAAATATATAAACTTTATCTGTCTGTCTGTTTGAGACTCTGGTTTTATCACTATCTGTCGTTCTCTCTCTCTCTCTCTCTCTCTCTCTCTCTCTCTCTTCCTTTTCTTCTTCCGGCTCCGTCCTTCCCCCCCCCCCTTCATCTCCTTCTCTCCACCTCCTCCTCTCCCTTCCTTCCCTCCTACCATCCCTCCACTTCCTTCCTACCATCCCTCCACTTCCCTCCTACTATTCCTCCACTTCCCTCCTACCATCCCTCCACTTCCCTCCTACCATCCCTCCACTTCCCTCCTACCATCCCTCCACTTCCTTCCTACCATCCCTCCACTTCCCTCCTACCATCCCTCCACTTTCTTCCTACCATCCCTCCACTTCCTTCCTACCATCCCTCCACTTCCCTCCTACCATCCCTCCACTTCCCTCCTACCATCCCTCCACTTCCCTCCTACCATCCCTCCACTTCCCTCCTACCATCCCTCCACTTCCCTCCTACCATCCCTCCACTTCCTCCTACCATCCCTCCACTTCCCTCCTACCATCCCTCCACTTCCCTCCTACCATCCCTCCTACCATCCCTCCACTTCCCTCCTACCATCCCTCCACTTCCCTCCTACCATCCCTCCACTTCCTTCCTACCATCCCTCCACTTCCTCTACCATCCCTCCACTTCCTCCTACCATCCCTCCACTTCCCTCCTACCATCCCTCCACTTCCCTCCTACCATCCCTCCACTTCCCTCCTACCATCCCTCCTACCATCCCTCCACTTCCCTCCTACCATCCCTCCACTTCCCTCCTACCATCCCTCCACTTCCTTCCTACCATCCCTCCTCTTCCCTCCTACCATCCCTCCACTTCCCTCCTACCATCCCTCCACTTCCCTCCTACCACCCCTCCACTTCCTTCCTACCATCCCTCCACTTCCCTCCTATCATCCCTCCACTTCCCTTCTAACATTCCTCCACTTCCCTCCTACCATCCCTCCACTTCCTTCCTACCATCCCTCCACTTCCCTCCTACCATCCCTCCACTTTCTTCCTACCATCCCTCCGCTTCCTTCCTACCATCCCTCCACTTCCCTCCTACCATCCCTCCACTTCCCTCCTACCATCCCTCCACTTCCCTCCTACCATCCCTCCACTTCCCTCCTACCATCCCTCCACTTCCCTCCTACCATCCCTCCACTTCCTTCCTACCATCCCTCCACTTCCCTCCTACCATCCCTCCACTTCCCTCCTACCATCCCTCCACTTCCCTCCTACCATCCCTCCACTTCCCTCCTACCATCCCTCCACTTCCTTCCTACCATCCCTCCACTTCCCTCCTACCATCCCTCCACTTCCCTCCTACCATCCCTCCACTTCCCTCCTACATCCCTCCACTTCCCTCCTACCATCCCTCCACTTCCCTCCTACCATCCCTCCACTTCCCTCCTACCATCCCTCCACTTCCTTCCTACCATCCCTCCACTTCCCTCCTACCATCCCTCCACTTCTCCTACCATCCCTCCGCTTCCTTCCTACCATCCCTCCACTTCCCTCCTACCATTCCTCCACTTCCCTCCTACCATCCCTCCACTTCCCTCCTACCATCCCTCCACTTCCCTCCTACCATCCCTCCACTTCCCTCCTACCATCCCTCCACTTCCTTCCTACCATCCCTCCACTTCCCTCCTACCATCCCTCCACTTTCTTCCTACCATCCCTCCGCTTCCTTCCTACCATCCCTCCACTTCCCTCCTACCATCCCTCCACTTTCTTCCTACCATCCCTCCACTTTCTTCCAACCATCCCTCCGCTTCCTTCCTACCATCCCTCCACTTCCCTCCTACCATCCCTCCACTTTCTTCCTACCATCCCTCCGCTTTCTTCCTACCATCCCTCCACTTCCCTCCTACCATCCCTCCACTTCCCTCCTACCATCCCTCCACTTCCTTCCTACCATTCCTCCACTTCCCTCCTACCATCCCTCCACTTCCCTCCTATCATCCCTCCACTTTCCTCCTACCATTCCTCCACTTCCCGCCTACCATCCCTCCACTTCCCGCCTATCATCCCTCCACTTCCCTCCTACCATCCTCCACTTCCCTCCTACCATCCCTCCACTTCCCTCCTACCATCCCTCCACTTCCCTCCTACCATCCCTCCACTTCCCTCCTACCATCCCTCCACTTCCTTCCTACCATTCCTCCACTTCCCTCCTACCATCCCTCCACTTCCCTCCTACCATCCCTCCACTTCCCTCCTACCATCCTCCACTTCCCTCCTACCATCCCTCCACTTCCTTCCTACCATCCCTCCACTTCCCTCCTACCATCCCTCCACTTCCCTCCTACCATCCCTCCACTTCCTTCCTACCATCCCTCCACTTCCCTCCTACCATCCCTCCTACCATCCCTTCATTTCCTTCCTACCATCCCTCCACTTCCTTCCTACCATCCCTCCACTTCCTTCCTACCATCCCTCCACTTCCCTCCTACCATCCCTCCACTTCCTTCCTACCATCCCTCCACTTCCCTCCTACCATCCCTCCACTTCCCTCCTACCATCCCTCCACTTCCTTCCTACCATCCCTCCACTTCCTTCCTACCATCCCTCCACTTCCCTCCTACCATCCCTCCACTTCCCTCCTACCATCCCTCCACTTCCTTCCTACCATCCCTCCACTTCCCTCCTAACATCCCTCCACTTCCCTCCTACCATCCCTCCACTTCCCTCCAACATCTTGCAACAGCTCCGAGTGTTTGACTGAGAGTGAAAGTTAGTCGATAAGTTTTTCCTCATCTTTCTTAATCGATAATGCTTTAGTAATTTATGAAGAAGATGAAATAATACATATTAATAAAGGTACTTGGTTAGGGGTTTTTTGTCTTAAGGAGTTATTTAATTGATTTACCTGTTCTGAGTTTACCTGTAGAAGGGTTGGGGGGGGTGTATGTTATTGTTAAAAAAATCACTTGTTGGGAATGGATGGTGTTTGTGTGTGTGTCTGTGTGTATCTGTCTGTATGAAGATGGACAGTAGTGAACAGGTGTGAACAGGTGTATGTCTGTATGTATAAACTATTACTACTATTGCCTAACCTCGCTCTATGACACGATTTTATTATAAGGAATTGTAAAGAAAAGTAAACCTGACCTCAATAGAAACGGCAAAACCAAATGTTTATACAAGATAATAAAACTTAAACCTGTCATTGTAAAACTCTGGCTGGTTTTATCGGTAATATTAATACAAGCCAAGCGAATTTAAAACAAGTAATTAGAGAATGATACAGCGTTAAGATAGTTTTTAAAAGACTGAAAACTAGGGTTAGAGAAACAGGTCAGCTGAACGAGTTATGACATTAAAACCGGTTCATAATGGAGAGTTTTCTTTAATATAACCCGGACTGTTTTTCTGGTAATTTCCAATGAGTCATTAACAGTAGGTTCTTGAGGCTCTTGTGTATGAGAGAGAGAGAGAAAATGACCGAGAATAAATCGAATAATTTTTGTTTAAGGAAGAAGAGAAATGGGAGGTCTGGCGGGAATTCCTACATATAGAACTGGTATATTCATATTAGGTCGACATGGGTCAGGTGACATCCGGGGTCCTTGGTGAGGTGATAGATCTCCCTCTCTCTCTCTGTCTCTCTGTATATATAAAATGGAGTGGGCGTTGAATATTTGAGCAATTTTAATCCTAATTTTCAATGGTTCCGGGAGGGGTTTTCCGTGTGTGTGTGTGTGTGTGTGATAGATAGGGTTTGAGGCTACGGGTCTAAAATAAAATCAGACTGGAATAAAGTGAATAAATTGCATCTATATAAATCAAACATAACCTAATCAGTACATTTATCCATAACTAAATTAAAATAACCTAATTTAATTGAACTAACCTGGATTCGTTAGGTAGATGAGGTTAAGTTAGGTTTGATTAGTTAGTTTCGTTTGTTGTCATAAATTATTTTAGTCTCGTATCCTTCGACTCCACCTTATAAACAAAGATGAATCCGCGTCTTGTATTAAACACTAATCAATATTTTGAACCTGGATAATATTAAAACAAATGGAAATTCGGATTTATATAAACAAAAAATGTGATTTTTTGTTAAAGACGAGGATAAGAAAATTCACTGGTGGTAAATTTCGTTAGAAGTAATGGATGAAGAAATTTCTTTTAATATCAACCAAAATTTAATGTTTGTGTATATCTAATGTCTCCTTATCTCTGTCTCTCTATCTCTCTCTCTTCCTTCTTGTCTCTCATCTCGAGTGTCTTGAGTTGGCTATTCGCTGTCCTGTTGAGTCGAGTCATTTTATCTTCAGACGTGAGAATTGCTATCTAAACTCTTCTGTCTGTCTGTCTCTTTTTTCTCCTCTGTATCTCTCTTTATACCTTATATTTAATTCTTTTAACTACGAAGAATAACGTTAGATAAACAAATAGACGGACACAACTACTGGCATTCTAGTCTCTCTCTCTCTCTCCATACTGGTGTTGCATAGAAGAAAGATTACTGTTACTTCACTGAATCACAAAATATATATAAACAAAATCAACAACAAGAATCTAGTTAACGTTTTATCACACACAAAAAAAATCCCGTAAATCATTAATATAAATAAAAATAAAATTAAAATCCATCACAATAAAAAACAACCTTTTAAGAACACCAAATAAAATTATAAAAACATCCCCCTAAAAAAAACAGTAATATAATGCAATAAAAACTTTTGTAAACACGAGTGAAAAATTTTTGGTCAAACTCACGGTAGCAAATACAAGATGTTGGAGCCTCATGGTTGAGAAGGGAGACTTCAACGCTGTCCAAGAGAGAGAGGTAGACAGTAATCCGGACTGTCAGTAGCTGGTGTAAGGGAAGACTGTCACTGTTTCCCTCCTCCCGTCCATCGTATATACCTTCCAACATGGTACTGGTTCTCCCTTCCCTCCCTCCCTCCCTCCCTTCCTTCCTTCCCCCATTCCGTCATTTACCACCTATCATTATGTTTATTACTCATTAACCAGCCGTCATATCCAATTTGGCTGTCACCTCCCCGTCTCCTTCCTCCCTCATTTACCCTTACCCTCCCCTTGTCCCTCCCCCATTCCCCCCTTCTATACTAACCCGGATTTCGAAAGGGTTCTGAGCGGATGGGGAGAGGGGGAAGGGGGGAGGGGGGGTATTTGAGGTCCTCCCCTCCCCCCTCGCCCCCCAATTCTTCTTCTCCTCCCCCCTCCTTTCTTAAAACCTCCCTCGTTTCTACCCCTTCATCTCGCCCCTCTTCCCCTCCTTTATTAACCATACCCTTTTCCCCTCACCCTCACCGTCTGTCCCATTTCCATCCCCTTCACCTTCTCCCCTTTTCCATTCTCCCTTCCCCCCCCTTTCCTCCCGTCTCCCCTTCTTCTCCCCCCGACACAAACCTTCCTAACTTTCCAGGCCACTCACCCTTTTTTACCCTCCCCCCTTCTCTCCCCCTCCCCCCTTCTCTCCCCCCTCCCCCCCTCTCTCCCTCTCTCCCCCCTTCCCCCCTCTGCCCCCCCCTCCCCTTGTGTGACCAGGGACATCAAGATCCGTGTTTCTCCACCTGTCAGCCAAGTACAAGTAAATCATCCCAAATCCTTCTTCTGTCCACTTGAGTTACCATCTGTCCCTACCTCTTCCTCTTCTTCTTCCTCCTCCCTGCTCCTCTTCCTCTTCTTCTTCCTGCTCCTCTTCCCTGCTCTTCCTCCTTCTCCTCTTCCTCTTCCTCCCCTTCCTCTTCCAAGTCCCTCCTCCTCTATTCTCCTCCTCTTCGCCCTCTTCTTCCTCTTTCCCGCTCCTCCTCCTCCTCTTCTCCTCCTCTTCCCCCTCCCAGCTCCTCCTCTTCTCCTCCTCTTTCCCCTCCCAGCTCCTCCTCTTCTCCTCCTCTTCCCCCTCCCAGCTCCTCCTCTTCCCCCTCCCAGCTCCTCCTCTTCTCCTCCTCTTCCCCCTCCCAGCTCCTCCTCCTCTTCTTCTTCCCCCTCCTCCTACCTAATATAACCAAACTATTCTATAGCCGCCAGGTGAGTTCTTAATATGTCACCTGTAGGTTATTCTCACCTTAAAGTTATGTTAATTACTCTCACCTGTTTGTTTATATGCTACGTGTGTCATTACTTGAAATTACGAGTCAGTGAGCCGGAACTATGATTCCCTTAATGGTGTGGAGCTTAGAATATGGATCACATGAAGATTAGCCTCCCTCTCCCTTCTTCTCCCTCCCTCCCTCTTTCTCTCTCCCTCCTTCCCTCTCTCTCTATCCCTCTCTCCCTCTCTCTCTCTCCCTCTCTCCCTTATTATACATGATAACGAAACGGTAATCTTATCCAGTTTTATCATTATTATGAATCGTATTTATAACCCCCGGCCTTGTCTTAATACCAGGTTACATAGAATACTTTTTTTTGGATTGGTGACACTTCATTCACTGTTAGTAAATTTGTTTCTTCTAGATGCTTTTAATGTTAGTCGGTATATTAAACGCTTTCGTGTTGTTGTTAGTTAGGCAATGAGTCATACGTATATATACAGGTTACACAGTCGATAAAAACCCACAAAGGTAAGACGTTTGTGTACCCGGAAATAACAACAAACACAATAAACAACAAAAAGAAAAAAAACATAAGTTATTACGAAATATTACCTTGAAATATTTTTTTTATAAGTCTGATTTACCAGGATTTATATATGGAATAAAAGATGGATGTATAGAGGTTATCACTTTCCAATAATTCTTCAGGAAATATCGGGAATTGGGAAAAAATATTAACTCTCTATATATTTTTTTTTTTATTCAGAAAAACCTCCTGTTAAGCATAGCGTAACCAGTTGTAAGATGCAATGAAGAGAAACTGAATTATCATTGGTTTAGATATACAGGTGCTGGTGGCTGCCGTGACCAATCAGAATGTAAATATTGTCGTCTGTATTGAAAGAGTCTGGTATCTATATATTCAGAGAGAAACAAAAGACGACCACTGAGGATGAAAACAAATGAACGACGCCGATTGTGGTTAGATTAGGTTAGGGTCATATTAGTTTAGGGCGATTAATCTATCAAATGAATAATATGGGGAGCTGTGTGCGTGTGTGTATGTGTGCGTGTGTGTGTGAGTGTGTGTGAAGAGGACATTTACATTGTGTTTGAGTCTTAAAAAGAATCATAGTCATATCAACTTTGAGACCCTGAACTAACCCTTGATCTTTTCGCCTTATAATAACAAATGTCGGCGGCCTCCTCAGACACGACTCTTTCTAGTGACTTGTAAAACTCGGTCTGCTACGACTGACTGACTGACTGACTGGAGGTGGTGTGTGGAGAAATAGGAGCCATGTCGTCGACGGAGGTAACTAAGGAAGGTGAATTGTGTGAAAATCAGATTAGTTGTATTGAGGGAAGCGATGTTAGAAGGAGGAGGAGGAGGAAAGAAAGGAAGGGACGAAGGGAGAGAGAGATGGAAGGGAGAGAGAGAGAGAGGAAAGGGAGGGAGAGAGAGGGACGGAGGGACGAGTCTAAAAGGGAGTATTACAAGAAATTAAGTAATTAGGGATGGTGGGCGTAAGAGAGGTAGCAGTTCCGTGACAGGGTGGTCACACCCCTCACATGGTTACCCCCCCCCCCCCACCCTCTCTACATCTGCCTGGTGGTCACCCCCCTAAAGGAAGGTCTAGAGGGAGTGTAGGATCCTCTGGGGGGCGGGGCGGGGGGGGGGCGGTAAGGAGGATCTCAGCGCTAATAAAGAACCACCACAATGGGCCGCCCTGGACGAACATACCGCTCGTAAATTATCTCTAATTAGCTAAACCGGATCTGGGTCCCCTACGTTGCTCTACTCCGTCTGTCTGGTCCACCTCGACGTTGTGTCCGGAGCCGGGAAGCAGACAGTCCCTGGTGCAGGAGGTGGTGAAGAAGGAGCCGTCGAAACTACTGTAGGAGGCAGTCGTTCGTGTAGGAGGCTCCCTATCTCAGAGGACACAGTCAATACCGGCGGTTTTATGGGGAAGACGAGACCTCTACCGTAACAGCTAATGCAGAAGACGCTGACGAAGGTGATGAAAGTAGCAAGTAGGAGTGAGAGGTGAGTGGTTTATACCTTATGGCCGACTCGTTTTGCTGTGATCTTGTGCCTATACGTACTGTGCCTCTCACACACTGACTGACGAAAGTATTGCAACATCTCCTCAACACAAGATCCGTCGTATCCGGATTCTCAGAAATTCGTGCGATAAAACTAGTGACTGACGATACACGAACGCTTCTAAATGACTAACTAACTTTACCTGCATCACGAAACATAACAAACACCCAAACAGAACTACGAAATAAGACATAAACCCCCACCTATCGACCCGTGTACGACCCCAGGACAGTACAATAGAAGAGGTCGCTGGGCCTTTAGTCAAAATGTCATGAGAGCGACTTTGAGTTGAGAATGTGGACCGAGGGTTTAATACTACTAGTTTTTGTCGTGATGTAAAATGTTAGTAAGAATGTTAGGCCTTTGATGTTGATATTGGTGATAGTGAAATGTTTAGTTATCATTGTCTTATGGTCATGGTAGTGGTGATGGTGAAATGTTTATAGTTGGTATTGTTTTTTATGTTTTATGATGATGGTGGTTGATGGTGATAGTGGTAATGGTGAAATATATAGTTGGTATTGTTTTATGATGATGATTATATAGTGATGATGATTATAAGGGTGACTTATTGTGATGATGATGATGATGATGATGATGATAAGTGAGGTGAGTGAGTGAGTGAGTGAGTGAGGTGAAGAAGTGTGTGAGATAAAGATTACGACCTTGGGGAAAACCTCTACCTTCCTTCTGTCTACCTGTATCTGCTACCTTACCCACTCCCCCCCCCTCCTCCCTCTCTCCTTCCCTCTTTCACTCCCTCACTCCCTCCCTCACTCCTACCCTTCCCTCCCTCACCCCCCTCACCCCCCCTCACCCATTTCTCTCTACTCTCACCCTACATTAACTATGGAGCCTCTGAAACAACACACAAACACACACACAGACAGACAGACAGACAGACACACACACACACAGACACACACAGGTGAGCGATTGGCCCCACACCTGCTGTTAGTCGTTAGTTTATTGGCACCATAATTGGCACTGTCGCTAACCTTGACTACAGAAAGTGCCCAGTCAGGTACTTTAAGAGTCTGGACACTCCCGAGGTGTTTGACCACTGTATCTTGTTAAATACACTGATAGATAGATACAGTTTATATATAGATACAGTTGATAGATAGATACAGTTGATAGATGATCTTTATTTGACCCCAGTTTGACCCCAAAGATGACCAACACATCTCGGGTGAATTAGGATCATTTTTGAACCAAATTTGGAATAACCTGAAGTGCGATAAGACCTTTGAGTTGACCTCTTGTATGACGTCATATGACCTCTTTTGACCTGATCTTTTGGAACTGTGATAGAATTAATAAAGGTGATATAACCTCTCTCTCTCTCCTCTTCTCTCTTCCTTTCTCTCTTCTTTTTATTCCTCTACTCCTCTTCCTCTTTCTCCTGTCCCTTTCCTCACCTTTTACACTTCCACCCCTCCTCCTCCTCCTGTTCCTCCCCTCTCCCCTCCCTAGTCTTCCCGTCACGAATTCCCTCCGGCCAGTGTTTACAATCTTGCACCAGGAATGTTTGTTTGTAAACATTATTAGCTGATGAGTCTCAAGCTGAGTGTATGTAATGCTGTGTTGTGTGTACGTGATGCCGTGTTGTGTGTACGTAATGCTGTGTTGTGTGTACGTAATGCTGTGTTGTGTGTACGTGATGCTGTGTTGTGTGTACGTGATGCCGTGTTGTGTGTACGTGATGCTGTGTTGTGTGTACGTGATGCCGTGTTGTGTGTACGTGATGCCGTGTTGTGTGTACGTGATGCCGTGTTGTGTGTACGTGATGCTGTGTTGTGTGTACGTGATGCTGTGTTGTGTGTACGTAATGCTGTGTTGTGTGTACGTGATGCCGTGTTGTGTGTACGTGTTGCTGTGTTGTGTGTACATAGAGTAACCTTGATAAGTTTTTCTGGTGTGGAAAATTATTGTCATGTCACAGTTTAGTAAACATGAAGATGACACACACACACACACACACACACATACACACACACACACATACACACACATACACACACATACACACACACACACACACACACACACACACACATGACACATTTTGACAACAAAAATAAACAAAATGACTCAGCACATATTGTATCCTGAACACAAGGAAATATCTCTTAACACGCACACGAAAAACGCACACACACTAAATTTACATGTCGTAGAGGAGAGAAAATTACAGCATTGCTCACACTGTGTTTAAAGACCAGAAGATTGGTGGTGGAGGTGGAGAAGGAAATATGTACTTCTTTAATACGTGTCCAGGTATTTCCTTTTCGTTCTTGGAAATGTGTACACCCCCCCCCCCCCCCCCCCCGTCTCACCCTCCCTCCCACCCTCCCTGCTGTACTCTGGGACACGGGAGAGTTAGGCAACGTCTTGTTTATTTATGTATTTATTTTTTACAACCTGGAAATGAAGCTTTACGTGTCTGCTTCAATGCCTTAAGACACGTATTTCATATTACTTTGGAAATGGGTTAATCTACATTGCGTGACCTAGTCTGTAGTGCGTGTCTCGCTGCCTCGTATGTTAAAGATGACTCGAGGAAACGGGTGGAGTTACTGTCTCACATGTCCATATTGAGTCGAGGAAATGTGTGTGTGTGTGTGTGTATGTGTGTGTGTGTGTGTTGGTGGTGGAAGAAGGAGGATGTGAGGTTAAGATGACGTCAGTAACTTGGAATATCCACAACCAACCACTACTACCACCATCGCTACCACCATCATAACCACCATTATCATCCACCACCATCACCATCCCCCACCCCCAACCATTATCAACAACTATCAATCACCACATTCAATCACTACTCACCACCAGCCACCACCATAAATCACCACTATCAACCACTACCAACCACCACCACTACCACCAGCAGGAGTTATTTTGTGACCTCGTGGAAGCCTGTAGGAATGTGGAGGTTCTTACACGACACACACACACACACACACACACACACACACACACTTTAATATCATGTACGTTTATTTACACACATTTTGATTTACAAAAATACAGAAAAAACACCATTTAATTTTTATCAAATAGCTTTAAACTTTACGACAAAATTGGGTTAAATCTAAAGAAAAAATAGTGGAATTTGAGATAGGAAATAGGTGTGTTACTTTGACCTTTATCATCTTAACTAGAAATAATAATTGGGCTGTTACAAGAAAGTTGACCTTAAGACAATTTCCTGAGTAAATATTAGTTCCCCTGTGACATTATTTCTCCTGTCAGTGTTAGGGAAAAAAAAATATTTCCCTCTCCTTTACTGTACAAGACTTTGGTTGACGTTCTGAGATAATTAATTCTTTGATGACGATGATTTAACACACACACACACACACACACACACACACACACACACACACACACACACACTTGTCAAAATAATACCCCCAAAAAATCGATTCTAACAGAAAGTATACGAAAAAAGTTGGGTATAAGAAACATGATATATTTTGTGCATAAATGATTCAGTAAACAAGAACCCTCTTTTGTTTTTAATAATAAATGTCAAAATAAACTCGAATGCATTTATGGATTCTATTAAAATAAATTAGAGACAGAATTCAATCCTCTTCAACCTAATATATAATTTATGAAGAAGGATTTAGAGGATTTATGAATACACAAATGAAGCTACAATAGGATTTCCTGCTCAATACTTACATATATCTTCATTTTGTAGGATTATACAGCGACAGAAGCAAAGGATGAATATTCAGTTCCTTCTTTTAGTCACTTAGAGTAATATATATATATATTATATCTGTTTATTTATCTAGATATACGAGTATTTTCATGTATTTGCACTTAATACCAGGTACGACAACACACTAGAGGTATAACACTTTTTGGTTCACCGACGTACGATCAAAGCAAACCATCAACAAACGATACTTTTGCCTCGTCTTTATTTATACTGTCACTTTCACGTTCTAGATGGCACTGTTACGGTCCAGGTGGCACTATGACGTAGTAGGTGGCACTCAGACGTTCCAAGTGACACTGTGACGTTCCAGATGGCACTTAATTCACTTAGATTCCATTATTTATTAACACAGAGTATCAGTTCAGGTCTTGATAATATTTCTAGAGGTAATTATGTCTTAATTCGTTTATTCAGTCAATTAATTGTATCTAGAAGTAAACAAGAATAAATTTCTATATGAATATATCAATAAACAGTAGAGAGAGAGAGAGAGAGACAGAGAGAGAGACAGAGAGAGAGACAGAGATTATGACATTCAGTAATACACAAACAGGAAAAGAGTTGCATCACTACACGCCGTCACAACTCACCACTACCACACCACAACACTACCACAACACGCCGCCACCACCACCACCACCACCACCACCACAGCGAAAGGAAACAATGGTTATTGAGTGAGTGTGAAGGGGGAGTGTCTTGTGGTGGTGAATGTGGTCATGTTTGGTGGTAGTGAGAGTGATGGTGGTGGTGGGGGGGGGGGGGCGTTGTGGTGGTAGTGGGGTTATGGTGGTGGGGTTATGGTAGTAGTGGTGGGGTTTATAGTAGTTGGGTTGTGGTGGGGTGATGTTGGGGTTGTGCTGACGAGGTTGTGGTAAAGGAGACCTTGGTTCCTCACCCACATCATAGATCTATACTCTCACACTCCAACACACTCCAACACTCTCCAACACTCTCCAACACTCTTCATCCCTCTCCAACACTTTCTACCACTCTGCAACATTCTCCGACATTCTCCAACACCCTCCACCACCTCTCCAACATTCTCCAACACCCTCCACCACCTCTCCAACATTCTCCAACACCCTCCACCACCTCTCCAACATTCTCCAACACCCTCCACCACCTCTCCAACATTCTCCAACACCCTCCACCACCTCTCCAACACCCTCCACCACCTCTACAACATTCTCCAACACCCTCTACCACCTCTCCAACATTCTCCAACACCCTCCACCACCCACCCACATCATATCTTTGTTGGTAAGAGACAAAACAAAACCGAACCACTTGATCGAGTTTATCAGTGCACTATAGTCAACATCACAACGACCACCACTACGACCACTGCATCAACACGTCATTCTGGTGCGTATAAGTGGTCGTGGGGTGGGGAGGGAGAGGGGTCGTGGTGAGGGGGAGGAAGGGAGGGGGTCGTGGTAGGGGGTCGTGGTGGTGGTGCTGATAGATCTTTACAAAGCCTTTCCAATATTCTTCTGAAGTAATACAGTCAAATACAGTCACTGGATATCACCTTAGATTATGTTCATCAGTATATAAATACACGGCACGTATTCCTGGGTGGTCGTGGAGGAAGAGGGAGGAGGAGGAATGAGGAAGAGGGCAAGTTTAGTTCACTACACGACACATCACGTTTCTCCGCAAATCATACGGTTCACATGACATATATTCCAGCACTGGTTAGTTCGTTCACTACATCGGCAGACGACGCCCTTCCCCATCAAGGTTAAGGCACCGTTTCCTGGATATTCAGAAAATCATCCTATCACTCCCCTCCCCTTTCATGGACACACATGTTGAGAAGGGACGGAGAGGGGGATAGGAGGAGGAAGGGGCCGGCCGGCGTGTATGTTGCTCTGACCTATCTGTGAGCACACCAGAGCCACAGTATACAGACAGGTATAGGCACGGCAGTAACACCGTCTCCACACACACACACACACACATACACACTCCAGAGACCTTCCCCCTTGTGGCCACAGCGAGGCTCTCCCGCTTACTGACACACTCCAAGCCCACCCCGCACCTCCACCACCACCAGCGACCTTGTTACTCCACCACCACCACCTGTACCCCGCCCCCCCCCCCTTCCCCTGCACCTGCTGCCAATACCACCACCACCTGTGCCCCTGCTGCCACCACCTGCAATCACTCCTGTACGTTCTCCTGCACCACCTGTACCCCTTTCACCGCCTGCAACTTGTCTACCACCACCTGTAACTCCTCCACCACCACCTGTAACGCCTCCACCACCACCTGTAACTCCTCCACCACCACCTGTAACTCCTCCACCACCACCTGTAACTCCCCTAACACCACCTGTAACTCCTCCACCACCACCTGTAACTCCTCCACCACCACCTGTAACTCCTCCACCACCACCTGTAACTCCTCCACCACCACCTGTAACTCCTCCACCACCTCCTGTAACTCCTCCACCACCACCTGTAACTCCTCCACCACCACCTGTAACTCCTCCACCACCACCTGTAACTCCTCCACCACCACCTGTAACTCCTCCACCGCCACCTGTAACTCCTCCGCCACCACCTGTAACTCCTCCATCACCACCTGTAACTCCTCCACCACCACCTGTAACGCCTCCACCACCACCTGTAACTCCTCCACCACCACCTGTAACTCCTCCACCACCACCTGTAACTCCCCTAACACCACCTGTAACTCCTCCACCACCACCTGTAACTCCTCCACCACCACCTGTAACTCCTCCACCACCACCTGTAACTCCTCCACCACCTCCTGTAACTCCTCCACCACCACCTGTAACTCCTCCACCACCACCTGTAACTCCTCCACCACCACCTGTAACTCCTCCACCACCTCTTGTAACTCCTCCACCACCACCTGTAACTCCTCCACCACCACCTGTAACTCCTCCACCACCACCTGTAACTCCTCCACTACCACCTGCAACTCCTCCTCCACCACCTGTAACTCCTCCACCACCACCTGTAACTCCTCCACCACCACCTGTAACTCCTCCACCACCACCACCTGTAACTCCTACACCACCTATTGTAACTCCTCCACCACCTCCTGTAACTCCTCCTCCACCACCTCTTGTAACTCCTCCACCACCACCTGTAACTCCTCCACCACCACCTGTAACTCCTCCACCACCTGTAACTCCTCCACCACCACCTGTAACTCCTCCACCACCTGTAACTCCTCCACCACCACCTGTAACTCCTCCTCCACCACCTCTTGTAACTCCTCCACCACCACCTGTAACTCCTCCACCACCTCCTGTAACTCCTCTACTCATCCCAGGACGAAAGAACAAATAACGAGGGAAGAGACACGAGAACAACAAGAAGAAGAACAAGAGAACAAAAAGAACAAGGGAATAAATGAGGGACAATAGGAGATAATTTGCAATAAATTCGAAACTGATTCACATTCATTCGAACCATTTTTTTTTTTACCCAAACTTGAATTCTGATCCACAAAGCTGGAAGCAAATTCATTATACTTTAAAAAATCACTAAATCATAAATTAATCTTTTTTTTTTCTTTATCAACTTTAAAAAAATCTGATACTAAGCTTCGTAGGCGGATGTTAACGTTATCTAAAAGATGATCCGAATGTGTATGTGTGTGTGTCGAATCAGGTTCAATAGGGTTCGTTTGTGGAGGGTTGATGAGGAGGGAGAGAGGGAGGGGGGTGCTCATGACTCGTGATTCAACACCTTGGCTTTGATGTTACCTGCACCATACAGCCTCTCTCTCTCTCTCACTCTCTCTCTCTCACTCTCTCATGTCTCTGGTTGTATATATCTCTCTCCTCTTCCACGCCTGCCGTTTTATCTCTCCTTTACTCTCTCTCTCTCTCTTTCCATGTCTCGTTTCTCTGAATATTTACACATTTCTCTTCTTGCCCTCTTTCTATCTCCCCGTGCCCCCCCCCCCCTCCTCCTTCTCAAAAATACATTAGCAATCTGAACTTGATGGAATAAGTGGCAGAATTAACATAAAGAACGGTGATGTTTAAATTTGTGTAATAAAATATGACCTTATTAACTCTAAGTAAATGTTGTAAGAACAGTTACGTGTCTAAATTACATTTCCAAAACAATCAAGTTAATAGCATCTCTTTTTTTTTCTTTAACATTTACCTTTAACAAAAGACAAAAAAACAATGAATAAAAACAATGTAAAATGATTTAATTAACTGTTTTTTCGTCTTAAAAAAAGTGAATAGATGTTTTCTATGTAAAAAAAATTGCCCCTCGTCCACCAAAACAAAGGAAATGAGAATAAACAAGCAATGAAATTAATTAAAATGACTAATAATAAAACAAAAATAGTTAAACCCCCCCCAGCTTTATGTAAATAGCTGGGAAATACTTGCATATAAGTAGGTCATATAATACCCAGCCTTGAGACCCTAACGAGGCATCAGAGCGTAGAAGAAAACGGATGTTGGGTAACTTACATATTACTGAAATCCGCGACTACTATTTTACATGTCACACTTAAATATCAACTAGGCAATATTTTAACTCTTATTTAACCTTGGATGGGAAAGAAATACCACTTTTGTTCTATTATAAAAAAGTACAAAAGGTTTTACTGTTAATAATTTTGTGTTTGGGGTCAATTTATTTTTATTTTTTTGTCTTATTTCAGTAAAGTCATTTTGCGTTGGTGTTTGAGGAGGAATGAAAGAAAAAAATAACACAACGACATAAAGAGATATTGTACGTGATTTTTTCTCTTATTTATGTCTTGTTGTTGAAGATCCGGGTGGTGAGGGGAAGAGGAGAGAGGAAAGGGAAAGGGGGAAGAGGAGGGAGTGGAGATTACCTTTTTCTTACCGAATTTAGCGAGGTTTTTTGCATCTATTTCATTATCATCATCATCATCAGAGCTACAAATATTAGGACAACAAACTTTATCAATCCATTCAGTAGAACCAACACAAATATCAGTTTAAAGAAGTTATAATTTAAGAGACTAAAACAAAAACAAAAAATAATACCGGGGATTTTCCTGGTTGGCATCTCTCCCTCCCTTTATGACGTCACAAGACAACACGAAGGAACCAATCCGGATTCAATGACGTAATCCGGATTTACTGACGTCATTGTTGATGTTCCCCGGGCGAGACGGATTCCCAGCAGGTAAAGTCCCTACACAGGATCAGGTGTTGGTGATTTATTGTATATGGTTCATTTTATTCCCGAATTAAGGACGGATGTGCGTGTCCGTGTTTATTTGTGTAATGTGTGGGTTGATAGTGTATGTGTGTGTAAATGCGTGCATATATGTGTATATAAGTGTATGTGTGTGTATAACCGTGTAAAGAACATAAGAACATAAGAATGGAGGAAACTGCAGCGGGCCTATTGGCCCATACTGGGCAGTCCCGTTTACACCCAACCCCTATTGCTCATATGAGCATCCAACCTATGTTTGAAGCAATTCAGCGTATTCGAGTTAATGATGATATTTGGTAACTTGTTCCATTCATCCACTACTCTGTTTCCAAACCAGTGTTTACCTATTTCACGCCTAAATCTAAATTTGTCTAATTTATAACCATTGTTACGAGTTCGCTCCTGGTTGGATAGTTTGAGTACCTTTGTAAAGTCCCCTTTGTTTAGCCCTGCCTTCCACTTATACACCTCTATCAGGTCGCCCCTCGCTCTACGTCTCTCGAGGGAGTGCAAATTAAGATGCTTTAACCTGTCTCTGTACTCAAGGTTCCTAATGCCCGGGATTAGTCTTGTCATTCTCCTCTGAATTCTTTCCAAGGATTCTATATCCATTCTGTAATACGGTGACCAGAATGTGTATATGCGTGCAAGTGTGAGTATATTTGCATATACTGTATATTATTTTTGCATATTACTGTGTAATAATAATAATAATAATAATAATAATAATAATAATAATAATAAACGGTTTATTAATAGAGTTGCAGCCGGTGGCTGAAAATATACAGACTTACATTTGAATTAGACATAATGTGTGTGTGTGTGTGTGTGTGTGTGTGTACGCGTGCGTGTCCGAGTGTGCGTTTTTTTACATGCATGTGAGTGATGTCTTGCCATTTACTGACAAATATCCGTGAACTTGTAGCATTCAGCCAGCAATGTCTCTCGAGGGGGGGGGGGGGGGTAACCTGGTCATGTGTGTGTGTGTCATTCTTCATCACAATAATGTTATTAATACGTCGCCAAAATTGGATATTATGTCATAGTTACTGAAGAGATATTATAGGTCCCGCAGCGCTACCCCGAGGTGTTGTTCAGATGGCAGCAAGAGAGAAGGGTGTGTTTGTGTTGTGTTTTTGTGTTGCTGTGTTGTGTTTTAACTGTTTACTTATCTTCAATACTCTTTTAAATGTCTTAGTTGTTAAATGACAGGAATTACAACCCCCAACAAACTCTCTCAGTCCTTCCTCCACACATAACCCTCACACACTCCCCTGCTCTAACCTCTTCTCTCCTCACACCTATCTTCCTCTCCCTCGTTCTTGCTTCACACCCCCCTCCTACCTCTCTCCTCACACCTATCTTCCTCTCCCTCGTTCTCGCCTCACACCCCCCCCCCCTATCTCTCTCCTCACATCCTCCACTCTTCCTCACCTCCCCGCCCCCCTCCTTCGCTCTTTTCCTCCTTCCCAAACACTCCCTTTCCTCTCACCTCATATCCCCCACCCCCCACCCCCACCCCCTTCTTCAGTTCACGTAGACCAAGTTCTTTCAAGGAACTAAGTGTCATTAGTAAATCGGAATTAACGCGAATTACCGGGTTACCGAATTGAGCAAGGAGTAAACCGGTTTCTTCTACAGGATGGTTTACAGGATGTTTACAGGCTGGTGTACGGGTGTGTGTATGTGTGGTGTGTACAGGATAGTGAATCAGAAAGCGTACATCAAGTTAACCAGGAAGTGTACAAGATAACAACACCCAGGTCATGTACACACTTAGAATGGTTGTACGTAATGATATTCAGGTTATGTACATATCATCGTTGTGTACAGGTCTGTATGTACAGCACGTGATAACCCTCACTTCATGCCTGAACGCTTGCTAACGCCCCTCGCCAACAGCCTCTCACTGTCTCTTGTTCCTTCTATCTCTCACACTAAACGATCACAAATTATCTAAAAAATTAGAGACTGTATTGTGGTACGTCTCTCAATATCTTTGGTTTATTCGTTTTTTGAATAGTTATCTCTACCTGTCTTCTCTGTCTCATTATCTCTCACTGACCTTCAGGACAACATCGCTCTCGGCTCACCCCGTCCTCCTTCCATCAGTACAGGAAAACAATAATTTAAAGCAAAACCATTTTATTATTTCAGGTAGTTCATTAAATATGTGTCTAAAAGTACTTGGTGTTTGTGCCTTTACAGTGGTGATGGTGGCGGCCAACGACCAGTGTATTGTGCCGCTCAACTCCATGAATGCCATGGAGGTCGCCTTCCTACACGAGTGGAGCACCAAGAGGTTGGCCTCCCTCGGCAAGGAGGTTTTGCCCCGTGCGGAGGAGGTTCCAACCTTCGAGGAGGGGATGAAGCTGCCCTCCCTCATCAGAGTGCTCCCCCATATACGTAAAGTTACCCGCTTGGTGGACGAGCTTCCCACCCTCTTGGAGGAGGTGACGAGCTACTGTGTTTTGTCGCTCCCTCAACTGAAGGACACGGACGTCGCCCTCCTCCACCTGTGGACCACCAGCAGGTTGGCCTCCCTCAGCATGGAGACTATTCCCCGTGCGTACGAGAAGGGAGATGCGACTCTTACCCAACCAGAAAAATCAGTGTCCTCCCTCGGCAAGGATGGGAAGTTGGATGAGGTTCTAGCCCGCCTGCAGAGTTTAGACGAGGTTATCGCTCGCCAGACGAAGTTAGATGAAGTTCTAGCCCGCATGGCGAAGTACGATGAGGATCTAGCTCGCCTGACGAAGTTAGAGAAGGAAAAAGCAGCGCATGCGGTCCCCACCACATAAGAAAAAACATGACATGTGGACCCCAACACAGCCGCCGCCGATGCCTCACCTTAAGTCCTCCTTCCACAACACTTTCTCCCTCGGTAGGTTAGGTGAGGCTCTGGCGCCCCCTCTCAGGACAAAAGACTGGATCGTGATGTTGTGTTCAGGTAAGCCCGAACATGAAATTGCGTGTAAAGTAATTTTTGACAGATTTTGTACAGAATATGAAGACAAAATTTTAGTAAATTTAAAGTACAATATTTCATCACTAGTAACAGTAAGGGGCCAGAGTTTAACTTTCACTGGTCAGGTTTTAGCAAAGGACATAATTCGATTTTGTTTTGTTTGTTGTTGACGCCAATGATAAGGTTACATCAAAATGAAGACGATTTTCCTTGATGACATTTTGTAACACATTTTACTCCTCACCGTTACATTTTCTCAACTTACTCTCCATTTCATCACGTCAAGTCCTCGTACGCTACCTCTCAGGTACACATCACCCACAGTATATAGACAAATTGCACACTTATCTACACTACCGCATTGATTGGGTAATTTTCCTACAATTTGGGGAATAAAAAAAGTGATAATGAGCTATAAAGATAAATTAGACACAATTACTGAAGCGTTAAAGAACAATTGCGGTGTCCGTGTAGATTAGAGTTGATACATCAAGGTAATGTTTCCTGAACCACACACATAGCTCAGGTGTTCAGAGGTGACGAGGAGGCCAACCCGAACACCAAACACTGAGTAAAGGAATCGGACGCGGGAATAACGCGAGGTCCCACGCATAAAAACTCAAACAAGAAAAAAATAATTGTTTTTTTCGAATACCTTTTACCGGATTACCGAGTTGTGTTGCCATAAATTCCTCTACCAGATAATTATTAACGATTATAAAATACAAACTATCGTATCTTACTTTAAACGTAACTAGTAATCTATTATGTTGATTAGCTGAACGATAGATATAACGTAAGGAATTTAGTTAGGGAGTTATATTTACAATGCATTTAATATTAGTTATATTTAGTTAAAGTAATATTTAATAGTTATATGAATTGTAAATAATTACTCCTGATTTAAGTCTTGCTCAAGTCTATACTCCTTTGTCTGCGTGCACATCCTACGAGCTACCGTTGAATGTCAAAATACCTGCCATTGTCAGCTCCTAAACAATCGTGACCCGACACACACACAACACTCGCCTCCAGCATTCATGGAACGACTCACCAACTAAGCTCCACCATTAATTCCTGACCTGATATCAACCAATTCAAGACAACTTCACTGCTAATTTATATCGCCAAGGACATGATATTATAACTTCCTAAATAATGGAACCTTGAGAAGTTAATTTCGTTACGTTGGACATTTTGGAAGCTTCCGGGAGTTATTTGAGGGAACTGAAAGTGACCAAGACGATAAAACATATGTCGTGGATATTTTTAAGCATTATTTCACTTTAAGTATTGTTTTGACTGATGTTAAAATATTGCCTCGGTTTCTATACTTTTACTTCTATCTTGTAATATATATGTGTGTGTCTATGGTTTTTTAGTAAGTATTATGATACATTTCTGGACAATAATTTATATTTTTAAGTATTTTATCTCTTTAGCTAAGGAAAATAACTAAATCTTATGTATTTCTCTGTCTGTTGCTAAGGAAAACAGAAAAAAAAATGACCTTTCCTCCTCACAGCTGAAAAAAAAGTCATCTACCTTTGCTCTTCGCTAAAGACTGGACGTGATTGTGGTGTCCTTGTGTGGTAGAGAGAGTCTTTGTCAGAACACTACTGGAGGTAATGTACAGTAAGGTTAGTTTCTGTGTAACTAGAGCTAGACTGTTACGAGGGGTTATGGTTGTGTTTTTGGTAGTGGGTGAAGAGGTGAGGTGAGGTTAGGTTAGGAGGAGGAGGAGCAGGAGAGGTGTGTGTGTGGGTGTGTGTGTGTGTGGGAGGGAGGGAGTTAAGAAGTGCAAAATACACACACACACACACTAACCTTGAACCTCCAATATGACCCTTAAATCATTGTATATATATATTTATTTATTGTTATATATGGAGAAGAGTGTTGTTAACAGCTGTGTCTACCTGTCAGTTAGTCAGTCTATCTGCTTGCCTTTAACATCACGTTCTGCTTATTATTAATCTAAAACACACAACTGTGACATGGTTCTCTAAGTGTTGGCATGAGAGGACAAAGATGATGAGGTACCTTGAGGCGTTGATTAATTATGTTCTACCCCCTCCCCTCCCCTCTCCCCAGGTAACGTTAGGGTTGTTAATCTTCATGTGAATTAGGTGAGGGCTGGGTCAGGGGGGGGGGGGGGGGTTGAATCAATGTATTTATACCCTAGGATAAAACTAGCATCCGACACATAGGGAATATTTACCCGCGATATTGAGAGAAATCCATTGAAGTAGTTTCGCCGCCTTGAGACACACCTCCTCTACACACATATATGAGTATTTTGCCGCGACATTGAGAGAGAGATTCCTAAAACCTGACTCAAATACACGAACCATGTGAATATTTTACCGCCAAATCTGATGACAGGGAGATGACAATAACCTAAGCCAGAGACATCATAAGGTCTCACGCAGTCAGTCTGTCAAACCCGCGGCGCCAACAACACACAAGGCCACTCATTCTAACCTCAATTTCTACGTAATGAGTTTGTTAAAGGTCCGCTTCTAGATTCTCAAAGGTTCTTATGTTTATTTTCCCATTAAGTAAGACTGCGGTGAGAGAGAGAGAGAGAGAGAGAGAGAGATTACACACACACAAGGTAAGGTTAAATTAGATTAGGTTGGTGCTAGGGGGGTTAATCTTCAGGTGAAATAAGCTGGGGGTCTAATTTTCAAGTAATCCGGAAGAGTTACGTGATATATATATATATATATATATATATATATTATATATATATATATATATATATATACATATACATACCCCTTCAATGACCTTCCGAAGGTAATTAGTGAGTCACCTGGGGCCCACCACGGGGCCTTCACACGCCCTGGATGGTGTAGAGGGGAGGGGGGGGGGGGGAGAATAGATGGTCAAGTGAGGATTTCCCCTTCCCTTCCCTTCCCTTCCCTGACTGACTGCATCACTCAGGGGTTTAACTGGACCAAGTGACGTAACTGTGTGTGAGTGTGGTTACCCAGTCTAACCATGACAGATCAGTTAGGAAATATCATCCAACTGTATACCTGTACTGTCTAAGAACAGTCCCCTTTACTAAGGCGTTTACAGGGGCTTGTCATATAAATATTCCATAAATCATAACATTGGAATATTTGTGTTAATATTGTTTTAGTTTGGTTCCATAATATGTTTAATATTGTGAGTTTCTTTCTGTTGAATGTAAACAAACACAGGGCTGCCACACTGCCATAAACCTGACGAGCCCCTGTAAACGCACTAGTGAAGGGGACTGTACATTGCTTGTATAGTTAGTGTATGTTGACCCTATCTAGCTACCATTTAACTAAACCATAACATATCACAAGACATCTACACCACACTGTCTACTGTATGTAACGAGAAACAAGACACAAAGACGTTACTATTGAGGTCAGTCTATCGTTACCTGTGTACTGTAATACCCGGATGTAATGTGCTAATTCCTCTTTATAATGCATCTTGGTGATTACCTTGACGAGTGTTGGTGGTTGTGTTGTTGGTAGTGGTGGTGATTGTGGATAGATAGGTGGGCGTGATGGGCGTTGAACAGTGGGTGGGCGTGGTGTGGTGGGTCAGGCAAGATAAAAGGCGGAAAACGCAACACATAAAGAACTGGAGTGAGGTCAGGGAGGGAAGGTGTGGCCACAGCTACTGGACACGTGAAAGGAGAGGCAGGAAGGACGAACGGAGGGAGGAGGAGCAGCTAGGAGGATGGCGGTCGGTGCTGACAATGACTCTATGGTCTTATCAGTAATTGCTACCACCAGGACACCCGACTACCCATACCCCTCCCTTACCATAAACTACTATCTACCTCCTAAGGAACTATCTAATAATAATTAATGCCCATGTACCCCAAAACAACAAAAGATAAGTCAGGGAAGCTCATGAATGAAATAAAAATGTTTGCGTATATAATTTTACGTTTTCTGTAATGTCCATAAGAGATATTTAGAGGGTACACTTATGTAAACCTCTCTAGTGCCCGTATTCAAGATATATCCAGCGTTTAATTAACTCATTGACTTACAGTATTTTGACTCTATTATAGTATAACAATAAACCAGTAAAAATAATTCTAGATTAAAGGTTTGCGTCCCGTCTCGTCTACATATAGCACTTTTTCAGCCTTGTGTCGAAGATGCCAAATGTCACCACCAGGGATCAAGGCGGGAGGTCATGGAGTATATATATTCTTACGTAAAAACACTATTTATAAACACATCATTACGACATAACTATTTCACATATAATAATATATCAATGAGTTATTTTTCTTATAATTGAGAGGATAGAACTACGATTTTAAGGGAGTTTGTCAAAAGCGTAAATATGAAACGGTGAGAAGGACGACATGTGGCCATGATGAGAGGGAGAGGGAGAGAGAGGGAGACTGACATGAGTACACTTCACGACTCCGTTCTCGCTACATTTCTTTTATATCTCTCTTGTAATATGTATTCATGTCTTACGTCATGTCTCACGTTATTTCTTAGGTCATTTTCTGTTTTTTCTTTTCTTTCCAGGAGGTAAGATGCTAATGTGACTAGAGAATGGCCTTGAGTACGTGAAGTAATATAACATTCTAGTACACGCTCGGTAGCTTTCACCACACACACACACACACACGCACACACACACGCACACACACACACACACGCACACACACACACACACACCACTACATATTCTCAATAATAAGAGCTGAGAATTTAGAGAGAGAGAGAGAGAGAGAGACTCGTTCAAGGTAAAGACTGAGAGGATCGAACCTTTAACACCACGTACAAGCTTCACTGAGTTACCTGTCGCACACCAGCGTTAATTAAAAGGTAAAATATGATCACGGACGGAGCGCACTTCATCACCTGTGTCTTGGAGAATGTGTGATGGCTAGACAGACTTTTTTTATGGCAGTCATTTGTCTTTTGTCTTCCTAGAACTAATTTTCTTCATAGCATTAAGACGTCTGTATAGGTAATGGAAGTACAGAACACGTCCAGAACAATGTCCAGAACGACTTTGGATTATTTGGGTTGATGGTGGGAGAGGGGGTAGGGGATAAGGGAGGGGCTTATACAGTAGGTGTTACGTGTGACAGATGTGGTGGGGGGGGGGGGGGGCTCTTGTTGACACTTGGGTTTGTGTAGAAGATATCTCATGTCCTCATCACACGTTCCTTCTCAGACTACCGGTTACACACACACACACACACATGTTACACAACCAAGACAAAAACTGGATTACTGTCGACAAGTAAATTGGGCCTCGACATCACCAAGGCCCGACAGTGGTGAACGATCCTTACGTTATTATTACAATCACTAAGATAAAGGAGTCGACAACCTATCTTACTCATTGTCTTAAGCTACGATCTTATCTTATCTCTTAAAAAAAATGGGACCAGAATTACTTGATTACAATACAGTTGACGAGAGGTGGTTCTTTTTACCGGGAGGGAGGGAGGGGTCACATATGGAGACTTTGTTTACTTA
The DNA here is from genome assembly GCA_958450375.1 of Homarus gammarus. Lineage (NCBI taxonomy): Eukaryota > Metazoa > Arthropoda > Malacostraca > Decapoda > Nephropidae > Homarus > Homarus gammarus. The sequence continues at coordinate 250,796 of CAUDMG010000605.1, forward strand.
TCCGGATTCAGGATTCAGAAACGGATTTGAAGAAGGATTCGAAAACGGATCTATAAAAATGGTGACATGTTTTAGTCGTATCTGTTGACATACGCCCACAGCTCTCCCCCACCCTAAACGCCTGTCTGTCTGTCTCTCACGTTACACCCACTTATATGGCACTATAGAATGTATAGTTATATACTTAAACATATATATTTATTCAGTATGGTGAAATAATACCCTACACTATTATTGATACAAACTTGTGTATATTATCGGTAGTACTGGTGATCGATCATAGAGAAATATTAATATGTATGGTATGGTTACTGACAGACAGACACACACACACACACATATACAGCTGCCTGTATTCTACCTGTCTGAGTTAATGATCTACGTACACCTGGTTACTCGTTCCTCTTCCTTTGGTACCCCTCACCTATTCTTCGTCACCTCCCCCCCATTCTCCTCCCTCACTCCTCTTCCTCTCTTCCTATTGCCTCCTCTCCCTTTCCTTCCTTCCCTTCTTCTGTCACTTTCCTCCCTCCCTTTCCACCATATTCCTGTTTTTTCCCTTCCACCTCTTTTGTTTTTATCCTTAATGTGTATCCTCCTCTCCTCCTCCCCCTCCTCCTCCCCCTCCTCTTCTTCTTGCCCTCCTGCACCTCCTCATCCTCTTCTTCCTTCTCCTCCCCCTCCCCTTTGTCCCTTCCTCTTCCTCACCTGATCTATCCGCCACGCCCCATCACCCCTACCTCCCTTTCTACCCCCTCCCTTACCCTCTCATTTCTCTCCCCATCCTCTCCCCCTCCCCCCCCCCCCCTGCAGGCATTTGTCCTCAATGTGGCGACAGATTGAAGGGGTGAGGGGGTAAGGGGGAGGGGAGGGGAGGGGAGGGGGGAGGGAATGAAAAGAAAAGAAGAGGATTTACATGATTAATCCCCCTCCCCTACCCCACCCCTTTCCCTCCCCCACCCCCACCCCCTTCCCTCCCCCCCCCACCCCCTTCCCTCCCCCACCCCCACCCCCCTTCCCTCCCCCACCCCAAACAGAAGGTAAAGAAAAATAAGTAATAACCCAAAGAAATAAAGAGATACACACAAACTGATGTAGAAACAGTGAGAGTAAAATTAACGAAAGGTAGATGAAGAAAACGAGAGATAGGAGGAATTTGATAAAGATGAAAATTGAGAAAGAGTATTAGGGATAAGAGAGAAGGCGATAAAATGGGATAATATAAAAAGATATTTGAATATAGACATAAAATAAGAAAAGAAGAAGAAAAATAAGAAAAACCAATATAACTTAAAAAAAAAGAAACCGCGATATAAAAACGATGATGAAATAAGAATAATAAAAATATCAATACAAATTCCTTCACCGGAAAATTCCCAGTAACTCAATGGTTCCTATACTGACGTCACTAACTGGGGAAGAGGAGTGAGGGAGAAGGTGGAGAAGGAGGAGGTGGTTGGTTCATGGAATTTGTGGAGGGTGGAGGAGGAAGTGAACTGCGTGGAGGTTAGGTTAGGTAGGTTAGGTTAGGTTAGGTTAGGTTAAGTTTTTTCTCAGTTTGTTTACAATCAATTGCACGTCATCCAGGCAGTGTTGAGTCCTGCCGCCAGAGGACTGGGTTTAGGTGTGTGAGAGAGAAGGGAGGGGGGGTGAGAGAGAGGGAGGGAAGAAAGAAAGGTGCGAGATAGGGAGGGAGAGAGAAAGGGAGAGAGGGAGGGAAGGAGGAAGGAAAGGTGAGGGAAGGAGAGGGAGGGAGAGAGAGACATCAAAACAACTCCCGGGAGAGAACATCATTTTAGCCATGAAGTAAATTATTGGTTATTCTTAAAGTTAAGACCCGAGACTGGTTGGTCAGGCTACACAACAACCACCTTGGGACCTGGGACCTGCGGGAGACCTGGGACCTGCGGGACCTCTCTCTCTCTCTCTCTCTCTCTCTCTCTCTCTCTCTCTCTCTCTCTCTCTCTCTCTCTCTCTGTTTTGGCTCCACTCCAAATTGATCGTCTCTCTTCCACAGCCGCCCACCTCCTCAAACCACCCACCCACCCACCCACCTCATCCACCCACTTACCTCATCCACCCACTTACCTCATCCACCCACCTACCTCCTCGATCCACCACACATTACAAACACATTACTTTTATTTCCTTATTGTTTGTGTGTTTATTTGTTTGTTTATCTCCCAACAGGTAAACAAACAATTACCTGCCGGGCCAACATAGTGACTAGCTGATGTCACAATCGTTTAGGGTACATTAATACAAGGTTATGTGTGTGTGTGTGTGTGTGTGTGTGTGTGTGTGTGTGTGTGTGTGTGTGTGTGTTAGGATCCATGAAGAAAATAGACGAAATTATCATAAAAATTCAGATGTAAAAGTACTGTAGGTGTGGTACAGGTGTGGTAAGTGTGGTACCGGTGTGGTAAGTGTGATACAGGTATGATACAGGTATGGTAGGTGTGGTACCGGTGTGGTAAGTGTGATACAGGTATGATACAGGTATGGTAGGTGTGGTACAGGTGTTCCAGGTGTGGCACAGGTATGGTAGGTGTGATACAGGTATGGTAGGTGTGGTACAGGTGTGGTAGGTGTGATACAGATGTGATACGGGTATGGTAGGTGTGGTACAGGTGTGGTAGGTGTGATACAGATATGGTAGGTGTGGTACAGGTGTTCCAGGTGTGATACGGGTATGGTTGGTGTGGTACAGGTGTGGTAGGTGTGATACAGGTATGGTAGGTGTGGTACCGGTGTGGTAGGTGTGATACAGATGTGATACGGGTATGGTAGGTGTGGTACAGGTGTGGTAGGTGTGATACAGATATGGTAGGTGTGGTACAGGTGTGGTAGGTGTGATACAGATGTGATACGGGTATGGTAGGTGTGGTACAGGTGTGGTAGGTGTGATACAGATATGGTAGGTGTGGTACAGGTGTGGTAGGTGTGGTAGCTTCCCTCGGCAGACGTGCACTTTACCTCACTAGCAGACGACACCTACAAAAACTAGAGCATAGCCAAGGACACCCGCTAGTAGAGGGGGGGTGAGGGGAGGGAGTGAGGGGAGGGGGGTGAAGGGAGGGAGAAAGGGGTGAGGGGAGGGAATAATGAGTGAGGATGAGAGGGTAGAGAATGAAGGGAGGGGTGATGGGTGAGGAGACGGGGTGATGGGTGAGGGGGTATGTGAGGGTGAGAGGGAAGTGGCTGAAGGGAGGGGGAAGGGTAGAGGTTGAGGAGAAGGAGGAAGGGAAACCGGGTTAGTATACAGAGGTAGAATTGTACGTTGGGGTGAGGGGGGGGGGACCTTGAGGGGGAGAGGAGGAGGAGGAGGAGGAGGAGGAGGAGGGAGAAACACTAGGGGGAATGATCGAAAGATTATGTGGTTGTGCGAGTCTGCAGGAGAGAGAGAGAGAGAGAGAGAGAGAGAGAGAGAGAGAGAGAGAGAGACACAATTCTCACGGTACAGAACTGCCCATAAGTGTATATAAATTAATCATGTCCTTCGCGTTTTCCTTTCATAAATAATAAAACAAGACTATGGAAATAAAAAGAACGAGACCACGACCGATCAAAACCGAAAAAAAAAACGAAATATAAAAAAACAATATAACTCTAAAACAAAATCGAAATGAACAAGAATATTTCGTTCAAAGTGTAATATATTTTTTTTTAATTCGACTGTATCAAGTCAATCCGGTTAGAAAATACTATGAAAAAAAATAAACAGCAGAGAAGACAATGTGACTCACCTACAGGGTCTTATAAACTGGACGATACGAAACATTTTAATTTTTTTTTTACTCTAATCGTGAGAGTAAATGAGGAGTCTTTTGATCTGAGGTCAATGAGAAACATTATATGAGAAAAGTAGAGTAATATTGTTGTCTTGAAGGGAGAGGAACGTTAATGTTGGTGCAATAACGAGGATAATTTCCGAGGTTGTTTGTAACTCTTTAGGTTTTAATGAAGTCATCCCTGTACCGCTTGCCGAGTGTCCATTTTCTTCATTTTTTTTTTTTTTTTGCGAATTCTTTACTGATTATAAGTCGCGCCTCTTCCATAATGTAAGTTGGGCACTCAGACCAACACAGACACAGACACACCCATCCCATCATCCATCACCCGTCTATCACATCCCCCTGGGTGTATGATGTCCCCCACCCTGCCCCGCCATCCATCACCCGTCTATCACATCCCCCGGGGTGTATGATGTCCCCCACCCTGCCCCGCCATCCATCACCCGTATATCGCTTCCCCCGAGGGTGAATGTTGCCCCAAGTCACTCTGGCAGGCAACCAAAACGTCCAACTCAATGCATCTTGCTTCCCTCATTAGCCTCGGGTCAAGACAGTACCAATAACCCTCAAGCTTCACAAGGGTCAAACTCACCTTCATCAAAACCTCAATCTCGACCATTAAGTAAGGTAGTGGGGTCATTTAAGCGTTATTAGTACTTGTGTCATCCGATTTTCCACCTTATCATTGCCAGTGGATTAAAACCTGGAGTGAACGAGTCTTTGTGATTCGTCTCAGTGACTTGAAGTTCCGAACCAGCCACACCCGGCCCTCAGGGGATTGTGTTGTGGTGTTGTCAATCTCCCACTGGTAATTACACGTTTAAAATCATAATAGTTATAAATATTTAAACCAGGACTTAGGACACAAGGACGAAATATCATTGTCGACTGTTTTAAAGGATGACGTCAACTGTCAACAAGGATCACATAAAGATTAGTTTATTTCACCTGATGGTTAAGCATCCTACTGCTAACCTAACTTAATCTAATGTAGCCTTAACTAACCTAACCTAACTTAATCTAATCTAGCCTTTACCAACCTAACCTAACTTAACTTAATCTAAACTAGCCTTATCTTACCTAACCTAACCTAACTTAATCTAATCTAGCCTTTACCAACCTAACTTAACTTAATCTAAACTAGCCTTATCTTACCTAACCTAACTTAACTTAATCTAAACTAGTCTTATCTTACCTAACCTAACTTAACTTAATCTAATGTAGCCTTAACTAACCTAACCTAACCTAACTTAATCTAATCTAGCCTTTACCAACCTAACTTAACTTAATCTAAACTAGCCTTATCTTACCTAACCTAACTTAACTTAATCTAAACTAGCCTTATCTTACCTAATCTAACCCCACAGGTAGCGTTTGGGTGTCTGACAATCAGGTGAAATAAACTGGGGTGTCTAATGTTGAGGGCGGGGAGCTGTAGTGTGTAGGTACAGCATAACATGTGATGAGTGAGTGTGGATGGCCCGAGAGGTGTGGTTAAGGGTTGTGGAAGGCAGGTGGCCACGGGTGCCGGCCAGGGGCGTGGCCCTAGACGACAGCCATGGCCATAAATAAAGGAACGATCAAGATATTCTGGTAGTGACCCTCAGCACTACAGGAGGCCACACCCACCAGATGAATGGTGGCCCACACCTGCTGGTGGTGGTCCACAAACCTGCTGGTGGTGGCCCACAAACCTGCTGGTGGTGGCCCACACCTGCTGGTGGTGGCCCACACCTGCTGGTGGTGGCCCACACCTGCTGGTGGTGGCCCACACCTATTGGTGGTGGTCCACACCTGCTGGTGGTGGTCCACAAACCTGCTGGTGGTGGTAGTAAGAAGTAGACGAGTAGATAAGGCAGTGGAGGAGTAGATGAGGGAGTACAGTAGACGGGTAGCTGGAGTAGATGAGGGAGTACAGTAGACGGGTAGCTGGAGTAGATGAGGGAGTACAGTAGACGGGTAGCTGGAGTAGATGAGGGAGTACAGTAGACGGGTAGCTGGAGTAGATGAGGGAGTACAGTAGACGGGTAGCTGGAGTAGATGAGGGAGTGACCATAGTAAAACATTCCTTGGCAGGTCGAGAGGTACAGTAGACATGGAGACACGTAAACATACGAGTAGAGAGGTAGACTGGTAGATATATAGACTGATAGACAGATAGACTGGTAGATATATAGACTGATAGACAGATAGACTGGTAGGTATATAGACTGGTAGATAGGGAGGGAGGGAGAGGGATAGGAGGGAGGGAGGGAGGGAGGGGGGGCCAGTAGACCTTGGGTTACACAAGAGGATAAGGTCAGGGGTTGACCGGGCACCTGGCTGACTGGCTGAGTACTTGACTGGCTGACTGGTTACTTGGCTGACTGGCTGAGTACTTGACTGACTGACTGACTGGCTGAGTACTTGACTAGCTGAGTATTTGACTCTCTGAGTAGTTGATTGGCTGAGTACTAGACTGACTGATTGGCTGAGTAGTTGGCTGGGTGATTGCCTAGTACTAGACTGGCTGACTACCAAAGTGATGATTGGCTGAGTACTAGACTGGCTAAGTACTAGACTGGTTGACTGGCTGTGATTATGACTGCGTGTCTGCTACAGCGTCACCCCACAACCTGTTCTTAGCCAGTGAGGGGACTCATGAAAACAGCATCACATGTTTCTCTCACAACAACAACAACATAAGACTCTCCAACAAAACCACAAGACTCGCCAACAACAACACAGACTCTCCAGCAAAAGCACAAGACTCTCCAGCAAAACCATAAGACTCTCCAACAACAACACAGACTCGCCAACAAAAGACAAATCGCCAACATTTATAAAGGTCGCCATGAACCACCTGAACTTAAAGAGAGTGTGTTTACATTAACCCAGAGGCAAGATGGCGACTAAAATATGTGTTATTGTAATGGTTTTCTCTCTCTCTCTCTCTCTCTCTCTCTCTCTCTCTCTCTCTCTCTCTCTCTCTCTCTCTCTCTTAGGATGAAGTCTCTTTTTTTTTCTCTTAATGTCCCAATCTGCTCACTACCTGCAACTCTTGACCTTCATAAGCAGTCTCCTTCTCCCTCCTTCTTCCTTCACCTCCTTCGTTTTCTCTCTCACTTCCTTCTTCTTCAACCTCTCCTTCCCTCGTTCCTACTTCAGGCTATGTGATCAACCTTTAAACTTTACTCTTTCTGTTGAGCATCGAGGTGGAAGGCAGGCAGGCAGGCAGGCAGGCAGACAGGCAGACAGACAGACAGGCAGGCAGGCAGGCAGACAGACAGGCAGACAGGCAGGCAGACAGGCAGACAGGCAGGCCCATGTCTACTCTTACACACCACGACTCTCTCAGCCACACGATCTGTTCTCCTGTTTATCCAATCTTCCTTTTCGGTTTATTCTTTGGTGATTAAAAACTAATATAAGAGGAAGAGGAGAGGAAGAGTATAGAGGAGGAGGAGGAGGGGAGGAAGAGGAGAGTTAGAACAGGAGGAGGAAGAAGGAAGAATTAAGATTAGTGTCCTCTTGTTTATTGATGTCTGCCGCCCTTACATTTAATCCAATATTCTGGAATTTTATTCATTCCTCACCTTACCAACTCTCTCTCTCTCTCTCTCTCTCTCTCTCTCTCTCTCTCTCTCTCTCTCTCTCTCTCTCTCTCTCTTATACCTTACCCTCTCCTTTTTCCCTGCGCTTTCTATCTCATCTACTCTTTCGCCCTCACCTAGAGAGAGAGAGAGAGAGGGGGGGGGGGGGGTACCCACTCGTAGATGAGTGTATGAAGGCAACAGGTGAATCATGGCCGTCAGAGCGAGGTTGGCCAGGTTAATTAGCCAGTGTAGCCGACAGCACGTGACTTCCTGATTTATGTTACAATTTGTCTTCAAACTTACAATAGATTTTATATTCATACGTGTATACAGAGTTTCCTATAAATACACTATCTGCCCACCTGAGTCTGAAATTTAGAAATAAGCAGAAGGTAAAATAGTGTTGGTTAGGTTGGTATTTCTGACTGTGAGTTGTACCTGGTAATAACTATGATAACTACAGGTGCAACTTACAATCAGAAATACCAACTGAACCGAAACTGTATATTGTGTTCATTTCTTCCTCCTCAAAGTCCCAGTAAAGTTTCACAAGCGATCAATCCAACCATTCAAGACCCACGGACACTACGGACATACGCAGGAACGTACAGGATACCCCAATATACCACACACACTCGTTCAGGGAGAGAGGGCGGGGAGGAGGGAGAGAGGGCGGGGAGGAAGGGAAGAGGGAGGGAGAGAAGAAGGGGAGAGGGAGACAGGAGGAGGGAGGTAGGTGAGATATAATGACTGTCTTATCTTTCAGCTCAGGTTAATGACGTCAGGTGAGTGTTGTTTTTCTATTTTATTAAAGTTAATGAAGAATATTAAAACAGCTGTATGCAAATAAGTTGTGGGTGTTTGTAGGTCGACTGTGTTCTGAGGCAGCGAGGTCGATTAGTTGTTTCTCAAGACGAGACTCTACCTAACTTAACCTAGAGAGCGTGAGGTGGAGTGTGTGTGTGTGTGGGAGAGTGTGTGTGTGTGGGAGAGTGTGTGTGTGTGTGGCAGAGTGTGTGTGTGTGTGGGAGTGTGTGTGTGTGGGAGAGTGTGTGTGTGTGGGAGAGTGTGTGTGTGTGGGAGAGTGTGTGTGTGTGTGGGAGAGTGTGTGTGTGTGGGAGAGTATGTGTGTGTGGGAGTGTGTGTGTGTGTGGGAGAGTGTGTGTGTGTGGGAGAGTGTGTGTGTGTGGGAGTGTGTGTGTGTGTGGGAGAGTGTGTGTGTGTGGCAGAGTGTGTGTTTGTGGGAGAGTGTGTGTGTGGGAGAGTGTGTGTGGGAGAGTGTGTGTGTGGGAGAGTGTGTGTGGGAGAGTGTGTGTGGGAGACTTCAGAGGATAATGTTACCTGGGCGTGGCAGTCTCACACCAGTGAATGGAGATGCACATTACCACTACCACCATCAAGACAACTACTACCACCACCACTACCACCACCACCACTATCAGCACCGCCACCACTACCACTATCACCACCACAACCACCACCACTATCACTACCATCACCACCACCACCACTACCACCACCACTACCACCACCACCACCACTATCACCACCACCACCACCACTATCACCACCACTACCACTACTATCACCACCTCCACCACTACGACTACTACTACTTTGCTGTCACTCGGAATCAAGTATGACGATCACCCAGATATGATACAATGATATGAGTTATTAAGGATGTCACCTATGTTGGTGAGCTCCGAGGGGACTAGAGAGGCCGATACAGACCCGCAAGGTTTTCCACAGATGTTGCACGAGTGGAGGGCTACATCTAGTGCGGGAGGGGCGACGGCAGCATCTTTCTAGCGCTGACGGATGCCTTCTTCGTCATTAATTAGGGAGTTATCGTCGAATGAACCGAGGGAGGCCGTGCAATGCGGAGTAATTGGGCCATAGATTGCTTGAGTGGATTGAAAAATTCACACATATTTTGGTGATCCGCCATTTGTCCTTTAGATCCAGAAGTTTGCGCTGGGCCATCACTCTCTTTTGGAGGAAGGTATCAGCTTTGGTCCGAGACAAAGGGTTGTTCTGCTAGTGCTTGAGGGGCAGCGCGTTTACCATTGACGAGTATGTCGATTTCCGGTTTAGTTTCATCAAACCAATGCTGGTGTTTTAGTTGATCTGGCCGAGGGTCTCGCTGCAGGATTTTGTAATGACAGTATTGAGGCTAAACCCCAACCACCCACAACACTTATGTACCTGTAATTTCAGCACTAATTAAGCACAGGTACCAATACCATATTCTGATACCTCACTTGCTAGGGTACCAGGACAATATATTAGTACCAGGAACTTGTTAATATCACTCGGGAACCATAATAATGCCACTCGCTTAAAAGTACCAGACCTTAGAGACCTCAATGCATGGTAGGTAGTGATCTAACATGCACCTCTCTCTCTTCCCCATCACCTCCTCTCCCTCAAAACAGCTAAAATACGTACCCATTCACATCTGGGTGGACTAGAGGCGCCCTGACTATAACCTAACCTAACCATAACACAATACACCTCTCTTAAAGCACACAAATTTCTCTTAATTATTTCCACTCTTAAGATAATCGTTCCCCTTTGAGACACTCACACATTAGCTCGTCACCCGTGTCAGATTATATACTATTATTCATAAATGTAAAACCTGTAGCCGCCTGATGTATTATGTATTCTGTTCTCCTACAAGATACAAGGTAATGTATTCTCCGGTACAGGATACAGTGATGGCGGCCTGTGTGTTTCTTTTGGGCTGTAATCTTTTCTTTGAATTATTTACTTACTGTCAGGATATGTGTGGTGTTGTTGATAGTGATGGTGATAGTGGTAGTTGTAGTGGTAATAGTGGTAGTTGTAGTAGTAGTTGTAATAGTAATAGTGGTGATAATAGTGGTAGTAGTAGTAATGGTGGTGGTAGGTGTGGCCAGTGCAGCGCCACGCCCACAGCACCACGCCCACAGCACCACGCCCATGGCACCACGCCCTTATTGTGTCATATCTCTCTCATTATATTTACTCTTCATTACGGGGGCGAGAAATAATGATGATAATGATAACAATGATAATGAGACTACCACAACTACTACTATTGCTAATACTATCCTCCTCCTGCTACTACTACTACTACTACTACTATTACTACTACTACCAAGAACAAGAACAACAAGAACATTACCAATAACAACAAAGATGAAAATCCCAGACGTAATTAAAATTCCCGACACGATACAGGGATTCGAATGCTGGCAACGACCTCGGCACGCCAAGTATTCACCAGCCTTGATCATAACAGGCCTGGCGACGTGATCATTCCTTTCAACAGCTGAGTGCAATACTGCTAGTTGAGGTTAGGGTGTGTCCCGTTCATTACTGCTGGTGAACGTGTTGTGAACGTGAGAATATCGGGGGTTTAATGTGTGTGTGTGTGTGTGTGGTCCATGAACTTGACCCAAATAAGAAGCTGTAGGTAGGCACGAGAAGATCCTAGTACTAGTGGTGGTAGTAGTGGTAAAGGGTGGTGGTAGTAGTGGTAAGTGGTAGTAGTGGTGATGTTGATGGAGGTGGTGGTGGTAGCGCTAGTGGTGGTAAGTGGTAGTACTAGTAGCAGCATCATAGGAGCTGTTCCTTTAGTTACCAGACCTGTTTTTGCTGTTCTCCTTCCCTTGCCTCACGGCCCACCACCTCACAGATAGCGGGAGGGAGGGAGGGAGGGAAAGGATGGAGGGAGGGAAAGGAGGAAGGGAGAGAAAGGAAAACGAGGGTGGGGGGGGGAAGAAAAGGAGGGAATGAATATGAGAAAGTAGGGAAATAAAAGAGAGAGAGAGAGAGAGAGAGAGAGAGGCACTGTATTTAATGCCTCAAACAGCATCAAGCATTTATTTCATCAACAATATCATCTAAACACATCTATCTCTAACACATTTCTCTCTAATAAACCAAATATTTTTTTTTTTTACACATATCCACTACCAGACATATAACCTCTGGCATATTATATAAGGTTAAGGGTATATGATTTATTTTGGAGGGGTGAGGTGTGAGGTGGAGGGGGTGGGAGGTGAGGGGTTAGGGGGAAGGAGGGGGTGGGAGGTGAGGGGTTGGGGGGAAGGAGGGGGTGGGAGGTGAGGGGTTGGGGGGAAGGAGGGGGCATTGATACAGCAAGATGGTATAGATCGTGATGTAATGAGGTCATGGAAGACGAGTTGTGATTCTTAGCTTCCCGGGTGAGCTGTCAGGGATGGTGTGGGTGGTGGGTAGAGGATAGGTAGGAGGAGAGAGGAAAGATAGAAGGAGATAGGAAGAAAGAGGAGGAGGAGAAATAACATTGGGGATGATCGTAATTTTTTTTGACCTTTCATTACTACTACTACTACTACTACTACTATCACCATCCCAACCCTTTCACCTACCCACTACCATCATCCCTACCACTATCACCAACACTACCACCACCACTAACCCTACCACTACCATCACCACCACCCCCCCCTACCAGTACAATTTTCCGGCATTAACTGGAGCGAAATTATCAGGCCTTGAGGGTTCAGTGCTGTTCTGATCTTGGTCCTGTACAGAGGTTTGTTTTCTTGGCGGTGTTCGAATCCCTTTCTCTCTCCCCTAAATTTGATAGACATTGATTTCATTTTGATGTTCGTATTCCTTCAGCTTGACTTCCGAGGGTTTCTTTTGATAGATTTGTTCGTTTTTATGCCTTCGACTTTGTTTTTGTTGATTATGTTGAGAGATGTGTTCGTATTAATGCCTTCGACTTTGTTTTAAATGTTTATGTTTAGGAGTCATGTACGTTTTCTTCCATCTTGACTTCCTAAGGTCTGTTTTGATAGATGTGTTCGTATTTATGTTTTCTATGAATTTCGAAAGCTATATTTTATAACAGAAGCGTTCAATTTTACCTTCATTTTACGAATTTCGAGAATGTGACGAGAAGAGTATGGAAGGACGAATGATTGAGGCTTGTCATTAACCACAGCGACCATAACCCCTAGTCCTGTCTTCCCGCGCTTTTTTTTACCCTCGTCAACAATGTCTGATATGTTAAGATTAATCCCTTATTTCTCACTGTTTAATTCTCGAGTCAGGATCGGGGTTAGATTAATTCATATACATAGGATGGAGTAGATCAAGTGTGAAGGTTCCTGTCATGTAATATTCATACAGTATACATATAAGGAAATAACTGTGTATATGTTAGACGCGTTCTAATTTTAAGGTCATGATCAATTAACACATTTAGTAGTTTATTCAGCAGATGCTCTCTTGTGTTGACTTCCCGAATCTATATAACTATATACACCAGATGCGACGTCAACAAGACACTTCGGTATTTATTTGTTGTTTACATTCTTGTGGTAGTTTATGTCGGTGTTTTTTCTCGTGGGTTGTTGAGGGGGAGGTTTTAGTTTAAGTTGTTGTGGGTTTAAGTAATGGTGTAAAGTTTAAATAAGTGAACTAAAATAGAGATGGGTGTACTTACAGGCAGCTGGATGAAGGTGGTGTTGGTGATGGTGGGGATGGTGAGGCGTGGGGACACGGCACCTGGGGGGAACATGGTGCTGTGGCTGCTGGTGTTCCTGAAGGCCACAGGTCCCTGAAGCTCTGACGGCATGAAGCTCGGGAACTGTGTGTCGTCATGCCCCATGTCCAGGTATTGGCTGGGCACTCCGGCAGGTACCCCAAGCACCTGCTGGGGGCCATGCTGTTGGAAGAAGGGGTGTTGGCCCCCGGGCAGTCCGTGGTACAGTGACGGGTCGTGTACGGTCACGTTGAAGATAGCTGGATGGAACGACATGTCGTCTCTGGTGGTCACTTGAGGTGACTATCGTGTTGTACCTTCAGCTGACTTCTGATAGAACAATTTACAAGATAAATATTTGTTTTTATATATTCGAGGAGTTATTGAGCACATGTGTTGTTATGTGAAGCACGACACTAGTGAGAGTGGGGAGGGCTGGCGAGGTGATCCTGACCTGCTGGTGGTGGAGACGGTGTTGGTGTACTGCAACAAGACACGAGGCTCCCTCTGGCTGGGGTAAAAACGCTCACTTTACCACACATGCACTTCCGCCCGTTCCCGTATTTCCTTTCTTTCTTGTTGGGATTCTCCCCGAGTGCTCCACTTCACAGAACCTGTTGCACGTCGCCAGCAAGAGGGGAACACCTCCACGTGTCACGCACACACACAGACACACACACACACACACCCACACACACACGCACGCACGCACTCACACGCACTCACACACACACACACACACACACACACACCGGGATAAAATTTTACCCGGGACTGACTCACCGCGGAGACTCGTCGCCCCGCTCGAGACTCTCACACAACCGCAAGGAAAACCACTTGGAAGCAACGCCGCACAGATCCCGCGACTCACAGAGGTGTAGGATCAGCCCGAGAGCCGCACCATGGATCTACTGAGATTGTCGAAGCCTGCAGGTGAGGACTGGTTCCCCGGGAGTGAGGTGGTAAGTGTCCTTCACAGCGGCGCGGTGGGCGAGCGTGTGTGACACTGACCGCCAGGGAACTAACACACAAACACGCACAGCACACGCACACACACACACACACACACACACACTGCACTCAATCTATACGGAAATCATAAATGAGACTTCATCCCCCCACGGTGACTCTTTTACTGTGTCTCGGGGAAGTGAGGACAGAGTTAGACGAGATGATTATCCACGGTGTGATGGTCACGAGAGAGAGAGAGAGAGAGAGTTTCAAGGCTACACGTCGGAGCCATGCTGGTGTGTGTGTGTGTGAGAGAGAGAGAGAGATAGAGAGAGCGGGAGGCGTTGCTCTCACTAACACAGCCCCGTTAAGATGCTTGGAGGTGGACGGGATGTAGCGGTACACAGGTATTGCCTGTCTTCCACCACCCTCCACACTCCCACACTCCCACAGCCCCCACACCTACAATCTTAGCCCACCACACCCCCGTCAACACCCTGTCACCCCAAGATTCTCTCAGTGTTTGCCCGACTAATGACCTAAGACGTTCATTAGTCACCATCAACGTCTTCTGTAAGCGTCATGATCATCAGTACTGGGGAGGTGTGTGTGTGTGTGTGTGTGTGTGTGTCACTACATACATGCTTGTGTACTCACCAAATGTAAGCATCCATCCATAAGCACACACACATCAATTAATGTTCCTTCTCCTTTCAGTAATGAAAGCTTTTGTTAAACGACCCACCCACCCCATGTCTTTGTATGTAATAAGTCATTTTTGTCTAATGTATATATTTTCAGCCTTCGGGCTGCAGAACTTTTTCAATAAACCGTAAATTATTATTATTATCATTACACACACACACACACACACACACACACACACACTGTAACACTGTCACTACGTTGAATTGAACTGTAGTTTGAGCTTTTCCCCATCTAAGTTATTATATGTCTTATTTGTGTCACTTATGTTACTTGTATATTATTTGTAATTCGTAACCCACTCCCCAAATATGTAACTGTATATTTTCAGCCTTCTGGCTGCCAAGCTCCTTCAATAAACCGTTAATTATTATTAATATTATTATTACACACACACACACACACACACACACACACACACACACACACACACACACACACACACGTACACCAACTAAAACTATTTGTCATAGCAATGTCTTATAGCTCTAGATTCCCAGTTACCATTTCCACGAGGTCAACTCCCTGACACCTTAGGGTGCACCTGACCACTTTTTCGTTGTCTCTGATCTGTGGGCCAGTCACGTTTGCGTGCAGTGGGAAAAAAATAGTTAGCTGAACGTAGCTTTGTTCAACGCCAGGGTATAGCACTGTATGGCCACGCCCATTGCTCTGCACCTTTGACCTAGCGCGCGAGTGTGTGTGTGTGTGTGTGTGTGTGTGTGTGTGTGTGTCGAGGTTCTCATCTGTCTGTCTTGATAAGTAGATAGTAAGGAGAGAGAGAGAATCTGATTGGCTTATTAACCAAGCACACTAAGAGACAAGGACTGTGATTGGTTAATGAAGCAAAACAGAAGAAGGTGACGTAATACAGTGACCTCTCCCTCACCTCTCGACACACACGCCGTTATGTTGAAGAGCTTTTTTAGGAGTTGTACCTTCAAGGACAAGCTGTGTTGGAGGGTGAAAAAAAGGAAGATAGAAGAAGAAGAAAGAAAGAAATAAAGAGGGAGATAGAAAGAGAGAAAGAAAGAATGTCGGAAAGATTCTAAAGTTGCATCTTCAAGGATAAATTGTATTGGATGGTAGAAGAATAAGAGAGAAAGACGATAAAAGGAGAAGAATCACAATAAAAACAGAAGAACGCATCTTTCTCGGGGGCGTTCAGAAGACAACAACAAAAATTAGAATATAAATTAGATTCTGAAAATTTATTAATCACAGCTGGCCAGGAGAGGTGTATTGCCTTCATGTTCTCAGTTTGTGTTTGTTTGCATGTTTCTGTTTGCATGTTTACTGCTAATTGAAGGAGGAGGAGGAAATTTGCATGTGATTGGCTGTGTGTGTGTGTGTGTGTGTGTGTGTGTGTGTGTGTGTGTGTTTGCTGCTATTTTTTCTTTGTTGATGCAATTGTTATTCATATCTTTTTACCCCCAGGAGTTGTAATAAACTCTACCACACTCCCAGCACCTTTCACCACACTCCCAGCACATTCACCACACTCCCATCACCTTTCACCACACTCCCAGCACATTCACCACACTCCCACACCTTTCACCACACTCCCAGCACATTCACCACACTCCCATCACCTTTCACCACACTCCCAGCACTTTCACCACACTCCCAGCACCTTTCACCACACTCCCAGCACCTTTCACCACACTCCCAGCACCTTTCACCACACTCCCAGCACCTTTCACCACACTCCCATCACCTTTCACCACACTCCCAGCACCTTTCACCACACTCCCACCACCTTTCACCACACTCCCATCACCTTTCACCACACTCCCAGCACATTCACCACACTCCCACCACCTTTCACCACACTCCCACCACTTTCACCACACTCCCAGCACCTTTCACCACACTCCCAGCCTCAGCTAGGAAATGTCTCAGCAGGGCTCAGTCTCCCTCGGGTATCGGCACCACCAAGGGTTAGCTGGGACAGGCATTTCCTCACCTCTCACCAGTTCCCTCCCTCTCTTCCCCACTCTCTGTCTCTCTCTCTGTCTCTCTCGTATTTCCTTTCGTTTCTCTCCATTTTTGTTCTGTTTTTTCTCTTTTCTCTCTGATGTTCTCTCTCCCCTTGTTAATCCTCATTTCTTTTCACCCCGTTTCCTTCTCTACCATCTCTCTCTCCTCCTCTCCTCCTCTCCCTCTCCTCCCCCTCTTTCCCCCCAACCATCTCTCCCTCTTTCCCTCTCCTCCTCCTCCTCCTTCTCCCCACCATCCCTCTCTCCCCCCAACCATCTCTCCCTCTTTCCCTCTCCTCCTCCCTCTCCTCCTCCTCGCCATCTCGTAAAAATTTATCGTCATGTTCTTAGGTCGTTGGATACAGCTCGCTGCTACCTGTGATGTGGCTCTCTCTCTCTCTCTCTCTCTCTCTCTCTCTCTCTCTCTCTCTCTCTCTCTCTCTCTCTGTCGTCTTCTATTGCCTCCTCTGTTGCTCTTGATTCGACTACACACACACACACACACACACACACACACACACAGGTATGATAATAGTTGAGGAAGGAGAACGCTGTGAGAATACCGTAAACCACTCTTAAATCACGCCCACACACACACATTCCTCAACGCCCACGCGCTCTCCACGCCCACATCCAAACATTCTTGTGTGTGTGTGTGTGTGTGTTTTATTTCCATGTAGATCTGTCTGTTTACTCTCTCTCTCTCTCTCTCTCTCTCTCTCTCTCTCTCTCGCCTTCCTTAATTTCCTTCATCCTTCCCTCCCTCTGTCCCTCTTTCTATTATTTATTAAACTTCCTTCCCCCTTCCTCTCTTCATTCCCCCGGTCATTCATTCAACCCCACCCCCCCCCACCCCCCTTTTCTCTTTCTCTCCACCTGGGACGTGAGGGGGGGGGAGGGGAGGGGCGGGGGAATCCACGTCTTCATCAGAAAACAGCCCAAGACCCTCCTCCTCCTCCTTCTCCCCCCTTCTCATTCTTTCCCCTACCCTTCCTCCCTCCCTCACCCTGACCCCCTTTCCTCCCTCACCCTAACCCCTTTCCTCCCTCACCCTAACCTCTTTCCTCCCTCACCCTCCTCCCTCACCCTCCTCCCTAACCTCCCTCCCTCACCACCCCTCCCTCGCCACCCCTCCCTCACCACCCCTCCCTCACCACCCCTCCCTCGCCACCCCTCCCTCACCACCCCTCCCTCACCACCCCTCCCTCGCCACCCCTCCCTCACCACCCCTCCCTCACCACCCCTCCCTCGCCACCCCTCCCTCACCACCCCTCCCTCACCACCCCCCGTAATGACGTTATCAGTGGTGGTCACGAATCCTGTTCCAGCCCTGGGGAAACTCTCACTTCCTCTCACCTTCCCTCTCACCTGTCCTCTTACTTCCACCCTTACCTTCCCTCTCACCCCTCCTACTCCACTCTCACCATATCCCTCTCATCTCCCCTCCCTAGGTTAGATTAGGTTAGGGTGTTTCAGCATCAGGTCAAATAAACATGGATGTCTAATCTTCACGTGATCTCATTCGTTTTTTTTATATTTAATCGTCAGGAACAATATATCATCACATACCTCCATACGTGAAATATTTACCGTACGATCAGGTGAGTACACTGGACGACGGCGCTGCCAAACACACGACTTAAGGTAAATGAAAAAAAAATGTCTCCCTCAAGGTGTAAATATTTGGCGGTATTCAATCACGTATGTTAAATTACTCAGGTGTTGAAGGTCGGATAAAACACCTGTGAATGATGCAGTAAATGATCCACTGTGTATTGAGTAGAATTATCAATAAACAGACGTTCTTAAATTAACTATTAGGGCAAAAAACTAAACCTTTAAATGTCATAAATGGATCAATTTTTAAAGGTAAATAATGAAACAAAATTATTATAACTCTCTCTCTCTCTCTCTCTCTCTCTCTCTCTCTCTCTCTCTCCACCGTCTATAAATCATAACAATATATCTTAATAAATGTTTTAAGACCAATTCCTCCCATGACCTTTCACATATCATCAAAATCACTCTTTGTCTGGGAAGATAAATGACACACGTCCGTCCGTCTGTCAGTCTGTTCCCAGAAGCGAGTCATTTATTTGGGTAGTGTCTGGTGGTGGTGGTGGTCTGACTATCTCACTGTCTCACTATCTCACTATCTCACTGTCTCACTGTCTCACTATCTCACTATCTCTCTGTCTCATACCACTCATGACTCGGTATTTCGTGACGTGTTTACAGCCATTCAAAGGTCGACGAAGCAATGACTCAAAACACGTGTGGTTATGCGGTGAGTCATTATGAGTCATTGATTTGAGAGAAAAATGTATGAATTTTATATAATAATGAATATATCTGTACGTGGTGTTATGTTATGATGTATCTATCCACACACAAACACACAAACACACACACAAGACAAATTAGAATATCACAAACATAAAGAAAGCTGTTATCGTAGCGTAAAAACAAAGATATGCCGAGAATCACATCATAAAACACTTTCCCCGTGGTCACAATCATCTGCGCGTGTCAAGAGGAATCTCAAGAGTCATCATTCCTCATTGTTTAATCGGCAACCCTGATATACCGGGCATAGAACGACCCTAAAGGTGATGGGAATGAGTTCTCGTGCTGGAAAACTATCGCCAGTGTAGACAATAGATAAGGGGATATGTATTTGGTACTGGTTAAATATTTGGTTGATAGATATGTACGCCAGGGGATGTTATAAGTGCTCGTGCTGACGTTGTTTTAGTTTTGGTGTATGGATAGACGTGTTTTGTGAAGTGGATATAACGCACACACACACACACACTCACACACACACACACACACACACACACACACACACACTTTATCATACTTAAGACAATATTGTAGTTATCACACACACAGGTGGCACAACCCATGGCACTGACTGAGTTTGACAATAAATAGCAACTTATAATAGGCAATAAATAGCAAAAACAAATACAGATTTTTTTCCTTCAGTATCACAGGTAATAAATCGATTCATAAAAGTGTATAATGTTCTTTAGATATCCGATCCGACCACAAGCGGAAATTGAGTGGTAGGGAGTACTTGGGTGGTCAGGTGAGCAGGGTAGTTGAGGTGGTCGGTGTAGTTGGGTGGTCAGGTGAGCAGGGTGGTTGAGGTGGTCGGTGTAGTTGGGTGGTCAGGTGAGCAGGGTGGTTGAGGTGGTCAGTGTAGTTGAGATGGTTGAGTGGTCGGAGTTAAGAGACAAAATAACACTGAGAATTTACCGTAACTAGACACGTTTACAGGGGATATTCATTGTATTGGAGGAACTTTTTGAGAGAGAGAGAGAGAGAGAGACGTACAGGACAATAGGACCAAGTCAACGTTCCATCACTTCTACGGCTTTTAATACTCCCTGTCTCGATAGTACTTGTAAGAACACCACAACACAACACCCGGCGCGGCAAGACTCGTAACCTACCGATTGTGTCAAGAAAACTCATGAAAAAAAATCGAATCTAACATCACTGGAATCTTTCTTGTTACTGCCTCGTGAATTAAAATTATATAAATATACCGTATTATAATGAAATGATATACTGTATAGGAGTTGTAGTGTTATATCTAGACGTACCTGTTTCTCTTAACTCAATCACACCACCCCCGAGGCAGTATAGTTACCTGCTGTTGGTCTTTGAGACAGAATTCACTGTACAGGCCAGTTCAATAGTAGTGGTACTCACTTATATGGTCCATTAGAGTGGCCCTGCGTGTACCTGCATAGATTTTATGGGGTCCATGTGTACCGTTGCACACCTAAAGCGGTACACAGATTCAACGAACACTTAAAACGGTCGTGGTGTACCGTCACACACTGTAAACAGTAAACTTGTGTAAACTCAACACTTAAAGCGGTCTACTTGTACCAGCCTACACTTAAAGCGGTCCACATGTACCAGCCTACACCTAAAGCGGTCCACATGTACCAATACTCAGAGTAGAACGGTTCTTTGGCGTCCGATAAGTCCAGAGGAACCAGTTCAGTGGTCCACGTGTCCCAACACTCACTCGGGCGGTCCAACGCGCGGTTCAGCTGAGAGCAAGTTGCCTCCACCGGTCACTGGCGGGCAGTGGTGGTCCTCCCTCCCAGCGTGGGTGTGTGGGTCCCACCCCGCACACTCACACACACACACACACACACACACACAAAACTTTATTGCGAATAAGAATTAAATTTTTTCCATGCATGACTCAGTCATGAGCGTCGTCTATAGAGCTACTGACGCACCTGAAGAAACAACATCCACCCTCGTTCACACACACACACACACACACACACACACATACGCTCACACATACACACGCATACGCACACGCACACACACATACACACAAACCAAGTCAGGGTCGCTGGGCGTGGCCACGTGTGTACACACAACCGCACACATGTACACCCGGTTAAGCTATATACACGCAACCTCACACGTATACACTTGGTTAGCACACACACACACACACACACACACACATTCTTGAACGTTCATAAAAAACATACAAACACAGGCAGACACAGACATACACACATGCATGTCAGTATATATGAACTGGGCATGTGTGTGTGTGTGTGTGTGTGTGTGTGTGTGTGTGTGTGTATCCCTCTGTGTTACGTACCTGTATATATGTGTGTGTGTGTGTGTGTGTGTGTGTGTGTGTGTGTTACCTGTATGTGTGTATCCCTCTGTGTTAGTACCTGTATATATGTGTGTGTGTGTGTGTGTGTGTGTGTGTGTGTGTGTGCGTATATAATCTTAACCATGTAGATAAGTGTATGTGCACTAAGTGATCTGTGTACACTTCTACGTCCGGTTCAGTACACTTAACAGTCATGACCAGGAACCAATCAGCCTTCAGTTTCCGTGTGTTAATGTGTACTATATACTTCACATCTCACTACGTCATGTGGACATTAATACTGTCTACTACTACTACTACTACTACTACTACTACAACAACAACAACAACAACAACAACAACTACTACTACTACCACCACTTTTCACTACTTTCTACTACTACTACTACTACTACAACAACAACAACAACAACTACGTTTCGTTTTTAATACGTGGCCTCCAGCCTCCCCCAATAGCCACACCTTCGCCACTATTTTATTACCTTAATATTAAGCCTCCTAATACATAAGTAGCTATCCTATCTGTGTTGAATTAGTTGAGCCGCAGATCTATGCGGCATTGAGTGACTGTAGCCTCATAGTCAATATTTGCAGCTGTTGTCGGCATTGGGGCCGAAGCTCTCGTTCCCCTGAGGCAGAGCAAAGCCGACCTAAGGAGAGAGAAGGACAGTCGACATTTCATCCAGGCTGTAACATAACTTCTGGGCTGCTGCTTCTGTTCGGAGATCACCTCCGCGAGTCTGGCGTAGAAACATCTTGCACTTGGTCCCATCCCCCCAGAGGTTGTGAACACTAGAGGAGTGAAGCTGCCTTGATCAACATTTTGAATTCTCTCCCCATATGCCCTTATCTTGTCGTTTTCGTTCCTCCTGTGTGCAGCATCGAGAGCTAGGTTACGGTGACATGCGGCCATGGGATCAAAAATCTTGATGTCGAAGAAAGCTCTCTGTCCCCGCGTCCAGAATCCTCGAGCACTGACGCCAACACGGGCTTCGTTAGATGTGTTTGAAGTCCTATGTTGGAAGATCTCACCGTCCAAAGGAAGGAGGGTCGGTTCTACCATGACATCACGGCAGATTTCCTTCAACATATTTGCTGTGAGATCCCTTACTTCGTCATGCCTCATGTATATGAAGCCCCCTTTCTTGCACACCATGGCGTGATCGACGTCATCGGAAGAGCCACACACGCATTGGGAGGGCAAACCTTCTACTGGCCTACCGTACCTTAGAGCAATGGCATCTGTAAATTCTTGTTTATTGAGACTGAAACCATTTGCCCTTATCGGTAACATAGTTAACCAGTTCGAGGCGCCCACCTCCTGCGCTATAGCTACTTTTTTTGTCAAATTTTCTGGAACCTGCAGCAATAGTTGCTGCAACATGTCATTTTGGCAGTGCTGCCGATCTGTTGTAATGGCCCTACGGATCTTATTTACTTCCCTGGTGTCCACTTCCCCTGTTGCATTCTGGGCTACTATGTGGTCAGTGAGGGCTGCCGTGAGCTTAAGTGAATTTTGATGTTCAGTGTCAGCAATCTCCTCTGGATTAGTTAGTCCCATCCCTCCCAGTCTTGGTGGAAGTGCAAGAAGTGTTCTTTCTGCTGGGGTTAAGTCAGGGTGTTTCACTAGTTTGGGAATGAACTTGACACTGATGGCTTCTTCCAGAGGGTGGAGGAGGGGTCCGATCTCAGGGATGGTACGCATCAGGTAGTTCCAGCGATGCTTGACTCCATGGGTGAATGCTGCAAAGGCCGCATGTGGCTCTGTGTTAGCAATCTCAGATAGAGCTTGGATTTCGCTAACCCACTCATTCACCTTTCCAGCTACGTACTCGGTCTTGAAGTCCGTAGTGCCAATTACTGCGCCTAGATGTCTTTGGCCGTCCTTAGTTACTTTGACCTCACTTCCGCCAAAAGCCTCCAAAGCCCGTTCATAATGTTCTGGCTTCACGATGAGGAAGGATTTGCTAGCGTTTGGGTGGTACCCTATTTGTGGACCTCGCGATGTTACCAGGTCCCACCACTTTTTGATGTCCTCCACTTTTCCTGCTCCTGTAAGGTCATCAGCATATGCTACTTGTTTGACCCCGGTTGTTTCAAATTTTATTTCTTGTTGGAGCACTGATAGTCCAATTGCATACATTGCCATTGCCACGGGGTCCCCCTGTGTTGTTCCCTCGGTCGACTGTAGGATGGTATCACCACTACTACCACCACCACTACAACAACAACAACAACAACTACCACCACCACCACCACTACAACAACAACAACAACAACAACTATTACTATCATCAATTTCACAAAAGTTGACGTAATATTATGAAATCAAGAGGAAATTATTAAGACCAATTTCCTGGCTTCAAAATGACTCCTATTTCTGGTATTTTCCTCCTTTATAGTCGAGTCTCAGTGTAATTCTGACGCCATGTTAAGTCTCTAGGATTATGACGTGTCTTAAATAAGTTCTTTAAATATGTCTTTATATCCCTAGTAAATAATAATAATAATAATAATAATAATAATAATAATACCAACAATAACAACAACAACAACAACACTACCACTACCACCAACAACAACAACAACAACACTACCACTACCAACAACAACAACAACAACAACAGTATCTTTTAAAAAGTCCGAAATAGTAACAAACTATTGAATAAACACAGAAACTAGATAATAAAAGTATATATATTTTGTAAACAGTGAAAGTATCGATCACACCTGTACAATCTCAGTCTAAACTCAAGATGTGGGTTCAGTAGAGCTCTGAGAGGGACTTAACTGAGCTCTGAGAGGGACTTAATTGAGTTCTAAGGGAATTAACTGATTTGTGAGGGAATTAACTGAGCTCTGAGGGACTTAGCTGAGCTCTGAGGGACTTGACTGAGCTCTGAGGGACTTACTGAGCTCTGAGAGGGACTTACTGAGCTCTGAGAGGGACTTAACTGAGCTGTGAGAAGGACTTACTGAGCTCTGAGAGGGACTTAACTGAGCTCTGAGAGGGACTACTGAGCTCTGAGAGGGACTTGATTGAGTTCTAAGGGAATTAACTGATTTGTGAGGGACTTAACTGAGCTCTGAGGGACTTAACTGAGCTCTGAGAGGGACTTACTGAGCTCTGAGAGGGACTTACTGAGCTCTGAGAGGGACTTAACTGAGCTCTGAGGGACTTAGCTGAGCTCTGAGGGACTTAACTGAAGGTAGGTATTAACAAAGCGTGAGATGTTAGTGTAAGAATAGTGTGAGGGCAAGAATAGAGACCTGTAATACCCCACCACTACTCTTCACCTCTTCTCCTTCCTCCTCTTCCTCTTCTCCTTCCTCCTCTTCCTCTTCTACTCCCTCCTCTTCCGTTTCCTTTTCCTCTTCCTCCTCGTCAAACATATACAGACATGTAATACTCATAACCTCCTCTTCCTCTTCTTCCTCTTCCTCTTTCCTCTCCCTCCTCCTCCTCTCCCTCCTCCTCCTCTTCCTCTTTCCTCTCCCTCCTCCTCCTCTCCCTCCTCCTCCTCTTCCCCTTCCCTCTCCCTCCTCCTCGTCCTCGTCCTCGTCTTTAGCCACAACACCTCGGCCACAACCTACTGTGGTGCCAAGGGTCTGTGTGTGTTGTGGTGGTCATCTGTCCCTGGGTAATGTCTACGTAACTTCAGATCTTCTTCCGTCTCTTTTCTCTGTCTGTCTTTCTGTCTCTTTATTTCTCTCGCTGTCTCTATCTGTCTCTTATGTATGTTTGTATATCTGTCTTGTTTTGTTTGTTTGCCAGTCTATTTTTTTGTTTACTGATTTGTTTACATGTTTGGTTGTTGTTGTTGTTGTTCTCCTTCATTCTTTCTGCATCATTGTTATTATTATCTTTTGAGAGAGAGAGAGAGAGAGAGAGAGAGAGAGAGAGAGAGAGAGAGATAATTATGCTCTTCATTTGATTATAGGCAATTATATAAATCTCCAGCAGGCTTAACAGAAAAATGATGATGAATGAGGAGGTGGAGGAGGAGGAACAACAACTGGAGAAGAAGAAGAAGGAGGAAGAACTAACTTAGAAAGAAGAAGAAGAAGAAGAAGAAGAATCAAACCAGGTATAAACTCCACATAATTAACACTGCTCACCTGTCACCTTCGACCTTATCCACTGAAAGACCAATTACTGTTTTTATTTCCAGTATGAACGAGATTCTCAACCAAGATACCTTAATATTAATAGCTACGATTTTTTTCCCCAGGATGTAAATGTTAATGAGTGATGCGTGTGGGTTATTTTTTTTCCTAGTGTAACATTATCGATTTTTTTTTTCCCATTTGTGATTAGATGCGATTTTGTTCTCAATTCCACGCAAGCATATCTATCTTTCCCCACACACAAGCCTACACACATAGAGTTTACACAGACACGCCCCTAGCACCTCCTCCACAACACACGCCAGGCAACCACCACAGAGAGACATAAATTTGGACACAGGACCCACAAGGATGGCTCGGTTAGTCCTCACAAATATCTCAAGGTGAAGGCCGACTTGACCCCCCCTTCCCTCCCTCCCCTCCTCTGCCACTCCTCCTCCATCTCCTCCCCATCCCCCATCCCTCCCCTCCTACCCCTCCAACCATCCTATAATAATGTATAATAATTTCTATGGAATAATATAATTGTTATTGTTTTCTTTTCATTTCTTTACCCAGCACGTCCTGACATACCCCGCCACACCCCATCACTGTCTACCACACCAGACCCTAAGCATCTACCACACCCTGCCACCGCCTACCACACCCTGCCACCATCCACCACACCCCGCCACGCCCCATCACCACCCACTGTCATACCAAGAAGGACAAAAAAGTACTAACCAGACCCACAGGACCCAAGCACAGTCATGCTTACCAGATCCTTTGATGTCCACTCCCCCTGTTGACTCTCCTGGGGAGTGGGAGGGGTGAGGGGGGTGTGGAGGTGAGGGAGGGGGAGTGGGGAGGGGTGAGGAACATGGAGGTGATTATTGGGACTTGGTGAGGGGTGAGAGAAGGGGGGGGGGGTTGTGGGTGATGATGGGGCATGGGGGTGAGGGGGAAGGGCTTCAGGAGGTGATGAGGAAGGGAATATAGAAGATGAGAAGTGAGGGACTCTACTAGTGAGGGGGGCGGGGGGGGGCTGGAGGGGGGCTATAGTGGTAGAGGAAGGCCCCATGGTATGATAAACAAATACCATGGGGGGGGTGAGGGAGGGATTGAGAGAGAGATGGAGGGAGAGAATGGGGGAGGGAGGAAGGGAGGGTCAGTCATTGGGCGCGGCTACAAAGGGGGTGTGGCTCTGCATTAGCCTTGACCCACATCGAGCACTAGGTACCCCACACCTTGATGATGACGACACACACACACACACACACACACACACACTGATTTATTGGCAACACTACACATATCCCCCTTCAAACATCATCCCTTAATCCTTGAAGGTACTTTTGGAGCTATTACTCGACATCTCCCCCGAGGATTATCCCATTTAAGGGTGTCCAGTAACCGTGGGAGGTGGTAAAAATAGTAGTGGTGTAGGCGGTAGTGAACCCAACACAGATTATGCTGCATTCCTCAGTGAAGAATAGACGACACGCAGGCCATTCTGGTGATAAACCTTTCGTATTATCTTGTTGGTGGTAGAGTCTCTCTCTCTCTCTCTCTCTCTCTCTCTCTCTCTCTCTCTCTCTCTCTCTCTCTCTCTCTCTCTCTCTCCCAATTAAATTCGTGTGATAAATGCTTGGCAATGTAATGTATTGTACATTGCTTGTATACATACACTGTCTATGTAAATTGTTTATGTACCTACACTGTCTATATACACTCTCCGTATACAAAGTAAATCCAATGAATTTAGATCACTCGAGGAAATGTCAGCATAAAATAGCCACATAAGAACATAAGAATGGAGGAAACTGCAGCGGGCCTATTGGACCATACTGGGCAGTCCTGTTTTCACCCAACCCCTATTGCTCATATAAGCATCCAACCTATGTTTGAAGCAATTCAGCGCATTCGAGTTAATGATGATATTTGGTAACTTGTTCAATTCATCCACTACTCTGTTTCCAAACTGCTAGGAGAACATATGAGCACAGCGGTGGGGGAGACTGCAGTGGGAGCGGGTAAACAAAGTGAAAGATTACAGGGAAATAGTGTTAGGAATGATGACAAAACTAAATTAGACAGGGAGTTTAAAACTAAACGCGGTAAAGGGAGGACTCAGAACATGACTAACTTAAATGTCTACTACGCGAACAGTAGAAGTATGAGAAACAAAATGGATGATATTAGGGCCTTGGTATGTACCGAAAAATCGATATAATAGCATTCACTGAAACATGGATCAACCTAGACACACGTGAGTTACCGGTCGAATACCAAATTGCGAGTTACAAATTGTTCCATACCGATAGGCAGACCAGGAAAGGAGGCGGAGTAGCAATCTATGTTTGGGATAATCTGAAGTGTGAAATACATAGAGGAAATAAAAACTGAGCGGAATACAGAAACAATTTGGATAGAATTAATCGACGGTAGAGAAAATTAATCACAGGAGTAATATATAGACCTCCCAATCTTGATAGAGTCAATGAGCGACTTATCTGGGATGAAATGCGCAGGGCTTCCATACACAACAAAGTCTGTATAGTAGGCGACTTTAACCTTGGCCAAATAGATTGGACTGACCTTACAAGTAACTCAGAATCAGAGGATTTTCTCGAGACGATCCAGGGCTGTTTTCTAAGTCAACATATAACCGAACCCACACGGGATAATAATATACTCGATTTAGTTCTGTCAAACAGAGAAAACCTCGTTAGCAATGTCGAGGTAGGAAACGAACTTGCAAACAGCGATCACAAAGAAATTAGATTCCAGTTCGATTTTCATGGCAGACGTATGGAAAATTCCACTAAAGTACCAGATTTCAGAAGGGCAAACTTTGACAGTTTAAAGAGGCAGCTGAGAGTGGGGGTGTCGCGCTTGGCCGTGAACCTGACAGATGACACCGACCTGATAACGAGATCTGAGATTGCCGAGTTCCACGACAATTTAAATAATGAGTTATTTAATGCACAAAGGCAGAACATACCATACAAAAAACTCAGATCAGACAACAATGACCCTAAATGGATAAATAATTATTTAAAGAACATCATTGGCCAAAGGAAGGCTATAGGTAGAAGGATAAATCGTGGCGAAATTAACCTCCGGGATTATTATAAGGTATTGGCGAGTAGGGTTAAAACCGAGAGAAGGAAAGCCAAGAGGAATAATGAGGTAAGGATAGCAAGGGAGGCGAAGACAAACCCCAAAGGATTCTACCAAATGTATCAAACTAAAACATGAGAAAAGATTGGACCAATACGGTCAGATACCGGCGAGCTCACTGACAACGACGGAGTAATGAGCAATAATTTGAATAAATATTTTTCAACAGTTTTCACCACCGAAAATTTAAACATGATACCCTGGGCACCGACTCTATTCAGAGATAGTGAAGAAAACAAATTAAGAGAGATAGTAGTGACTAGTAACGATATTAGTAAGCAAATAGACAAACTAAAGCCTAATAAGTAACCTGGTCCCGATGAGATATTTGCCAGAGTATTAAAGGAATGTAAGGAAGAGCTTAGTATGCCCTTAGCAAAGTTGTTTAACATGTCCTTATAAACAGGTGCAGTACAAGAATCCTGGAGGATAGCGAATGTAATACCGATTTTCAAGAAGGGGGATAGATCACTATCCTCTAACTACCGCCCAATTAGTCTAACATCAAAAGTAGGCAAATTACTGGAAGCAATCATTTCAATATCTATTCAAAATCACCTGGAGAAGCACCGATTGATTAATGATTCCCAGCATGGCTTCACAAGCGGACGTTCATGTCTAACTAATCAATTAACATTCTTTTCATGAGTTTTCGAATCGGTGGACGAGGGGCACCATTATGGTGTGGTATATCTCGACTTTAGCAAGGCCTTCGACAGAGTCCCCCACGAAAGACTAATTAGAAAGGTAGAAGCACATGGCATTAAAGGTAATATCCTTAAATGGATTAGGGCGTGGTTACAGGACAGGAAACTGCGAGTGAGCATTAACGGCACTAAGTCCCATTGGAGCAACATCACAAATGGAGTTCCCCAGGGCTCAGTACTTGGATCATTATTATTTATCATATACATAAACGACATAGATATCGGCATAGACAGCAACATAAGTAAATTTGCTGATGACACTAAAATAGGACGTGTTATTAAATCTGACGAGGACTCCACAAAACTACTGGAAGATCTAAACAAATTTTTCGAATGGTCTGAAAAATGGCAAATGAAATTCAACGTGGACAAATGTAAAGTACTCAGTATAGGAGACGTAAACAGGGAAACCAGATACCAGATGAACAACGATGCAAAAGAGAAATCCGACTGCGAGAGAGATTTAGGAGTAATGATAAGTAGGAACCTTAAGCCAAGTAAACAATGTGTTTTTGCTCGTAACAAGGCTAATAAAGTACTTGGGTTCATACAAAGGAGTGTTAGTTACAAGACTAGCGAGATCATCCTAAAACTGTATCTTGCTCTTGTGAGACCACACCTGGATTACGCAGTTCAGTTCTGGTCACCGTATTACAGAATGGATATAGATTCCTTGGAAAGAATTCAGAGGAGAATGACAAGACTAATCCCGGGTATCAGGAACCTTGAGTACAGAGACAGGTTAAAGCATCTTAATTTGCACTCCCTCGATAGACGTAGAGTGAGGGGCGACCTGATAGAGGTGTATAAGTGGAAGGCAGGGCTAAACAAAGGGGACATTACAAATGTACTCAAACTATCCAACCAGGAGCGAACTCGTAACAATTGTTTTAAATTAGACAAATTTAGATTTAGGCGTGAAATAGGTAAACACTGGTTTGGAAACAGAGTGGTGGATGAATGGAACAAGTTACCAAATATCATCATTAACTAGAATACGCTGAATAGCTTCAAACATAGGTTGGATGCTTATATGAGCAAAAGGTGTTGGGTGTAAACGGGACTGCCCAGTATGGGCCAATAGGCCCGCTGCAGTTTCCTCCATTCTTATGTTCTTATGTTCTTAATTAAGAGGCTTTAACCTGTCTCTATACTCAAGGTTCCTAATGCCCGGGATTAGTCTTGTCATTCTCCTCTGAATTCTTTCCAAGGATTCTATATCCATTCTGTAATACGGTGACCAGAACTGAACTGCGTAATCCAGGTGTGGTCTCACAAGCGCAAGATACAGTTTTAGGATGACCTCGCTAATCTTGTAACTAACACTCCTTTGTATGAACCCAAGTACTTTATTAGCCTTGTTACGAGCAAAAACACATTGTTTACTTGGCTTAAGGTTCCTACTTATCATTACTCCTAAATCTCTCTCGCAGTTGGATTTCTCTATGGCATCGTTGTTCATCGTCAACAAGGAAAAAAAAAGTTCTCTCCACGATAAAGACTCACCTGAAGCTCCTGGGAAAATAAGCAGGTGTTGAGAGAGCCGTAGTGAAGCAAACAACTCAGAGATACACAAACAACACAAACAAGAGGAACATACCACGGAAGGTGAGATGGTAAGCTTAAGAAGGTAATAATAATAATAATAATAATAATAATAATAATAGTGATAATGATAATAATGATAATGATAATAACGTGTTTAAATATATGAATTAATTTTAGACGTTTGTTTCTAAGAAAGGATCGCCTGCAGCTTATTTCACTTGATGATTAAACACACTAACCTAACCTAACCTAACCTAATCCTCCAGGAAGCATTAGTCTGCTTAATCATCAGGTGAAATAAACCAAGGTGTGTAATCGCCAGGTAAGCATTAATTATACCCTTAATATCATTTCTACCTTGTTAACCTGTAAATTTACCTGGGCTGATATAAATAAAACAAGGATATCAATTTTGGGTATTTTTATTCATAGTAATCCAGTCAAGTGTTACCTGTGATCCTATCCTGGAGATGAACTAGCATATAGCATCAATGTCGTCAGGGTTTATGTCAACTAAGAGAGTCCCATCAACACAGGTCGTCTGGTGATAGATGAGGGCGAGAAGCGTAGGGTCGTGAAGGAGCCAAGCGATGTCACAGCCGCATGTCAGGGGGTTATCTGGGGGAGGAAGGAAGTGGGGGTGAGATATCTGGGGACTTCAGTGGTTTATCTGGGGTTGTTAAGTATCTAGGGATCTCAAGGAATTATAACTTTTCTACGATATCGGAACATTAATTATACCGATAACAAACAACAGAGTATCTATCTCAAGTCTCCCGATCGCTTATGTTCCGATTCCGATACTAAAGTGGAGGTCAACTTACTTCTGAGGTCAATTTCGTTGCCGGCCTCTAACATCGGCCTCCAGATATCCTCCTCCAGTTCCACGATCTTGTTGTTGTACACATAGAGGGCGCCGTTGGTGAGGCCTGAAGGAGAGACGCCAGTGAGAGATGTCGAGAGAGTGAGGGAGAGGAGGGAGGAAGGAAGGAAGGGTGAAAGAGAGAGAAAACATTTTCTTCCATACCTCTCACTTTAGCCTTGCCTTAATACACCTGCAATGAACCTCTACACACCTGTAATGAAGCTATATACACACACACCTGTAATTAAACTATATTCCTGTAATGATGTTCTACACACCTCCAATAGCGTCGATGATAATGTACTTGATGCTGTTACGGTCGAGGTAGAGGGAGGCTCCCGGCTCCGTGAACTGGATGGCGTTGGAGTGTATGTGTGTGAGTAGGTTCTCCCCCAAGTAGAGCCAGGTGAGGTGCTCCAGGCCTGAGAACGTTCCTGTAACAAGGTGATCCATGTTAGTACTGGCCCTAGCAACCTAACCTAACTTAATCGTCCATTTGTATGATAGTTAATGTGTTGTTGGTAATACTGTATGGTGGTTAGTGTCTTGTTGGTAACACTATGTGAGATGGACACTTGAGAGAAGTTGTTTACCTGCCAAGATGTTGTTAAGTCCAGTCTTGAAGATGGAGATGGTCTCGAGGGCTGGCATGTGTTGGAAGGTCGAGGGCTCTAAGGTACTGAAGGGGTTCTCGCCTACACTGATGGAGGCGAGTGTTGGGGAGGTGATGGGAGGCAGATAGGATAGTTTGTTGCCGTCCAGGGTCAACGACTTGAGTTTAGTGAAGAGAGACATATCATCGAAGATAAAGTCTGTCAGCCAATTGTAACTGAAGTCTATACTGATGGCGGTGTTGTAGCTTCCTGCCAGAAAGCCCGTATCTACCTCCTCCAGGGCACCGCCGTAGATGTACACCTCCTCGAAGCTGGCGTTACCTAGGAGCCCCGCCCTCAGGACACTCAGGCGAGTGTTATACTCAATAGTCAGTCTCTTGAAGGTGGGGAGGGAAGAGCTGGAGAAAATACGAGCCAGGTCATCCTCGTCTCTCACATCAGAACAGTCAATATGTCTGCTGTTCCCAGGTACGACTGAGCAGACACAGGGAGAGATGACACTGGGGTCAGGACAGCTGTCGTCATTAGGGTCAATCCAGGCATGACTCCCTACACACAGGAACACCAGGAAGAAGAACCCAACGCTACACTGGTAGGTCTCCATGACTAACAAATTCCTTGAGGTGTTGACGCAGCTGGGGGTAGTAGCAGTATACACGGTGGTGCCTACGATCAATCAAAGACACGTGGACTGCAACCCCGCGGTGATACTGGTGACAGGCAATGAGAAGAGGAGGTGTTATCAGTCTTCGCGGCCAGTGTGTATTCCTGCGCCTGAGTGGGAAGACGCACATGTGACTGAGATAACGTCAAGGTAACTGGGACTTCCACGCCACCAGCTGACACCATCTCCTTAAACCATGTCCTCGTTCTAGTTAACTTTCCTTCCTTCCCTTCTCTCACGTTTCTCGAATCACCTGAAGTATTTACCTCATTTCAACGTTTTCTTATAAATAACTCAGAGACTTCGTTAATTGACGGATACCAAATCACCGCCCACTTAGACAACAGAGCTAATCATATCACTTGAAACCACACAATTGACTCCGCCCATGCATCCATCAGCCAATCAGAATGCGAAAGCAAAATCAAGAAGTGTAAATAGGCGTTAAATTCAACTCTTATTAATAAACTAAAAACCTCTTCAGAAACGTCTTTGTCAGCTGAGTCTTCTCCCACCACCTTCAAGTCTTCCTTCACAACATACCAGAGAGAGAGAGAGAGAGAGAGTACCAGTGAATGTTGTCATTGTTACGTTTAGTATCATGGTGTGAACTATCATCTGGTAAACACAACAGGCACAGTAAATAAACCACAAAGTACTCCATAAGGACATCCATTGTTTACATTCTATAATTATCCTTCATTAAGTTCAAATTTCAACTTTTATCATCATTACTAAGTTGCTGTTTTCTACTTACTATCATAAGCTACATTAGTGAGTAAAAAACAAAATAATATTAGCCTAGAGTAAGTGGCCACGAGTCATCGAATTTCCCACCAGATGGAGTTAAGTCGGTGTAAAGCCTCGAGTTGATTTCAGTAGTGGATGTAGGTGGGTGCCACTCTCCTCACGCCTCTTACCATTTTTACACCTTTACGATAGCTGGTGAGGTGTGACGACTAGGTGCGTACATTAACCCCTACGCCAATTATGTTTTAATATCATTATAGACAGTATCTTGGTGTCTGTTCGACCATACGTGTTGTTGTATATGATCACACCGAGAGGAAAGATTGTCACAGCATCACCAGCGCCTCGCTCTGTACAGCCAGCGCCACACTAGCGTTCACAAATGAGTAGCATATAGGTTAAGAAACATAGGACTGAGGTTGGTTGGGTGTAAACAGAACTTTCCTCGTGGGGGTTAAAATGAGACCTATACAGTAATACTTTCCTTCATTTTATGCTTTTAAATAATAAAGAGTCAATTCATGTCCACCTTTTATGGATTTGTTTAATGATAAGTTCATACCTGACACCTAACACCTGTTCATTAATTAGCGACTATTGGCCTAAACCAAGTTGTACTGTATATAAAATTAAATGTATCTTCTCTCTTACACTTTATAAGTTTATAGTTATGAAGATAACTGTAGTGCATAATTATAGAAGTAATAATTATATACGGTATATTATATGTTGTCTTCTGTTGATACATTATAATGCTATACGATTATTATTGTTTCCGATCTGACCAGTCATTTAACCAATAGGAAAACAGCGACGAAACTTCTAGCCAATGAAAACACGGGAATGATATGGTGAAGGGTGAAACTTTGGACTTCGACGATGAGGGAATCAAAAGACAAGCAAAAGAGCTCGTTTACACGATCAGTTACCACGTATGGTGGTCAAACACGCTACGGATCAGTGGCGAAGCACATTAGTGGCCACACAACTATGAGGCACATAACTGCCCGGGAAGGGTTGGTGGTTCAGTAAAAACTGTTTTCTGATTGGTGAATATTTCTGCGTTGTTTTCTTATTGGTTAACTAGTCTGGTCAGTTCAATATTTCGTCAGTGGATGGCGTAAGGATGCACAATTAGTGAGTGAACTGTGAGAGGAGGACCTACTGCGTCCCTGGTGGGATAAGTTCTTCGTCAGGAGATGGCATAAGGATACATCTGACTATCGTGTCCCGGGTACAACCATCAAGGTGAGATGTGGATCCTACCAAATATCGCAGTAGTAGTTTTTCGTCATTCATGTTTCTTCCTGGACAAGACAGCTCGTGTAATACATACTAACCTACCCCGTGGCTGCCCGAACCACTAGTTAAGCTGACAGGTCGTGAAAGTGATCAATATAATCAAACTTAAAGCGTTACTGATTGAATTGAATTGTAACAGTTTATTTAGCCAGAAAAACACAGATACAGAGTGGATAATAATAACAATATTAACATGGCTGAGCCAGTTGAGAACCTGAGCTGCACCTGATATATACTATACATTTATCTCAAGGAAGTATTATGTAACATTTAGTATCATCTGGAATAGTACAATAGCATGGTGGTAATAAGAACATCTCATAATGTTACCACGGTTATCACTTCAATATTTATTCATTTTATTATTTATTATTTTTTATTTTATTTTAGTTTTTTTTATGATTATTTTGTTTATTTATTTATTTATACATACATATATATATATATATACTGATATATATATATATACAACCTGGGTTGTACAGTAACAAGGTTGACCAAGAGGACAGAGCTGTCAGGATTATGTCTAGTTGGCAATTATGTTTATTGCAATGGTAAAACCGATAAAACAGTTTTGGTGGTACAATAAAAGCAGGAACTGTAAATATAGTAGGTGTTACAAGAAATATTAATACTTCGACAATAGATATTTTTTTAGAGATGATTTAAAGGAAGGGAAGTCTTTGCTCGGCTGGGTGGGGGTAAGTTGTTCCACACCTTCACACCGTGATATTTTATGGAGGTCTGGGACTGAGAGGAGCGCATGGGGGGTGGTCTTAGTAGCTCTGGGTGCCTTAAGTTGCATCTCTGATTATTCCGGAACTGGAAATAATTATTGTCAAGCAAGTGATTGATAGATTTGTAAACAAAGAGGGAACAGCAGTAGGTGTTAATATCCTCGAATTTTAAAAATTTCAATATAGCAAATTTTTCGTTTGTTTGATCTATTTTTTCAAGTAGGTCATTGTCCGTACAACTCTCTTTTGTGCAGTAACCAGAGATTGATGAAGTGTGTCATGCAATACAGGTATTTTGTATAATGAACGATAGATAAAGATAGATAAATAACAGTAGATTTAAGACAATACTACTCAGAGTTGACTTTATCCACTATACGTGCGTTCATTTTCTTGTATTTGAAAACATCTTTGCAAACCAAAGTATAGTTGTGTAAAATTATAGGTTTTTAATGTAGTTTACGGTAATTTATGAGAGAAAACGGTACAAGTTACGTATATCAGAAAACAAACTATTTCATGGATAACTAAACCGTTCCAGAGGTCTTCCAGCCTTTGTGTGAAGAATTATTTCCTTATGTTCGTTCTGTAAGATAACTTGGCGAGCTTGTAGTTATATCCCATCGTGTTGGTGATGTGTGACATCACAAACAACGTCCCTGGTTCATGTAATCCATAAATTTGAGGATTATGACGGTTTCAGTGAGATTTAGTGAGATCTTAATTTGCACTCCCTCGAGAGACGTAGAGTGAGAGGCGATATGATAGAGATGTATAAATGGAAGTCAGGACTGAACAAAGGGGACATTACAAAGGTACTCAAACTATCCAACCAGGAGCGAACTCGTAATATTGGTTTTAAATTAGACAAATTTAGATTTAGGCGTGAAATAGGTAAACACTGGTTTGGTAACAGAGTAGTGGATGAATGGAACAAGTTACCAAATATCATCATTAACTCGAATACGCTAGATAGCTTCAAACATAGGTTGAATGCTTATATGAGCAATAGGGGTTGGGTGTAAACGGGACTGCCCAGTATGGGCCAATAGGCCCGCTGCAGTTTCCTCCATTCTTATGTTCTTATGTTCTTAATTAAGATGCTTTAACCTGTCTCTATACTCAAGGTTCCTAATGCCCGGGATTAGTCTTGTCATTCTCCTCTGAATTCTTTCCAAGGAATCTATATCCATTCTGTAATACGGTGACCAGAACTGAACTGCGTAATCCAGGTGTGGTCTCACAAGCGCAAGATACAGTTTTAGGATAACCTCGCTAGTCTTGTAACTAACACTCCTTTGTATGAACCCAAGTACTTTATTAGCCTTGTTACGAGCAAAAACACATTGTTTACTTGGCTTAAGGTTCCTACTTATCATTACTCCTAAATCTCTCTCGTAGTCGGATTTATCAATGGCATCGTTGTTCATCTGGTAACTGGTTTCCCTGTTTACATCTCCTATACTGAGTACTTTACATTTATCCACGTTGAATTTCATCTGCCATTTTTCAGACCATTCGAAAAATTTGTTTAGATCTTCCTGTAGTTTTGCAGAGTCCTCGTCAGATCTAATAACACGTCCTATTTTAGTGTCATCAGCAAATTTACTTATGTTACTGTCTCTGCCGATATCTATGTCGTTTATGTATAGTATAATAAATAATAATGGTCCAAGTACTGAGCCTTGGGGAATTCCACTAGTGACCCTGCTCCAATGGGATTTAGTGCCGTTAATGCTCACTCCCTGTTTCCTGTCCTGTAACCACGCCCTAATCCATTTAAGGATATTACCTTTGATGCCATGTGCTTTTACCTTTCTAATTAGTCTTTCATGGGGGACTCTGTCGAAGGCTTTGCTAAAGTCGAGATATACCACACCATAATGGTGCCCCTCGTCCACCGATTCGAAAACTCATGAAAAGAATGTTAATAGATTAGTTAGACATGAATGCCCGCTTGTGAAGCCATGCTGGGAATCATTGATCAATCGGTGCTTCTCCAGGTGATTTCGAATAGAGTTTGAAATGATTGCTTCCAGTAATTTGCCTACTATTGATGTTAGACTGATTGGGCAGTAGTTAGAGGATAGTGATCTATCCCCCTTCTTGAAAATCGGTATTACATTCGCTATCCTCCAGGATTCTGGTACTACACCTGTTTTTAAGGGCATGTTAAACAACTTTGCTAAGGGCATGCTAAGCTCTTCCTTGCATTCCTTTAATACTCTGGCAAATATCTCATCGGGACCAGGTGACTTATTAGGCTTTAGTTTGTCTATTTGCTTACTAACATCGTTACTAGTCATTACTATCGAGTTTGATTTGTTTTCTTCACTATCTCTGAATAGAGTCGGTGCCTCGGGTATCATGTTAAAATTTTCGGCGGTGAAAACTATTGAAAAATATTTATTCAGATTATTGCTCATTTCTCCGTCGATATCAGATTAGCTCGCCGGTATCTGATCGTATTGGGCCAATTTTTTCTCATGTTTTAGTTTGATATATTTGGCAGAATCCTTTGGGCTTTGTCTTCGCCTCCCTTGCTATCCGCACCTCATTATTCCTCTTAGCTTTCCTTATCTCGGTTTTAACCCTACTCGCCAATACCCTATAATAATCCTGGAGGTGAATTTTGCCACGATTTATCCTTCTACCTATAGCCTTCCTTTGGCCAATGATGTTCTTTAAATAATTATTAATCCATTTAGGGTCATTGTTGTCTGATCTGAGTTTTTTATATGGTATGTTCTGCCTTTGTGTATTCAGTAACTCATTATTTAAATTGTCGTGGAACTCGGCAATCTCAGATCTCGTTATCAGGTCAGTCTCAACCCTTAGGTCTCCTGGTACAGTGAGGTCTCCCTCTGTGGATGCATTGAGTGAGGTCACCTCATGTGAGGTCATGTAGCTCACCCCCAAGTGCAACACCCCCTCCCTCAGCTGCCTCTTCAAACTGCGGTACTCTATCAAATGCTTTGCTAAAGTCTAAGTAAATAACATCGTAATTTTCGTCGTTATGTACTAGAAAGAAGACTTTCCTAAAAAAACGTCAGCAGATTTGTGAGACAAGATTTTCCCTTTGTAAACCCATGTTGACAGTCGTAGATTAATTTGCTTTTCTCTAAATGCGATCGGATACTATTTCCTCAAATTGATTCAAGAAATTTCTCCACTACTGACGTCAAACTGATCGGTCGGTAATTTGACGCTGATGCTGTCTCCTTTTTTGAATATGGGTACTACATTTGCCTGTTTCCACAAGTCTGGCACAACACAAGTCTTCGAGGTTGTAGATAATGACGAAAATTACGATATTATTTACTTAGACTTTAGCAAAGCATTTGACAGAGTACCGCATCAGAGGCTTCTTAGAAAAGTTAAGGCTCATGGTATCGAGGGGAAAGTTTTAAATTGGATAAAATCATGGCTCACCGATAGAACGCAGAGGGTCAGCGTAGACGGTGTTAAATCTGAGTTGCGGCTGTGTAACCAGTGGGGTTCCCCAGAGGTCAGTACTGGGCCCACTCTTGTTCATAATCTACATAAACGATCTAGATACTGGGATCAGCAGTGACACAAGCAAGTTTGCGGATGACACCAAAATAGGGCGGCAGATTAATTCAGGGCAGGATACAAATGCACTAGAGGAGGATTTAAATAAACTGCAGGAGTGGTCAGAAAAATGGCAAATGAAATTCAACACCAGCAAGTGCAGCGTACTTAATATTGGAAGAACAAATACTCATAATGTATTCCTCCTTAACAACATCAACCTAGAGAAGTCGACTTGTGAAAGAGACCTAGGGGTACTTCTAAGCCCGGACCTACGGCCTGGAAAACAGTGCGTTAATGTTCGAAATAAGGCAAACAAAGTATTGGGTTTTATATCTAGAAGTGGAAGTAACAAGAGTGCAGAGGTCTTATTGCAACTATATCTTGCGCTAGTCAGGCCGCACCTCGATTATGCGGTTCAGTTCTGGTGCCCCTATTATAGAATGGATATAAATTCACTAGAGTCGGTGCAGCGAAGAATGACAAAAATGATTCCGGGACTTAGAAACCTTCCATATCAGGATAGGTTAAAGAAACTTAACTTGCATTCCCTAGAAAGACGAAGAGTGCGGGGAGATATGATAGAAGTATTTAAGTGGGTGAAAGGAATCAATAAAGGGGATATAGATAAAGTTCTTATAATAGCCGAGCAGGATAGGACTCGGAGCAACGGATTCAAGTTGGATAAGTTTAGGTTTAGGAGGGAGAAAGGAAGAAAGTGGTTCACAAATAGGTTGGTGGACGAGTGGAACAAGCTTAGCAACTTTGTAGTAAGTGCGGGAACTCTGGAAAGTTTCAAATGGAGGCTAGATAGATTCATGGATGATAGAGAGTCGTAGCAACTCTCGACAGGAGCTGCCATGCACAGGCCAACCGGCCTATTGCAGACTCCTTATTTTCTTATGTTCTAATGATTTTGTAAATAAATTTACGAGGGGTCCGCTAATCTGTTCCCTACACTCTTTCAAGACTCGAGGGAAACTTTCATCTGGTCCTGGGGATTTTGTCTTCTTTAATTTATTCATCCTCTTTTCTGATATATATGGAGTCAGATTATGCGGTCATAGGAGCCCACCCCCACCAACCCCCATGGGACTGTCGCTATGGATGGTAAGGTCACGGTTGCGATGGTGGCGTAAGCCGTCAGGTCAGATTAACCAGTCAACAGGTATTGTGTCCGAGGTCACTGGGTCTAGTGCTGGGCACCCACACGCGTGGGGCCCTGGGCGGTCGCCCCCCCCCCCCCCCCCACTAAAGGACGGGCCTGGTATCAACAGTGCGAAATAAATTCCATTCGTTTTATAAATCAGGTTAATGGCAACCAGCTTAAGAGTTCAAGATAAATATTATTGTTTTGATTTTTTTTACAGTATGGACAAAGGTAAATATCTGTATGTATGTATCCCCAAGTGTGTGTGTGTGTGTGTGCGCGCGCTTAGATACACACACACACACACAAACAGCACTGCTTTGTCAATATGTTGTAATTAATGGCATAGTTAGTAGAGTTCATGACGTTGCTAATATGACACAAACGTAACCATTTCAAACAATCCATAAATGGTGTAAAGTATATTCAGCCAATGAGAACAGCGAATCATGAGAGAGTAAGTGGTTAAGAACTGTATAAGACACACAACTGCTCTCAAAGCTCGGCCTCCAAACCTAATCGAACCTATCCTAACGCTTAGAAAGAATTCAGAGGAGAATGACAAGACTAATCCCGGGCATTAGTAACCTTGAGTATAGAGACAGGTTAAAGCATCTTAATTTGCACTCCCTCGAGAGACGTAGAGTGAGGGGCGATATGATAGAGGTGTATAAATGGGTCAGGGCTAAACAAAGGGGACATTACAAAGGTACTCAAACTATCAAACCAGGAGCGAACTCGTAGCAATGGTTTTAAATTAGACAAATTTAGATTTAGGCAGCAGGATAGGACTCGGAGCAACGGATTCAAGTTGGATAAGTTTAGGTTTAGGAGGGAGATAGGAAGAAACTGGTTCACAAATAGGGTGGTGGACGAGTGGAACAAGCTTAGCAACTTTGTAGTAAGTGCGGGAACTCTGGAAAGTTTCAAAAGGAGGCTAGATAGATTCATGGATGATAGAGAGTGGTAGTAACTCTCGACAGGAGC
Organism: Homarus gammarus; assembly: GCA_958450375.1. NCBI lineage: Eukaryota > Metazoa > Arthropoda > Malacostraca > Decapoda > Nephropidae > Homarus > Homarus gammarus. The sequence goes on from CAUDMG010000605.1 coordinate 292,168, forward strand.
TGCCATGCACAGGCCAACCGGCCTATTGCAGACTCCTTATTTTCTTATGTTCTTATGTAAATAGGTAAACATTGGTTTGGAAATGGAGTAGTGGATGAGTGGAGCAAGTTACCAAATATCATCATTAACTCAATTACGCTGGATAGCTTCAAACATAGGTTGGGTGGATATATGAGCAATAGGGGTTGGGTGTAAATGGGACTGCCCAATATGGGTCAATAGGCCCCCTGCAGTTTCCTCCATTCTTATGTTCTTATGTAACCTAACCTATCCTACATTTCTATCTACGTATTTATCTACCACACTGAACATTGAGATCGTAAACATCTAGGTATTATTTATTACAATAAAAACATTCTAGTGAAAACTATTTATTGCACTCAAAGTCAACAGAAAAAAATAAGTATCGGGAGAAACAAAAGAACATCAATAGGAGGCGCCATAAGCGTTCTCATCACAGAAAACAACATAGAGAAAGAGATCCTGATCCTTATGATTGTTATATAGAGAGATGAGGGTGGCTGTAGGGGCGGGGATGATATTACTGACGAAGAACACGACAGCATCTTCAGCCTTCACCTCCAGGCGGGTCTTAATGGTGGTTTTAAATTCCCCTAAAGTAATGTTACCTGGGACAGAGACACGTAATTCATGGTAGACGCCGATTTTAGATTTTGGCGCGCGTCCTAACACCAAGGGACATTTCCAGGGTTGTTTTGTCTCATTACCCTCGCCATGTTTGTCCTCTCCTCTACATTGTTCTGTTGTTTGAAAAGCCACTTCATGTTGACGTTGACCATGACTTAATGAGAGTGTGGCTTGGCTGGCTGGGTGTGGTGTAGCTGGCTGGCTGGCTGGCTGTGGTGTGGTGTATCTGGCTAGTTGGCTGGCTGCTCCTGTGCTTAGTTATAACGTCCTAGAATCTTGAAACCCTTTTATAACGAGGGTTTAAGGGAATCTTCTGAAGGACACTGATTAAGGGTTTAACTCAATGCCACTTCTTCTTGACATTAACTACGGCTTGAGGTGATTTACAATGGAGTCTTGGGATTCGTTCACCTGTCAGATTAACAAATTTGGGACTTGGGGACGTTCTGAAGGTAAAACGTACGGGACTATCAACTGTTTGGTCACATAATTAAGAGAACTGGATTACGAGACACTCTAAATAGCTCGGTGTGGGTGAGAACAAAGAGGCTAGAGAAGGAAAGGTCAATACAGTAGAAGCTTGGAGTAAGGTACACCCACCTCTCTGACGTTTGGTGTCAACCCGGAACGTGAGGTGATTGGTGGGTGGGCTGGTGGAGGTGATCCCCTTGACCACTTTGACCTCGTGACCTCCCCTGGGACTAAGTAATAACTCACCCACCACACCCCACTACTACCACAGGGGAAAATGAGACTCGTGTAAATTAGCCCATGCGTGTTAGTGATGGGAAAAGACTCGCCTGAATAGTCACTCCACCACCTGACGTTACTTGTAGGGTTAGATTAGGTTATGTTAGTGTTAGATAAAGCAAAGTTAGTTTACGGTAGGTTAGATTAGTTTAGGTTAGCGTCAAGGTGTTTAATCATCAGGTGAAATAAGCTGGGTTGCCTAATCATCAGGTAATCCTAATTATAAATATTCCCCCAGGTAAATTACAACAGGTGAACTTTAATCCTCAACGTGATGCCAAATTATTTACTATTTTATTTATGAATTTTCACACCCAAATAAATACCGTACTTAGATTACTTTTGGTGTAGTATTGTGGTCTTAAGTAAATACAAGTAATTTTATATTGTGATGTTAATAAAGTGTTTATATTACTTAGATAACTAGAACAGGTAAGTCATGGGGGGGGGGGGGGTTACAACAAGAGATGTAAGGGAGTTAGATACCATTACTATTGACTTTATTCTGCCGACGTTGGTCTTGTAGCTTCTCACGCGGGTGTTGTCAACTCTGTCAGTTTTCAGTCAAAGAGCAAGTCTGGTTAGATCAGTCATCCATCTCCTTCAGTTGATTAGTCAGTCAGACCAACCTGTCAGCAGTCGAGTCAAGTCAATCAACCAACCCAAGTGAGTCAATCAGTCAACCAGCCTAGCAAGTCAATCAACCAACCGAGTCAAGTCAATCAACCAACCGAGTCAAGTCAATCAACCAGCCCAGTCAAGTCAATCAACCAACCGAGTCAAGTCAATCAACCAACCGAGTCAAGTCAATCAACCAGCCCAGTCAAGTCAATCAACCAGCCCAGTCAAGTCAATCAACCAGCCCAGTCAAGTCAATCAACCAACCGAGTCAAGTCAATCAACCAGCCCAGTCAAGTCAATCAACCAACCGAGTCAAGTCAATCAACCAACCGAGTCAAGTCAATCAACCAACCGAGTCAAGTCAATCAACCAGCCCAGTCAAGTCAATCAACCAACCGAGATGAGGTGCCCACCATCACCCAACATCAACGAATATGAATGGGAATATAAACTTAAACTCTCCTTAAATAAGAGACGTGATGAGGCCAACTTCCTTAAGGACCGATACCCCGACCGTGTTCCTGTAGTAATCGGGGAACTTGACCCACACACTAACCTGGTCAAGAGTATAAGGTGCATTGTCCCCTCCTACATGACCTGCCCTACGTTGTTATTCAGTGTACAGGAGATAGTGATGTTTCCTGAAGGTTCTCGTGTGTCTATGTATGTAGGAGGTAGTGAGCCTTCTCCTGACGAAGATGTACAACGCCTCTATGAACAGTTTATGGATAGTGATGAACATTTGTATATCTTTTATACTGTGGAGGTCTTAGATGATGATGATGGTGATGATTATAGTGATGATGATGGCATGTGTAGATAGGTGATGGTGATTTATGTTGCCTACGGTGGCTGAACTGGTGTCAAATGTGGGAACTGTTGGAAATATTCTCCCTACCATCCCTGAGGTGCCAGTATCAGTGGTCAGCGTCGTCACAACATATGAGTTAGACAAATTTCTCGTGTTTGTCTGTCTACACCCGTCAAGAACACCATGATTCATTACACTGTTTTGTAATATATTTCAAGTACATCATCATTACATTAGTACAGTACAAACGTCTATGTCCATATTTTTTTTTACATTATATAATATATTTGATTAGCGTGTTTTTTTTTGTCTGATATCATTTACAATAAAACAAACACCGATTTTTGTGTTTGCTTTTAAACCCTGTCGTTGTTTACATCTGAAAAAAAAGATACTTTATATATGGTGCTGAGAGAGAGAATAGTGAATAATATTGTCCCTAAGTTATGACGTCACTTGACCCCTGATATAGTGAGGTCAACCAGTAACCTTGAACACCTGTGTGGGAGAGAGAGTCAGGCAGGTCACTACACCGTTAGCCCCTCAGGTCACTATTGTTGACCTCCTGGGGTCATGTGACGTACCAAATGATATATTACAGTATATAAATATTGAATGGGAAGAACTAATGAAAGGGGACGATGTATGTACCAATAATTTGAATAGCTGTACCAATACATATATAATATACTAATAATTCCTATATGAACCTTAACACGATTATATACATTATAAGTATATATATTAACGGTTACAGTTCATGGTCAGAGGTCAGTCAGGTCATCTATGTGAATGACCTTTCCTGGAATAGGTCACTCACTCTCCTACAATGGTGGGTCAACTCCACCTTGGGTCACCACACACGTCATTGGTTAACACAGAGGCCACAGGTCATAAGCCAAGACAGGTCATTTTGTTATTTGCAGCCAAACTGACAGACAGCCTTTAGGTTAGACCGAGACCTCGTGAAAAAAATAAAATCAACAAAAACAAAGTTTCTTAAGGAAATATGTTAATAAACTATATATCATCAAGTTATAGTATCATTATCATCACCATTAACCAGAGGTGTTCTCCCGGTGGACGGAAATAAAGTCCACAGGAAAAAAAATCACATGACTTGTAGACATTGACAACGCAATATATATACATGATGGCATGGCGGGTAGGTTAGGTTCTTACCGTGGCTTCTTTCTTGTTGACCCACCATTGCAGGAGTGAGTGACCTATTCCAGGAAAGGTCATTCACATTGATGACCTGACTGACCTCTGACCATGAACTGTAACCGTTAATATATATACTTATAATATATATAATCGTGTTAAGGTTCATATAGGAATTATTAGTATATTATATATGTATTGGTACAGCTATTCAAATTATTGGTACATACATCGTCCCCTTTCATTAGTTCTTCCCATTCAATATTTATAATAGACCAACTACACTAGCGTCTCTATAGGTGCGAGCAATGCCTCCCTTCTCATAACGAGGAGGAACTCCCTGAAGGTGATGTCCCCGGGAATACAAAATCTCGTCTGTTTTAACTCCTCAATCTCCTCCTGCTGGGGTAATTTCCATATGATTGGGATCTTGTTGTGGTATTTTTGGTGTAGTTTAAGGAGCTGCCATGCACAGGCCAACCGGCGTATTGCAGACTCAGTATGTTCTTTTGTTTGTCGTTTTTCTATGGGTTTTTGTTCTTGTAGGGCCAATATGGTGGTGTTTTGGTACTAGGGTTGTATATGAAAAGGTTGATTTTTTCGTTTTGTGTTTTGTGGGGATTTTATTGTTATTGTTTTCTTTTCTGTTTTTTTTTCGTTTTTGTCACTTTTTGAATTTTCTTTCCTGTTTTCTCTCCTCCTCCTCCCTTTCTTGTTCTTCTTCCTCTTCTCTCCCATACTCTTCCACCACCTCTTGAACAATACTCTTAGGTCTCACTGAAGCTCTCTTACCCAGGACACACGACATAACACTGCCTCTCAAACCACTAGGTCCATGACAAGAACTCCACCTCTACTGGAACCTAACCTAACCTAACCTAACCTAACCTAACCTAACGTTATATGAAATTTGTATGAAAAATAGAAACGAGCTATCTACCTTCCGACTGAATTCATAGACTGCTTAAGGAAAACTGAATTAGTGCACAAGTGAACAAGGTCTTTATACAGTTCGCCTCCTGGTACCACACGTCATTAAACTGACCTGAGATTGTGAGGTCACGGGTCCCCTGAGGTCTTTTAAAGTGAGGATAGTAATGATAAGATCTAATATCAAAGTGGATTTGTAGGAAAATTATTAGAAACTTTAAATAATTTCTGTTTTATTTTTTACTATGTGGGGTCTTTGTCCGGTAGGGGTGGGGTCTTTGTCCGGTAAGGGTGGGGTCTTTTTCCGGTAGGGGTGGGGTTTTTGTCCGGTAGGGGTGGGGTCTTTGTCCGGTAAGGGTGGGGTCTTTTTCTGGTAGGGGTGGGGTCTTTTTCTGGTAGGGGTGGGGTCTTTGTCCGGTAGGGGTGGGGTCTTTGTCCGGTAGGGGTGGGGTCTTTGTCCGGTAGGGGTGGGGTTTTTGTCCGGTAGGGGTGGGGTCTTTGTCCGGTAGGGGTGGGGTCTTTGTCCGGTAGGGGTGGGGTCTTTGTCCGGTAGGGGTGGGGTCTTTGTCCGGTAGGGGTGGGGTCTTTTTCCGGTAGGGGTAGGGTGGGGTCTTTGTCCGGATTGGGGATTGGGTTAGATTAGGTTATGTGAGGATGGGATGGGGTTGGATTATTTGTCTGACTGTCTGTAGGTAGTTAGGTAATTAGGCCGATATTATAACCTGTAATTAATAACCTCTTTCATATACCTTGATGACTTAGGTTATTAGTGGGGTCAGAGGGAGAGAGAAGGAGGGAGGGTGATATTGTACTGTAGAAGGTCTAGTTTTATTTATCTAGTTATCTTCCTTAATTAACCTTCATATCATCATTAGGTTAGGTTAGGTTAGGGTGTTTAATCATCGGGTTAAATAAACTGGGTTGCCTAATCTTCAGGTGATCGAAGACGAGCCTTGTAGAGGAAGAACCTTGAAACACCGAAAGAAGATAGAGCGATAATTAGTTAGTTAATGGGTTTCTGGAACCACCTTTAACAATTAAGGCTTTATCGTCCCCAAGAGGATGAAGGGAGGGGGAGGAAGAAAGGACACAGGAGCCGAGGAGGAGGAATAAGAAGAGAGAGGGAGTGGAGGTTAAAGGCGAGGCGCAAAAGGAAGAGAAGGGGGAGGGGGAGGAGGGGGAGGGTTTAAGTAAGTACGTTGCTACTCCGCCTCTCCAAGAGTTGAGGAGGACTCTGCTTTATATACCTTCGTCACACAACCTCCTGCATGGACACTGAGGTCTCAACACACATACAGACACCTCCTTCATCCATCAGTAAGCTTGAAGACAATAACTATCCTCAACATGTCGACGATGGCAGTTCAAGTCATCACCTTCGTCATCCTCCTGCTGGCGATGACGTGTGAGGAGGTACGAGGTCAAAATTTGAACATCAACTTACAGTCATTGATGCGAGACCTCAACAATCCCGGTTTGGTGGAGTTCCAGGTGGCGTGTGTAGCCAACCAGGGACCTTGTGACGAGAGAGGACGTCAGCTGAGTCTGTATATCCCCGTCTTGTTTGAAGGAGGCAGGTGTTTCAGGTGCAGCCGTGAGGAGAACAGGAACCTGAGGGTGTTGGTGTCCATACTCCAGAGACGTTACCCTCGCTGCTGGAACGCTATTATTGCCGTCCGACAGAAGAGTTCTGGACCAAAACCCCAAGCTAGAGGATGTACGCGATAGGTCCTTCATGGGTCCTATTCAAGATAATTTTCTGTCTCGTAGGATTTCCAAGTACTGAGTTTACCCTGCTTATTAGGACCCTTAGGACCTCCAGGAAGCAGGATATGCAGGATTTCTCGCGGCTCTACAGAACGTGACTTGTCTTGTGTATCATCTTAGACTCATTTTCATAATACAAATAAATGTGTTAATTATTGAAGGATTTTTTTGCTCTTAGATCATTCTGTAGGTGAGTGTGAGTCGGTGTTACCTGGTTAAGGTGTGAGGGACGAGGAGGGAATACCACTGATACCTACACTGACACTACGAGCAGAAAGAAAGGGAGAGAGAGAGAGATGAAGGGTAAGGGCAAAGGGACGGAGGAGAGAGAGATGGAGAGATAAGAACATAAGAAAATAAGGAGTCTGCAATAGGCCGGTTGGCCTGTGCATGGCAGCTCCTGTCGAGAGTTACTACCACTCTCTATCATCCATGAATCTATCTAGCCTCCTTTTGAAACTTTCCAGTGTTCCAGCACTTACTACAAAGTTGCTAAGCTTGTTCCACTCGTCCACCACCCTATTTGTGAACCAGTTTCTTCCTATCTCCCTCCTAAACCTAAACTTATCCAACTTGAATCCGTTGCTCCGAGTCCTATCCTGCTCGAATATTATAAGAACTTATCTATATCCCCTTTATTGATTCCTTTCAACCACTTAAATACTTCTATCATATCTCCCCGCACTCTTCGTCTTTCTAGGGAATGCAAGTTAAGTTTCTTTAACCTATCCTGATATGGAAGGTTTCTAAGTCCCGGAATCATTTTCGTCATTCTTCTCTGCACCGACTCTAGTGGATTGATATCCATTCTATAATAGGGGCACCAGAACTGAACCGCATAATCGAGGTGCGGCCTGACTAGCGCAAGAAATAGTTGCAATAAGACCTCTGCACTCTTGTTACTTACACTTCTAGATATAAAACCCAATACTCTGTTTGCCTTATTTCGAACATTAACGCACTGTTTTCTAGGCCGTAGGTCCGGGCTTACAAGTACCCCTAGGTCTCTTTCACAAGTCGACTTCTCTAGGTTGATGTTGTTAAGGCGGAATACATTATAAGTATTTGTTCTTCCAATATTAAGTACGCTGCACTTGCTGGTGTTGAATTTCATTTGCCATTTTTCAGACCACCCCTGCAGTTTATTTAGATCCTCCTGTAATGCATTTGTATCCTGCCCTGAATTATTTTGGTGTCATCCGCAAACTTGCTTATGTCACTGCTGATCCCAGTATCTAAATCGTTTATGTAGATTATGAACAAGAGTGGGCCTAGTACTGACCCCTGGGGAACCCCAGATGATAAGAGACACAGGATGAATTATGGTATTAGGGAGGAGAGGCGGTGAAGATAAGGTTCTCTCTCTCTCTCTCTCTCTCTCTCTCTCTCTCTCTCTCTCTCTCTCTCTCTCTCTCTCTCTCTCTCTCTCTCTCTCTATCTATGTTACTGTGGTGAGGAAGTGGTGATGTCATTCCTCTCTTTACATAAGAAAATAAGGAGTCTGCAATAGGCCGGTTGGCCTGTGCATGGCAGCTCCTGTCGAGAGTTACTACTGGAAGAACAAATACTGATAATGTATACAGCCTTAACAACATCAACCTAGAGAAGTCGACTTGTGAAAGAGACCTAGGGGTACTTGTAAGCCCGGACCTACGGCCTAGAAAACAGTGCGTTAATGTTCGAAATAAGGCAAACAGAGTATTGGGTTTTATATCTAGAAGTGTAAGTAATAAGAGTGCAGAGGTCTTATTGCAACTATTTCTTGCGCTAGTCAGGCCGCACCTCGATTATGCGGTTCAGTTCTGGTGCCCCTATTATAGAATGGATATCAATTCACTAGAGTCGGTGCAGAGAAGAATGACGAAAATGATTCCGGGACTTAGAAACCTTCCATATCAGGATAGGTTAAAGAAACTTAACTTGCATTCCCTAGAAAGACGAAGAGTGCGGGGAGATATGATAGAAGTATTTAAGTGGTTGAAAGGAATCAATAAAGGGGATATAGATAAAGTTCTTGTAATATTCGAGCAGGATAGGACTCGGAGCAACGGATTCAAGTTGGATAAGTTTAGGTTTAGGAGGGAGATAGGAAGAAACTGGTTCACAAATAGGGTGGTGGACGAGTGGAACAAGCTTAGCAACTTTGTAGTAAGTGCTGGAACGCTGGAAAGTTTCAAAAGGAGGCTAGATAGATTCATGGATGATAGAGAGTGGTAGTAACTCTCGACAGGAGCTGCCATGCACAGGCCAACCGGCCTATTGCAGACTCCTTATTTTCTTATGTTCTTATATAAACGTCAGTGTTATGCAGGAAACCTTTGATTAAAAAAAAGTATTGAAATTGCTGAAAGACAAACTAGTACTACTACTACTACTTTGCTGTCAGCCGTTGTTGACAGAGTGATATAAGTTATTAGTGATGTCGCCTTCGTTGGTGAGCTGTGAGGTGGTTGGTAAGGTCGTCTCCCTCTTCTTTCCCTCCCATTATACCTCTTACCTCCCCCATCTCCCCTCCACCCAGGACAATATGAGTAGCTCGTTGTGTGTCTGTCTCTAGCCAAATGTCTTCAGCTTCATGCATGATTTTCCTCCCTCTTTTCTCCCCATCCTCCAACTTCTCTCTCTCCCTCTTCTCCACCCTCCATCTTCTCTCCTTACCCTCCCTCTAACCCCTTTCCTCACTACTCTTCTTTCCTTTCCTTCCCTTCCCTTTCGCCTTTACCCACCCTTCCTTCCTTCCTCACTCCCACCCTACACCCTTCCTCCTCTCCCTCACTCACCCCCCTTCTCTCACTCTCCCTCCAACACCATCTCAACTCTACCCTTCTCTCTCACCCTCACCCCCCCTAGGGAGGTCCCCAGCGAGTGCTCACGACCACCAGGACGACCTCACTCCACGGCGCCCTCCTCACGACCCCCTCCCGTATTTTGTGGGTAACACGGACAGAGGATCAGTCGCTGTGACATTGAGGGTTGTCTCGGACCACAGCATCTTCCTACCTCCTCCTCCTTCTGCCCCACTCCTCCTCTCCCTACTCCCCCCCCCCTCTCCCTCCTCCTCCAACCAGGGACTAAGGGAGCAGGACCCCAAGGGAGGGCTTTACACCACTACACATCCACCCAAGACATGACCTAGTCCTCCTCTTCCTACCCAAGGCTGCCGTCGGTACCTGATGCTGCTGTTGTGACTCTCTCTCTCTCTCTCTCTCTCTCTCTCTCTCTCTCTCTCTCTCTCTCTCTCTCTCTCTCTCTCTCTCTCTCCTTGATGCTTCGTTACTGCCTGCTATAAATAACGGGGTATGGGTGGTGAGTCAACATTGCATAACTTTTTACCATAACATCTCTTGGTTTGTTTTGGTTCAATTTGCTCCAAAATTTTATCACGTTGACGTTGGTTCATGTTGATCAAACCTATCAAATGGTGTGTTAATCTACCGACACTTACACGAGTTATTTTGGGGAGACAGACAGACAGACAGACAGACAAACCCCAGTGAAATGTAATACAAAAAGAGGAAGAAGGGAGAGGAGGAGGAGGAGGATGAGGACTACTGTGAGAAACGGAGGGAGAAGGGTGAGTTAGGTAAGGAAGGGAGAGTCAATGAGGGAATGTAAACAGGAATTCGAGAGAAAGAGAGAGGGGTAGGGACAAGAAGTAGGGAACAGACAGTGAAAAAAGTGAGACAGAGAAAGAGAGAGTAAGCTAGAATGAGAGAGAGAGAGAAAGACAGAAAGAGAAAGAGAATGCACACTAAAACAAGGATGATACCACGGTGGGGGAGGGAGGTGGGAGAGGAAGGAGAGGGTGAAGGTTGACACATAATGTTCTGGGTCCAAGATGTCGCAAGTTGGGCAGCGACATTACTCGAGGAAGAATAAACTAAATGTCAACGGGAGAGCGAGGCAACGCACACCCAACATGACAATAAATAGACGCAGGGAAGCCAGACATGTTAGGAGGCGACAGTCTCTTGTTTTCCCCGGGGTTTATAGGGTGGAGGAGATAGGCTGGCTGAGTGGCGTCTTTACTGCTGTTAGAACACACACGACCACCTCCCGACCCCTCCTTCCCTCCAGTCTCCCTCCTCCCATCGTCTTGACCTGACCTGAGCTGAGTCACCAGTAATTTATATATAAAATATAGTGTAAAAAAGCCGAGGTGACATTTAGCATTAAGTAAAGGTCTTATATACAGTATGTAGAAATACTGTGACTATAGAAAACGGGATAATGCATTAATAAGGAAAATGGGTAAAAACATCAAAACAGAAAAATAATTAATATATCACCCCCAACCCCCACCTTCCCCCTCCCCCTCCTCCCCCTCCCCCTCCCCCATCCCCCTCCCCCTCCCCTTCCCCCTCCCCCCATAAACAGACTAAATAATAACAACTCTCTTAGGTAGCCAAAAAAGAAAAAAAAGTTCTTAACCAAAAGTTTTCTCTCCAAAACTTTTTATCATTAATAAACCTGAGCCTGTCTACCTGATTGGAGCTAAATTGTTTAATGAGGCCGCGACAACAGGACCAAATTGTTGAGAAAATTGTTAAGAAGTTACCTGTAGAAACTGTCGGGTGTCAGCGGCCCAAATTTGTTCACTTAAGGGTAAAATTGGTAATAGGTAAATGTCGTGATTGGTGGGGTTAGGGTGGGATGGGGTGGGGTGGGGTGGGGTGGGGTTGGGTTAGGGTGGGGTGGGGTTTTGGGTGGTGAGTCATTATTCCTGGTAAAGTTTTGGTAGTCCGATGGAAGATTCGTCTCTCTCTCTCTCTCTTTCTCTCTCTCTCTCTCTCTCTCTCTCTCTCTCTCTCTCTCTCTCTCTCTATGTATTCTTCAGGTAGACAACACAGGTAGGGGAGGCGGTGGCTGGCTGGGTTCCACGTTCGTCTTGAATTATGGAAGACTTGAGTTTGAGTCCCCGACATAGCCAAGTTCCTGGATCATGTTGAACACCTGTAGTGGCTCCTCTCTCTCTCTCTCTCTTTTTTACTCTCTCTCTCTCTCTCTTTACTCTCTCTCTCTCTCTCTCTCTTTACTCTCTCTCTCTCTCTCTAAGATGTGTGTGTGTATAGTGAGAAGTAGATAGACAGATAGACATATAAAGTGATAGATACATAGAACACAAACAGACAGACGGACAGACAGAGAGACAGGCAGGCAGACAGACAGACAGACAGGAATCAACAAAGTCTTCGTGTCACCTGGATAATGAGGGCAGGTGAGCATCATGTCGTGAGGTGTAGCAGGCAAGACCTCTACTGCCAATAACTTCGTCATCCCTTCTGCCTCACCACGCCCCACTACCAGCGGCCCTTTGATGCTCTTAATCAGGTGTGCACGTTCTTGGGGGGAGGGCAGGGGGGAGGGAGAGAGATGCTGTTTACCTCACCTGTCTAACACAAGGGAAGGAGAGGGAGGGAGGGGAAGAGGAGAGGGGTGAGGGGGGGGGAGGGTGAGGAAGGGAGGGAGGGAGGGAGGGGAAGAGGTGAGGGGGAGGGGGGGGGAGGAGAGGGTGAGGAAGGGAGGGAGGGAGGGAGGTGTAATCAGTCTCTCCCTCTGTGCAGAATTGGCGAAATTTTGCGGTTGATTACCTCCCAATCGGGACAAATTGAGTCTTAAGCCTTGTGTCTCCTGTGTGTGTGTGTGTGTGTGTGTGTGTGCGCGCGTGTGCGTGCAAAAGAAGACACTATGCACACCACATGATTGCCAGTACAGGCAGAAGGCGAGCTAACACACGCCCCTAAACTCGTATCAGTCAGTCATGTGGAGAACCCACCTGGGGATGCTATTTACTCTATGGCAACTCACTGCATCACGTTACCATGACAACGACTTTTCCCGGATGTAAACAAACCAATCATTATTTTTTCCCAGTATGAGATTAAGACACCCTAGCAGCGTAGCTTATTTCACCTTAAGATTAACCTAACCTATCCACCTGGGGTCACCATCCACCGGGGTCATCATCCACCCGGGGTCACTATCCACCTGGGGTCACCATCCACCAGGTCCTACGCTTGGCCTCTCCATTATTACCAACCTTCGCTTCACACACAGAATTCTTGAGAAGGATAATGGATGAACGTATGAAAGTCCAATTTTACTGCGACTTCCTGGTTGTGGAGCTGTAGTTTTTGGCGAGGAGAGGTAGTTGGCGAGATAGACGGTAGTTGGCGAGGTAGACGGTAGTTATCTTCCTGTCTTCCTCTTGTTATATTTCTTTTCTCTTAATGTCTGTCTGTCTGTCTGTCTGTCTGTCCCCGTACATGTCCTGGCCGTGCGGACTTGATATATACAATTTACATCACGTGGACTGATTTACCTTGTTAATTAACCGCTCAGGTAGGCGTTAATGGGTGACCATTTTTTTGTAATTAAGGAAGACGTAAATACCATTAAACTCAATGACATTTCCTTCCTAATTGACAGAGAATCATTTAGGTGTTAGGATTAAGAATTGATAATTAATTGTTTATGGTGTTGGAAAGGTGGAAGATTATTGCTGGAAATGTTGGAAGTTTGGTGTGACAATAGTGGTGGTAGTGGTAGTAGTGGTAGTAGTGGTGGTAGTGATGGTAGTTTGAGATAACAATGGTGGTATTTATACTAGAAATGTGAATATAATGCTGGAAGCCCGAGGAACACCATCTTCATGGGCTGGAAAATTGCTGTTCATTGTCCTGGAAACCTAGAATACCCCTGTTACTTGTCCTGGAAGCCTGGAACACCTCTATTGGTAGACTTGGAAGGCTAGAACATCTCCATTGGTTGTTCTGGAAGCCTGGATCACCTCTATTGGTTGTCCTGGAAAGCTGGAACTCCCCTGTTGACTTTCTATAATGGCTGGAACGCCTCTGTTGGCTGTTCATAGATGCTTGAAAGATCCTGTTGGCTGTGCTGGAAGCCTGGAACACCCTCGCTGGCGTTCGAAGAAGGCTGATGCGCGCGCTGGATGTAATTCTTCGGAAAATGAAGATAAAATTGGCTGGAAGCGGAGCATCAGCGGCGTTAAGGTGGTTGCGTCAGGCTATGTAAATGAGGTAGTCTGGCGGGGTGAGGGGCGGAGGGTCTGGGGGTGAGGGGCGGAGGATCAGGGGTGAGGTGAGGGATGGGGGGTCTGGGGGGAGGTAGTTGGAGTCGTCGGGGAGGTGGTGGGTGGGGGGCGTCCAGACCTGTCATTTCGACCGTGCTGGAAGACTGGAAGACACCATCCAAATTTTGCAGCCATTAGCCAGCTGTGAGAGAGAGAGAGAGAGAGAGGCGAACAAGGTGTGTGTGTGTGGGGGGGCGGGGGAGTTTTGTGAGAGTAAGGGCGAGTGGAAACAGGAAAAACAAAAGCATTCCACCTTCAGAAAAATACAGTCAGTCAGTCAGTCAGTCAGTCATTTAACCAATAGTAAACAATAATTAAAACCACTGATTAACATTATTATAGTTACAGCTACACACAATAGATGGCGCTGATGTGACGTGTATAAAGAAGTACTTGGCAACTGTTTACCCCCCGAGCCTTAACACTAAAGTAACTTTCTCTTGTTGGTATAAATCAACCACTACTACCACCCTACTATAACACTACCACCACTACTAACACTACGACCACCACTACTACCACCCTACTATAACACTACCACCACTACTAACACTACGACCACTACCACCGCCACTACCACCACTACGACCACTACCACCACTACTACCATCAAATAGTAGGAGTTGAAAAGACCTTTGATGTCTTCAGTTTAATTTTAGTGTCTTCCTATTCCCTCCTACAATACCACACTGTTTACTCTCGTGTCTGTCTGTCTGTGTCTGTATCTGTCTGTGTCTGTGTGTCTGTCTGTGTCTCTACTTTGATTGTAACATTTATTAGACTTAGGTAAAGGAACGTGTATGTGGTACTGAGGAAAATTAAATGTTGTTTTAGTTGTGTGTTTTTTCTTTTGTTCTTTCTCCCATATCAGTTGTCCTTCACATGGGGTGTTTTAACTCGTGTTTTTTTCTCGTGTTTTTTTTCGTTTTTTCTCGTTTTATTTCTTTTTTTTTTTATTTTTTTTTTATCTTTTTTCCTTGTTATCATCGTGAATCTCAAGCAATAATAATAATAATAATAATAATAATAATAATAATAACCAAAACAGCTTCATACAACAACTACAACAAACACACACACAGCACGACCACTTCCCTCACACAAACTGACCATCAAACAACACTAAAACAAGTAAACAACTACAATAATGAAAGTAACCAGAAGGAGGGGAGAGGAGGAAGGGAGGAGGAGGAGGAAGGGAGGAAGAGGAGGAGGAGGAAGGGAGGAAAGGAAGAGGTGGTGGATGAAGGGGAAAAGAGAGAAAAAGAGAGAAGAAGGGAAGAGAGAGGAGAGGAGGTTGAGGAGGAGGAAGAAGACTAGTGAAGAAGGGGAGAGAGAGAGGAAAGGAGGAGGAGGATTAGGGAAGGAAGGGAGAGGATGGGTGGAAGACGGAAGGAGGAGAGAGGAGAGGCTGTCATTCTCCTCTTCCTCCTTTTCCGCCACCATTCTTCCTCCTCCCCCTCTCCCCTCCTTCTTCTTCTCCTCTCCTCTACCACAATTATCTTCCTTCTCCTCCTCTTCTTCCTCTTCCTCCTCTTCTTCCTCCTCCTCCTCCTCCTCCTCCTCCTCTTCCTCCTCCTCTTCCTCGCCCTCCTCTCCTCTACCACCATTATATTCTTCTTCCTCCTCCTCCTCCTCCTCCTCCTCCTCCTCCTCCTCCTATTTCCTGGGGCTCGGCGGCCTACACTCATATATTCTTCTTTACAATCATTCTCACTGGACACCTCCTGAGGGTGTCCAGGATGTCCAAGTACCTCCTGAAGTCCTTTTGTCGAGCGATTATGGGACTACCTGATATAATATGGGACACTGGCATATTATGGGACATTCTGATATATTTTGGGACATTGTGGTATATTATGGGACACTGTGGTATATTATTGGACATTCTGATATATTTTGGGACATTGTGGTATATTACTGGACATTCTGATATATTTTGGGACACTGTGGTATATTATGGGACACTCTGGTATATTATTGGACACCCTGGCACATTGTGGGACACCTTTAGCACAGTCCGGTAACACGTAGGACACCTTGATTACATATGGGACACCTTGAAAACACATGGGACGTCCTAGCAACACGTGGGACACCCTATCAACATGTGGGACACCCTAGCAATTCGTGGGACATCCCTGTGACTTTTGAGACATCTTTAGGACATTCTGGAGGCAGGGGACGTTATAGGACACCCAGGAAGTTAGGAATAAGAAGAGATAAAGACGATGGCACCATAAAGAAGGAGGAAGAATGTAAGAGAAGGAAATATAAGATAAATCAAGGAGATAGAGAAGGACCAACAACAAGGTGAGGTGAAGGAAGGAAGGAAGGAAGGAAGGAGGGGATAGAGGTGAGGTGAAGGATGGAGGAAAGGGGGGATAGAGTTGAGGTGAAGGAAGGAAGGAGGAGGGGATACAAGGGCGGTGGAGGAAGGAGAAGGAGGATACAGGTGAGATGAAAGAAGGAAGGAAGGAAGGAAGGAAGGAGGGAGGGAGGGAATAGAGGCAATGTTGACTCAATACAGTTCATTATAGCATCTTGCAGTCCAGGGTAGTATTGCAGCATGAAATATTAGTTATAGTACAGTACAATAGAAAGGTGTGTTGTAGTGATAGTACAGGTGGTAGTGGTAGTACAGGTGGTAGTGGTAGTACAGGTGGTAGTACAGGTGGCACAGGTGGTGAGAGAGAGTGTCAACATCACTCATACATCAAAATAAAAATAGTATGATAAATGTATATATTTAGACAGACAGGTGAGAGAGGCAACAGGTGAATCACAACCATTAATTAATAAGGTAAATACAGGTGAACACTCTCCACAATAACCACCAGTGAAGTAAGGTCCAGAGTGTAGGCTGAAGGGTTAAATTATCGTCATTAAAGGATTAAGGGTTGTCTGCTTTTTATAGTAAGGTGGTGAGGGGGAGTGGACAGGGAGGTAAGTCAGAGGAACGTGAATAGATGAAGGTGAACATTGCCCCAGAATACACCCAGTATCCAAACTAGGGAATGGTCAATAATCTACTGTGTTATATCAACCTGTACTGAAGGCTAGGTGTGTGTGTGTGTATGTGTGTGTGTGTGTGTGTGTGTCAGAAGAGTTCATAATCACTCTGGAGGTCTCCTGTGAACCCCTGAACTTCGGCAGTGTTGAAATATTCAGGTGTGTAGGAGAGGTGTGTTTTCCCCCCTCAACACACCTGTATTTTTGTACACCTGTAAAGATCAGTTCACGTGTTTTAAGTTTTGCCATGACACTTGTGGTTTTAAAAGTCCATCATGGTTTTTAAATATCATCAAACATGGTGCTATTGGGATATAACTTCTTAAATATTTATCCAAACTTCACTAAATTCGTAAATAAACAGTACCCAAAATGCCCTAGTTCACTCATCTGTGAAATGGTACTTTACTTGACAATTGGGGAAGTGAAGGTGGTTGAGTGCAGTGTTGGCCATACTACTAACATGAGTATCAAGTAGACTGTGTTTTATTGTTTTGTTTTTTATTTTTCCCGCTAAAATTGCGATCAGCTGTGAATGTCAACAAACCAGATGAGATGAATATGTTTTCCGTGTTATCATCTCCAGCTGTTAGTAGAAACCTGTATAGAAGCTGCAGCATAAATAAACCTGCAGCCATAGAGACCACTTGTTGTAGCCAATACCGGGAAATACACAGAGTTTGGGACTTCATTACAGATCATCTATTTGCATACTAAGAGCTTCTTCACCGCACGCTGAACATGAGTGATGTAGTGGCCCTTTCTGGGTTCTTGTCCGTTAATGTTGTAATGAATATGTATATCTGATAGTGCCTTCGTGTGTGGATATGTGTATGTGTGTGCGTATGGATATGTAAGCTTATATCGCATAGATAAATGAAAATGGAAATTATTTAAGAAAATGGAGACTTAATAATAGTTGAAGGGGAAACTATGTTGTATCTACACCAGTGAGGGAGAAGAAGAAAGGAGGGAGGGAGAGAGGGGGAAATTTTGACATTGTAGCAGTGATGTCTTCCCTCCTTCCTCCTCCTTCCTCTCCTCCTCTCATCTTCCTCTTCCAGTTCATGATTTACGGCTCAGCCCACCAACGTCTCCAATACTCTTCTCAAATTGGCTATCTCCCGATTTCATCAATTATCCTTTATTATATTGTTTGGTCTTTGTTGTGGTGGGTGGTGGAGACAGCCCCGTAGCGTGATGGCCTCGACCTCTCACGATGGCTGTGACGTATCAGTCCACTTACCTGTCTGAGGCCCCGACCACACCGGCCAATCACAGTCGTGTTTGTCACCGTGAGAACAAACCTGATTGGCTTTGTCTCCTCTTAAGGTCTTGGCCAATTTTTCAATCTTATTTTTACTTCCCAGGATGGAGGTTCTAGTGGTTACTTCACCAATAAAAATAATCCAGATCCTCTAATCCTAATGTCTCCTGAATTTGGATTAGGATTGATGGTAATAGGTGTTATGTAATGTAGATTAGATTTGGTTTTAATTGAGGTTTGTTTGAGGTTGGTTAATCATGACGTAGGTTGTGGGTTTTGGTGGTGATCGTCCTGGGGTTCGAAGGCCACACTAGGAATCGAATCGACCAATCACAGACACGTAATTCAGTTGACCAATCGTGTGATAGTTTCTCTCACCTCCTCCATGGAACAAATTTACGTGACCTGACCTGACCTAATCTTACCTAACCTAACGTGACCCTGCAGCCTACACTAACCTAACCAACCCTTAACATAGCTGAACCTAACTTAAACTAACCTAATCCTTTTTAACACAATCGAACCTAATTTAGCTAATCGAGGTGGTGGTGAACGGGGGGCGTGGGTGAGTGTAGGCGTGGAGGTGTGTGGGCGTGTTTGACGTTGGACCCGGCAAGGATATCTGGCGAAGGTCCATGATACTGCACCCCCGTCCGTCACCACGCCCCCTTTCCACGCCTCGTCCCACGCCCCTTTCCACGCCTCGTCCCACGCCCCTTTCCACGCCTCGTCCCACGCCCCCTTTCCACGCCTCGTCCCACGCCCCTTTCCACGCCTCGTCCCACGCCCCCTTTCCACGCCTCGTCCCACGCCCCATTTCCACGCCTCGTCCCACGCCCCTTTCCACGCCTCGTCCCACGCCCCCTTTCCACGCCTCGTCCCACGCCCCTTCCACGCCTCGTCCCACGCCCCTTCCACGCCTCGTCCCACGCCCCCTTTCCACGCCTCGTCCCACGCCCCTTTCCACGCCTCGTCCCACGCCCCTTTCCACGCCTCGTCCCACGCCCCTTTCCACGCCTCGTCCCACGCCCCCTTTCCACGCCTCGTCCCACGCCCCCTCCACGCCTATCCATCGATGAGATCCTCTACCCTCCACCTTTTACCTATCCTTCTCCTCCTCTCCGTTTACCTCCTTCATTTACTATTTTTTCCTGTAAACACACACACACACACACACACACACACACACACACACACACACACACACACACACACACACACACACACACACACACACATTAAAATAAGACCCTCAATAACCATACTCTCTCTCTCTCTCTCTCTCTCTCTCTCTCTCTCTCTCTCTCTCTCTCTCTCTCTCTCTCTCTTCGTTATTTCTTTTCCCCTCTCTACCTCCTCCTCCTTCCCTTGTATGTAGGAATTATTGATGTCCCTTTCTTTATTTGGCAGGTGACCGTGTAGGGAACAGGTGCAGGGGGGGGGTGTGAGGGGTAGAAGGTAGAGGAAGGGAAAGGAGAGGAGAGGGGAGGGAGGGGAGGAGTGAGGTAAAAAGGGAGAGGAGGGGGGAGATTTCACCTGTGTCTTGGCCCACACGCTCATGTTGATGGCTTATGTACAGGTGTGTCTGTGTGTGTGTGTGTGTGCGCGCGCGTTTTAGGTTAAGTTAGGTTAGCGTTAGGTTAGGTTATGTTAAATTAGGTTAGTTTAGGTTAGATTAGTATTAAGTAGTAGGTAGGGCAATCGTTGGGCAATGATGAATGGTATTTTGGGCAAGAGATGGGCAGTAAAGGCATTTCAAATTAAGACTTATTATACCTTTACATTCAGACTTTACATTTCCTTTAAATAATAAGACTTCACCAACTTTCCTTTAGAGACTTTATACCTAAACTTTCCCCCAAAATGCTAATACTCCCCTCTAAAGACTTTAAAACTTTCTCCCAACTTTCTACCACCATATTTTAAGACTTTACCTTTCTACGTTCAACATAACCTCATCTAATCCTTCCATACGATGCTGTCAATAGCCACTTAACGACCCAACTAAGTGGTACCGTTGGGAACAAGCGCTTTCAGGAGACTTTAAAATGGTGTTGAGAAGACCTGGAAAAATTAGGGTAAAGGAGCCATAATTCTGGTTTAATTAATGAGTAAAATTGTCCCTCCAAAAATTATTACTTTTTTTATACATGAAGGTACGATACTGTGTGTGTGTGTGTGTGTGTGTGTGAACTAGGTAGTGTCAAAGGAGAGAACTAGTGACTCTTAAAGACAAGGGGGGAGTATCGTAACTACTCGGTCACGTCATCATTATAATGGAAATTGGTTCATCATCCTTATATAAGAAATCCATCATTCATAATTAATCCATCAATTATTTAATAGTAAATCCATTATCCTAACAGTAGATCTAATAGCAGTATCATCCTTCTAGTACAAATCCACTTTTGTATCATCCATCATCCTTAAGTCAGCTTGAAGGTAATCCCGCTGCCAGACATATTTGTTATTATCAGCGTTGTTAAACATGTCGTTTGGGACATTTTTTTTTTTCTTCTTTTAACCCAAGTCATTCGTTCTCTTTTGCCTCGGTGTTCGTGTGAGTTTCTGGACGGGTTCATATCTCTGTGCCTCTCTCATAAGATCTCGTTTAGTCTCGCATTTGCAATGGAAATGTAACAAAAAGTTTTTATGAAGTCTTCAAAAAGTTGGGGCGACCGCTGCTTTTATGAC
The DNA here is from genome assembly GCA_958450375.1 of Homarus gammarus. Lineage (NCBI taxonomy): Eukaryota > Metazoa > Arthropoda > Malacostraca > Decapoda > Nephropidae > Homarus > Homarus gammarus. The sequence continues at coordinate 312,925 of CAUDMG010000605.1, forward strand.
GCGTGCACGGTTTTTGCCTGCCGCGAAAAATGCCTCCTATCTCTCCCTCTCCCCCTCCCTCCCCCCCCCCCTCTCTCTCTCTCTCTCTCTCTCTCTCTCTCTCTCTCTCTCTCTCTCTCTCTCTCTCTCTTACCCTGAGTTTATGCCCGGAACACAGTGGTGAGGTGGGTCTCCTTTGCTGTCTCTCTGTATGTACCTGTATATCGTTCTCTCTCATCCCCCACCTCTCTCTCTCTCTTACCCTGAGTTTATGCCCGGAACACAGTGGTGAGGTAGGTCTCCTTTGCTGTCTCTCTGTATGTACCTGTATATCGTTCTCTCTCATCCCCCACCTCTCTCTCTCTCTCTCTCTCTGCTGTTTAATGGCCCTTATCTCTCTATCTCTCTCGTCTCTTTGTATTTGAGATTATTTATAAATATGTATGTTTTATCTGTGTGTGTGTGTGTCCGTCCGTCACTGTCTGTTCCTTATGCATTTCCACAGTTTTGAAGACCGCTGAAATTTTGGTAGGGAGGTGCGGGTGTCCTAAGAAATCCTTATGTCTTTGGCAACTTCATTGTTTACCATTCACGTAAAGCAACAACAGCCATCAGTCAACTTACCACACACCTTTGTTTACTTATTTAAGCTTTTGTTTACCTACACTTAATCAACAAACTTCCTATCCACTCACCTATCTTCGTCTACATGTTTACACCTTACTATTGTTACCTCACAATACATCGTCCTGGGTGCTAGACCATCTGTTACTCCTGTTGTTTTAGGAGGAAGATCTTGCACACAATTTATCGAGGTATGAATGGCTTCTGTGACGATATATAGAGACGCTTGTAGTCGTGAAAAACTTTGTCTCGTAAATTCTGGGGTTTTTTCTTCTCTTCTCCGTTGATGTGATTATTTCTGTGCTCTTTGTGTTAAGTAATGTTTATAGCGGGTTAAGTAATGTTTATAGAGGGTTAAGTAATGTTTATAGCGGGTTAAGTAATGTTTATAGAGGGTTAAGTAATGTTAATAGCGGGTTAAGTTATGTTTATAGCTGGTTAAGTAATGTTTATAGCGGGTTAAGTAATGTTTATAGAGGGTTAAGTAATGTTTATAGAGGGTTAAGTAATGTTTATAGAGGGTTAAGTAATGTTTATAGCGGGTTAAGTAATGTTTATAGAGGGTTAAGTAATGTTTATAGCGGGTTAAGTAATGTTTATAGAGAGTTAAGTAATGTATATAGCGTACTAAGTGATGTTTATAGCGTATTAAGTGCTGTATATACGGTATTAAGTGATGTTTATATATTAATTAACGTATATAGGTACTTAGGTAATGTATATTCCTTCTAAATTGGTGTATATATTCTCTTAACTGATGTATATACCTTCCTAAGTAATGTCTATATCCTCGAAAGTGATGTTTATAGCTATTTAACTCATTAATATACTCTTATAACTAATATATATATATATACCGTATGTTCTTCAGTGATGTCAATAACCCTGGGTGAATACTGTGCTAGCTGAGTGGGGGAGGGAAGGAGAGGGAGAGATTGATGGATAAGTGGATAGTTGGATAAATGAATAAGGAGAGGAAAGAGAGAAGAGGGTGTGTATGTATGTGTGTGTGTGTGTGTGTGTGTGTGTGTGTGAACTTACTGGTGGGACACACATACACACACGCACACAGTTAGATAGATGGATAGACAGACGAATAGATGGATTAATGGATGGATGGATAGAGAGAAAGAGGATAAAATAGATACAGAGAGAGAGAGAGAGAGAGAGAGAGAGAGAGAGCTATCACACTCCCACGTTATACACATCACATTTAACAAGTAATTTGCATAACACGTACCTTGCTGGCCCCGAAATATATACACACTGACTGAATTATGTCAGAGTGCATGAAAGATACCAGTTTATGGAGCAGGTTAGTCGCTGTAGAATTGACGAAATAGATTGGTTTAAAAATAGATCTTAAACCGTTTTGTTATTAATGAAATATATCTAAATAAATAAGTGTGAATGATATATGGAATAAATTGGTTTGAAATTGATGGTAGATGTTGCTAGAGTTGAGGAATTATATTGTGTTAAAAGTAGAGGAAAAATCGTGTTGAAATTAATAAAGTAAAGAGAGCTAAGAAATGGGTATCAACTCCCTTCACTCCCTCACTCCCTCCAAGAGATACAAGCCTCTACAGTGATATAAATACATTGAATTATCTCCCTTTCCCTCCATCCCCTTCCCTCCATCCCATTCCCTCCTTCCCCTTCCCTCCATTCCCTCCTTCCCCTACCCTCCATTCCCTCTCATCCACCCCTGCCTCTCTCTTTCCTCCCTCCATTCTCTCCCACCTACCCCCCCCTCTCTCTTTCACTCACACACACACACAGACAGACAGACAGACAGACACAAGTCATCCTAGCTGACAGGAATATGTGCCCGAACAAACGGCTGATGAAGGAACGGAGGTCTAAGGGCTGGAGACTAAGGGCTGAGAATTGGTGGGGGCTTGTGGGGTCTGGTGGAGGTTATTGGGGTCTGGTAGGGGCTGGAGGGGACTGGTGAGGGCTATTGGGGTCTGGTATGGGCTGGTAGGGGCTGGAGGGGACTGGTGAGGGCTATTGGGGTCTGGTATGGGCTGGTAGGGGCTGGAGGGGACTGGTAGGGGCTGGAAGGGACTGGTGGGGGTTGCTTTTATAGTGCACACATTGACTCTATCATCCTAGGCTATTAAAGAGACGATTTAGCCATGGCTATATCTTCTGAGGCGATGACAGCAAAAATTTCCGATTCCCGATTCTCATTCCCATAATTCCCAATTCCAACCTTTTGGTTTAATGTGGCTTCGGTATAGCATAATGCAGTAAGTGGATTATTTCATTTTTATTATCGTTTTTGCCCATTATGTCCGATTCTCAATTTCCCGATTACTGATTCCTGATTCCCATTCCTACTATAAAATATTCTTTCCTTCTGGTTTAAGTTAACTTCTATATAATGCAATGGCCGTGGTATTATAAATTATATAATATATAAATGTATTGGAATATTTTATAAATTTTCTTTTTAAGGTAATTGTTAGAAAAATTTATTAGGTGTAAAAATTAAAGAACAAAATTTAACAAATACACTTATTCTATTAACTCCTCTTATAAGACGTCTCAAAGGCTTAAATTCCCTGTTGAAGATATATGGAGGTTCGACCTTACGGGATGGGTGTCCAATCCTGGCGAGAGTGGTCGAGGACGTGTAGCCGGGTGATGGCGGTTTCTAATTGGTCAGGAGGTCCAACACGGGTAGTGGGTTACTCTCGCCTTAACCCTCAGCTGATTAATGTTGTGTTAGTGTTGGCGGGAACTAATGTTGTAGCCCGTACGAGGAAGGGGGAGAGAAAGGGAGGGAGAGGGAGGGGTAGGAAGGGTAGGAAGGGAAAGAGAGTGAGGGGAAAGGGAGAAGCAGAGAAGGAGGGAGAGTTGATGATCCATTTCCACTGACTCTCCCTTTTTGTAGTGTTTTTTGTTGAAGGTGTAGATGATAAGGGAGGAATCAATGAAGCCGACCGTGTGTTTATCGCCTCCCTGACTCGTCGTAATGAATATCTGCAGCTAAGTCATAAAGACGACCTTCTTGGTGTTGAAAATTACAGGGAAGGGATGGGTAGGGAGGAAGGGGGGGGGGGGTATGTGGGAGGGAGAGAAAGAGAAAGGGGATGATTATGTGAAGGAGGAGAATAAGAAAGAGGGAAGGGAAATGACGTAGGTAAAGGAAGGGTTAAAGGGAGGGAGGGAGAAGGGAGAGGACACAGAGGGTAAAGGGAGGGAGCGATGGGGAGAGGGAGGGAAGGAAGGAGAGTGGGAACAGAGAAGGAGGGAAGGAACAGAGAGGGAGGGATGGAGCAGAGAGGGAGGGAGGGAACAGAGAAGGATTCAGTACAGTAACGAAGGAACCAACAAGGCCATCAACATAAAATCTATATTAACCGCGTCCCTTTTACTGAGCTCCCGATTAAATAACACACCCGATTATCACAACCCCATCCCGATTATGACATCGATTTTGACATCCTACTTATCAAAACATCCCCATTAAACGATGACCCAATTTACACATCATTGAAACTACACAGACGCCGTCCCTATTACACACACTGTCCCTATTTTTATACACTGAGATCCGATAACACGACGACCTAAATACACCACCACCTACCTACCACTTCCACCGACCCAATTACCACCCGATATATTCAGTCACCCGATTACAGGACGGCCCCAAATACACGCTGCGTCCCGATTACACACCACCGGGCTGGAAATTAGTCTTTGTGTCTAGTTTAATTACAAGATGGTGGGTTGCCTGCCTCTGTCGGCGGCCCTTCATTTTTAGCGCTAGTATCTGGGTTGTGGTGGACGTTATTACCTTCAGTCGGCCGAGGGTGACGCCGACAGACCGAAGGATTGACCGACAGGCTAAGGGTGACACCGATAGACTCTCTCTCTCTCTCTCTGTCTCTCTCTCTCTCTCTCTCTCTCTCTCTCTCTCTTTCTCTCTCTGTCTGTCTCTCTCTCTCTCTTTCTCTCTCTCTCTCTCTCTCTCTCTCTCTCTCTCTCTCTCTCTCTCAAAATGACAATAATCCTTAATTACTACACAAAATAACAGTTAACTTTACTGTATTTAATCGTATTTAATCAACGTTTCTAATTCTGTTAATTAATTTATCAAACACCTTAGATTGGCAATATTGGCCAGCCAGGGTTGCCAGTCAGGCCATTAAATCAAGGGAGGGACGAGCCTAACTTCAAGTGAATATCTGCCCCCCCTCCCCCCCCTTCGACCCCCGCTCCTTCCCCCTCCTACCCCCCTTCTATAGCCTCTTTACCCCTCCTACCCCCCTTCTATAACCTCCTTACCCCTCCTACTCCACCTTGCCCCATCTACTCCCTGTTTACCCCTTCTACCCCCTCTTCTCTAAGCCACTTCAGGAGACACCTCACACAACCTGACAGACAAATAGCTGAAGTGTGTATATTTTAGGGAACAAGAAGTGATATATCCCAACAACGTGACGTGGAAATAGCCTCAGTGTTTGAACCTGTGATATAGTTTAATAAGTCTTTCTACACGACCCTGATATATATATATATATACACCCAGCTGGCGGTGGTGTAGAGAGACGGACAGAGAGACGGACAGAGAGACAGACAAACGCATACGTACATACATGATACATATACATACAGTTGTACTTTAATTTATCTGTGTTAGTGACCTTCATTCTTCACTTCCATCTCTTCCCTTCACCTCCCCTTCTTCTCCTCTCCACTCCCACCCCTCCAACCACATCTCCCCCTCCTCTCCCCTCATGCCCACCCTTCCAACTCCCCACTCCTCCATCTCCTGTCCATTCCCTTCCCTCCACCCCCTTTGTCCACCCCTTCCCCCTTTGTCCACCACTTCCCCCTTTGTTCACCACTTTCCCCTATGTTCACCCCTTCCCCCTATGTTCACCCCTTCCCCCTATGTTCACCCCTTCCCCCTATGTTCACCCCTTCCCCCTTTGTCCAGCCCTTCCCCCTATGTTCACCCCTTCCCCCTTTGTCCAGCCCTTCCCCCTATGTTCACCCCTTCCCCCTATGTTCACCCCTTCCCCCTATGTTCACCCCTTCCCCCTATGTTCACCCCTTCCCCCTATGTTCACCCCTTCCCCCTTTGTCCACCCCTCCACCCTACAGACAAGTGGTAATCGCTGCTCACGTGTCATCTATATTATGCGTGCTGTGAGTAATATCCCCACGCCTCCTTCCACCTACATGGCCCCTTCTACACGCCTCCACGTTCACGTCTCCACACACACGCCCTCCCCCTACACACGCCCCCTACACACGCCCCCCTACACACGCCCCCTCCTTCACACCGTATCATTGCAGTAAATCACGTCGAGGCATCATACACACAGTCCTATTTATCGATTCGTCATTATCTACCCAGTTTTGTTGTTGTGTTGTAGTGGTGGTGGTAGTTGTTGCGTTGTAGTGGTGGTGGTTGTTGTTGCGTTGTAGTGGTGGTGGTAGTTGTTGCGTTGTAGTGGTGGTGGTTGTTGTTGCGTTGTAGTGGTGGTGGTTGTTGTTGCGTTGTAGTGGTGGTGGTTGTTGCGTCTTACAATAAGGTCGGCTCCCACCACTAAAGATCATAAGATAATCACCCTATGGTACTGATGTGGTTGATTCTTGTTTTGCCCCCCCCCCCTCTCCCCCCCCTCTCCCTCTCTCTCCGAAGTCTGAATTAGAGGGCTGTGGACGACAACCCTCAGAGATAAGTATGGAATCTTGATTGGTTGATTGATCCCTGACGTCATGTGGTAGTTATCAATGGTAATTAGGCGTAAGTGACCTTAACCTTTGACCTTTTCATTTGATGTTGACAATGGAGGGAGGGGGGGGGGAGGAGGGAGAGGGGGTGGGAGGGAAAGGGAGAGGGAAGGAGGGATATGGTTTGAGGTACTTCAGAATGGAAGGAGAGAAGAAGGAAGGAAAGGGGAGTGAAGGATGGGAGAGAGGGAGGAAGATAGGAATGAGGGAGATAAAAGAGTGATGCCACCCTTACCACCACTCTCTCCACCACCACTCTCTCTCCACCACTCTCTCCACCACCACTCTCTCCACTACCACTCTCTCCACCACTCTCCACCACCACTCTCTCCACCACCACTCTCTCCACCACTCTCTCCACCACTCTCCACCACCACTCTCTCTCCACCACTCTCTCCACCACCACTCTCTCCACTACCACTCTCTCCACCACTCTCCACCACCACTCTCTCCACCACCACTCTCTCCACCACTCTCTCCACCACTCTCCACCACCACTCTCTCCACCACCACTCTCTCCACCACCACTCTCTCCACCACTCTCTCCACCACTCTCTCCACCACTCTCCACCACCACTCTCTCCACCACCACTCTCTCCACCACCACTATCTCCACCACCACTATCTCCACCACCACTCTCTCCACCACCACTCTCTCCACCACACTCTCTCCACCACTCTCTCCACCACCACTCTCTCCACCACTCTCTCCACCACCACTCTCTCCACCACCACTCTCTCCACCACTCTCTCCACCACCACTCTCTCCACCACCACTATCTCCACCACCACTCTCTCCACCACCACTCTCTCCACCACCACTCTCTCCACCACCACTCTCTCCACCACCACTCTCTCCACCACTCTCTCCACCACCACTCTCTCCACCACCACTCTCTCCACTACCACTCTCTCCACCACTCTCCACCACCACTCTCTCCACCACCACTCTCTCCACCACTCTCTCCACCACCACTCTCTCCACCACTCTCTCCACCACTCTCTCCACCACCACTCTCTCCACCACCACTCTCTCCACCACCACTCTCTCCACCACCACTCTCTCCACCACTCTCTCCACCACTCTCTCCACCACCACTCTCTCCACCACTCTCTCCACCACCACTCTCTCCACCACTCTCTCCACCACCATAAAGCCAGGTGATGGTGGGTTTTACTACAAGCTGAGCCACAGTCCTCCCTCACTCTCATACTTCATTTGTCCCGCTGCTCAACCTGGATTTAGGGCGCCTTCCTCCTCCCCTCTTCCTCCTCCTCCTCTTCCTCCTCCTCTTCTCCCCCTACTTCTCCTGTTCTTCCTCCTCTTCCTGTTCTTCCTCCTCCTCCTCTTCCTGTTCTTCCCCCTCCTCCTCTTCCTGTCTTCCTCCTCCTGTTCTTCCTCCCCCTTCTGTTCTTCCGTCCCCTCCTTCTCAGCATCATTTTCCTCCTCATCCTCCTCCTCCTCCTCTTCCTGTTCTTCCTCCTCCTCCTCTTAATCTTCTTCAACATCTTCCTTCACCTCCCCATTCATTGTCAATTTCTCAACTTCATATTCTTCTTCCTCCTTTTCCTCCTCCTCCTCGGTATCTGTCTATCTGTCTGTGTGTCTATTAGGGACTCTGTCTACCTGTCTGTCTATCCGTTACTTTCTCTGTTAGATAATGACGTCAGGAAATGTCAGAATGTAAAGGTAAAAGTGACTCGAAGTTGTAAGAGGCAGAGTAAGTGAAATATGGGTAGATATGTCCGTAGAGTTTCAATACAAATAGTAAGTGAAATGTGGGTAGATATGTCCGTAGAGTTTTATAGAGAATTCTCGCCAGAAACCAGCATAGGCACCTACCACAACCTACCACCTACTACCACAACCTACCACCTACTACCACAACCTACCACCTACTACCACAACCTACCACCTACTACCACAACCTACCACCTACTACTACAACCTACCACCTACTACCACAACCTACCACCTACTACTACAACCTACCACCTACTACCACAACCTACCCATTACTATTATTAACCATCCCCAACCACTATTACTACCACAATTACTATCAATCTTACCGCCATCACAACTAACCACCACTACCACAACTACCACAACTTACCTCCACTATCACCAACCACAATTAAATAATTACCACTATCCTTACAACCTACTACCATCCACCACCACCACCACCTTCTTCAGCAGCACCACCACCACCCACCACCATCACCCTCTCCGCCACCACCACCACCCTCACCACCACCACCACCACCACCCTCTCCACCACCACCACCACCCTCTCCACCACCACCACCACCCTCTCCACCACCACCACCACCCTCTCCACCACCACCGCCACCCTCTCCACCACCACCACCCTCTCCACCACCACCACCACCACCACCCTCACCACCACCACCCTCTACACCACCACCACCACCCTCACCACCACCACCACCCTCTCCACCACCACCACCCTCTCCACCACCACCACCCTCTACCCTCACCACCACCCTCTCCACCACCACCACCCTCTCCACCACCACCACCCACTATGATCTATCACCAACATGGCAGCTCTCTTGCTTGGTCTCTCCATTAAGCTTCAACTATTAATAATCTGCCAACGACTTCCCATTATCGCCACCACCTTCTCCACCATCTGCCGCCCACTTGGAGGTAATTGTTCCATCTGTGAGAGCCGCGGAGTGCCATCTGTGAGAGCCGCGGAGTACCATCTGTGAGAGCCGCGGAGTGCCATCTGTGAGAGCCGCGGAGTACCATCTGGGAGAGCCGCGGAGTACCATCTGTGAGAGTCGCGGAGTGCCATCTGGGAGAGCCGCGGAGTGCCATCTGGGAGAGCCGCGGAGTGCCATCTGGGAGAGGTCAATGAATGCCAGCTCATAGGACCGCAGTTTGACTATTATGAGTCTTTTGAGTAGGCGGGTACTGTATCTGTCTGAGTCTTATAGTTCTGTGTTTGGGAGTCTTATAGCCAGTTAGCCAGTTATCCAGTTAGCCAGTCAATCAGTCAGTTCCCAAAGGATTACTCTAACGAATTTCACCCTAACGAGAGAGGCTAAGGGCTTAACACAATATTTTTTTTTCCATCTACCATCCCCAACCTTACCTTACCTTACCTTACCTTTTACCTTACCTTACCTTACCTTACCTTACCTTACCTTACCTACCACTACCAGTAACTCCCGTACCTGCCTGACTACCACCACCATCACCACTACTATCTGCTTCACCATCACGACCATACCCTTTTACCGTTCAGGGCGATACAAAGAAAAACCATACCTTCCTTCCTTCCTTCCTTCCTTCCTTCCTTCCTCAGTTTCTGCTACTCCCACGCCGAGTTTGGATGGGTTTTCGTCAATAGATTTTAACACAATTTTAAAGTATGAGACGAAGGAAAGGTTGAGCAGTAAAAAGTTCCAGAGAGAGTTCGAACCCACGCTGGTAATGGTGAGTGATCAAGACCTCCCCCCCCTCCCCTCCTGGCTTAATCCCTTGAGTACGATGATTTAACCCCTTAAGTACTCAATGGGGTTAATTCGCCGTACTCAAGGCTCTGTTAAGTACGTAAGTTTTATAGATAGACTAATGAACTTTACGTGGCAGATAAGAAGTAATAGTAGTGTGTTTTTATAAAAATCTTGGTTATGTAACTCAACAAATAAAAAAATTGAGAGCAAAGTTTGTCAAAAGTAGGACCGAATCGACGCGTCTACCGGGGTGATTCGGTCAGCCACTCGTTTTCGGTAAATAAATAGAAAAGTAAAAGATACATTCTAATTCTATCTTTATAATGTAACAGAATAACTAACTCCATATTTCCAGTGTAAATATGGATGTAATATTTAATGTTTCTGAGGATTGAGGAAAGAAAAAAATAAGAACCTAAATCGCACAAAAACAAAGTGTCGGTGGTAGTGGTAGTGGTGGTAGCCAGGCAGGTGCGGGAGAAAGCGGCCCTTCTGACGATCTCTCCTCATCTGCCTTCTCCTACGTCAATTTAGCTCTCGTGTGCATTTCCCACCTTCTTCTTAGAGATTTTCTGGTAGTAGTGCTGGTGGTATGGTGGTGGTAGTGATGATAGTGTTAGTAGTGGTTGTGGTAGTTATGGGGTGGTGGTGGTGTGGTTTGCCAGGATATCTCAATATGGTTGTGTTCTTGTAAGGGTAAAAAGAGAGAGAGTTACAATAATGAGAACTAAAAAGAAAGAAAAAACACCATTTTATTAAGAAATCTGCCTCTCCTTATTTTCCCTTCCTTTATTCCCCACTACCCTCCACCTCCCCACATTCAGATCCCCATACTCTTCCCCACCATCTTCCCCACCATCCCCCCCCCCCCCACACTAGCAAAATTCATGTACCATAAAGCTTATTATGCACTAAATCATTTTGATATGAAAATCTCCATAAAATGTTATCCATAGTTTACACGAAGAAGCGATAAAGGCGGCGTGCTCACAGCTCTCCCCAGCATTCATATAGGGCTGTACATCAGGCCAAACATGGGGCACAAAGCCGAGATAAGCCAGAAAGATGGCTTACCCACCCAGTTTGTTTGGGTTCTTCTCTAAGCGACATAGTCCTCCTCCTAGCTGCATACCCCAACATGGCAGCGTCACTCTAAGATTCCGTCACTTGTGCATTTCTTGTTTTACGGCGTTTATATCTCTGTTTTGAGGTATTTTTTATTAATTTTTTAACATAATCAAACTCCGGATTTTCCTTATTTGGGTAAAAAATGGGAAGACAAAAAAAAAAGATGTTTAACTTTTTATTTTGACGCCGATGATCCACTGGACATGTTACTATTCGTCTCGTTGTTGATGTTAGTTATGTTTAGGAGATGATTTTAAATCTTTTTCACTCAGTAATCACAACTTGGATGTTATCTTTCATGATCACAGCTGCATAATAAAGGGGTTTGGGTGTATTTGTGAGGCGGTAAACACTGAGCAACATGTTTCTAACCATTCCTCCTACACCATGACGCCACAACGCCCTCCCTTATGTATACATCTCCTCCCAGCGGCATATTCATGACTGGCCATGTGCGGCCATGGGTATATTTTTAACTCCTCTGACTTAGTAATCAAGTTGTAGAAATAGCCCGCCATGATAAGACACGCACACCAACACGCACACCAACACACACACACAGACACGAGATAAAAATGATAGTTGTTTTTTAAAATGCGACGCTGAAGAAACAGTAAACAAGGCGTTACTACTCGCTCCTGACAACACTCTGGGCGGTGGAACTCCCGACTTACAATTTCCATCTTATTTTACACGTCTCTGACCTTCCTACGGCTCAATCAATATTTTTACTCTAAAAGTTGGAGTAAAGGAGAGGAAGTAAAAGTTTGGTTATATGCACGTAAAAGTGTTAAGTTTTTATAGGCCGGTAGACCACTGTAGCTAACACTTGAACTGGTTTGTGTTGGGTTACGGGTGTGAAAGTCGTTTATAAATTACAATGAATGAGTAATAAGATAATAAAAAATTTAATATATTAGAATATCTTTATTTTATTATTTAAAAGTATTTAGTCCCGGAAAATAATATTAAAGGTTATGGACGGAAATGGTGGTTTAGGCTCGTATCCCATCCGCAGTGAGAGACTGAATTAGCGATATAAAACTTTATCAGTGATCTCATAAATCGCATCGTAATTTTATGATTTGATCACAATACACCGTAAACCAGTAAGACCATGACGACGAGAGCAATAGCGAGACACCGAACAACAAAACTAACAACACTACACAACACCCGCCATGACCACACGAAAAATATGTGGTCAGAACAACAATCCTGTCTCATCGTGTGGAGCAGCAGTCTAGTTATTTGTACGGCTCTGGCTCTTACCCCCCCTCCCCCCAACCTCTGTCTGAGTGTACATGATCCCAGCATATTTATTAACGCCCCTGGGAGTAGAAGACACGTAAATAAAGGCTACATGCGCAGGAAGAACGACAATTATAAGATTTCCATTAGCTTTTGTTTCAGTGTTATGATGGCCATGTTGACCAAAGTCCGATGATCTTTTGTTTCCAGTGTAGATGACGCCCCAAGATGTTGCTACCGTCTGTGTGTCTCTGAACTCTCTTTAATACCTCATCTGTGCTTGTTAAGTCGCTAAAAATAAACCTTGATCTTGATAACTGTTCTGTAATGACGAGTATCATGAAATATTTACATACTGAGTGCTATGACGTCAGCAGGAGACATGAGCAGCTTCACCTCAATGTCGTCTGAACACAGTGTTGTGGTGGTGACGGACTGACTCCATCATAACTTGTGATAGTTGTAGCCACTCTGTTTACTGTGCTGAATCACTACACTCTGCTTGGAGCTGTGAGGCCAGTGTCTAGAGCTACGGTGCCATTGTCTCGTTCCATGGGGCCAGTTTCTTGAGCCAGGGGCCACTGTCTCGTTCTACGGGGTCATTGTTTCGGGCCATAGGGCCAGTTTCTTGGGCCACGGGCCAGTGTCTCGGGCCACAAGGCCAGTGTCTCGGGCAACGAGGCCAGTGTCTCGGGCTACGGGCCAGTGTCTCGGGCCACAAGGCCAGTGTCTCGGGTCACGGGCCAGTGTCTCGGGACAGAGCCAAATTATTAGCGGGCGGGGCAGAGTTGGAGAGATATTGAGTCGGTGTGAGATTAATGACCGGCACGAACATGGCACCCGACCTGGCCTGGGGGGGGGGGGGCGGCACTAGGGTACTGTAGTGGTGATATTGTGGCGACCTCCCCACCACACCTATACCCCCTCCCACCCTCCCCACCACACCTATACCCCCTCCCACCCTCCCCACCACACTTATACCCCCTCCCACCCTCCCCACCACACCTATACCCCCTCCCACCCTCCCCACCACACCTATACCCCTCCCACCCTCCCCACCACACTTATACCCCCTCCCACCCTCCCCACCACACCTATACCCCCTCCCACCCTCCCCACCACACCTATACCCCTCCCACCCTCCCCACCACACCTATACCCCCTCCCCCATACTGTTTATAATGTAACAACAACACCACCGCCATCCCACACTACCACCACCATCTTATATGTGGATACTTTATATGCACAGTATCTACATATAAAGGCAAAACTACACATGATTCTCTCACACACAACACTCTACCGCCTCTCCACAACACACAAGCAGCGCTAATTTACCAACGGCAGCCTTACGTGAATTACATTTCCTCTACTGAAGGCAAATACAGAGTTTAGCAGCTTAAGGAACTATAGAGAGAGTGAAGGCAAGATGTAGAAGTGTGAGGAAACAAACTGTGCAGAATAGTAGTACCAAGCAGCCCGTGTGTACAAAGTGAAAGAGAGATCAATGAAAAACTATACAGGTGTACAGACAGGTGTACAGACAGGTAGACAGACAGGTAGACAGACAGGTAGACAGACTAATCCTACACCCACTACTAATTAAAGAAACCTAATAAACAAGGTATTCATATTAACTATCACCCCATTTCCACATTCCCTTCATTCCTCATCTTCCGTTCCTCACTCACCCTTTCCACCTCCCTTCCCTTCCTTACCCCATTTCCTCCTTCCCTTCATCTCTCCATCTCCCTTCTTCCTCCTAAACGCCCATCTCTCCTCTCTTCCTCATGCCTTCCCCCTTTCCCCTCATCTCTCTATCTACCCTCCCCCATCCCCCCCTCCTCCCCCCCCTCCCTCCCCCTACCCACCGTGCCGACAATAGGGGCTATTTATGTATTCAATACCAGGTGTGTTATCAACCTTATCGAGCGTGTGATTAACGTTGGCAGGTTCAGGTGGGTGATGGTAGGTGTTAGTTAACGATGGCAGGTGTTGGCAGGTGTTAGTTGACGATAGCAGGTGTTGGCAGGTGTTGTAAGATGTGGTTGGCGATGGCAGGCGTTGGCAGGTGTTATGGATGGCAGGAGTCGGAAAAGGAGGTTGATGATGGCATGTGTAGGAAGGCGTTAGAAGGTGTTGGCAGGTGTTATTGATAGCAGGTGTTGGCAGGTGTTATTGATAGCAGGTGTTGACAGGTGTTATTGATAGCAGGTGTTATTGATAGCAGGTGTTGGCAGGTGTTATTGATAGCAGGTGTTGGCAGGTGTTTGTGGTGGTCGTCTTACTCTTCCTTGACCACCGACACCATTACCAAATTAACTTTTTGTGCAATGGAAGTTCAATATTTGCCTTTCTTGTATATGGGGGAGGGAGGGAGGGAGAGGGGAGAAAGAGGGGAGAAGGGGAAGGGCGAATAAGATAGGAGAAAGGAATAGATGTAGCAGGAAGAGAGAAAGTGAGAGATAGGGAGGGATGGAGAGAGGAAGGGTAGAGGCAGGAAAGGATGGGCATTGAAGAGGTAGGGAAGGATAGATGGATAGATAAAAATGGAATGGAAGGGAAATAGAAAGGACAAAACAAATAAAGCGATAACGTAGGATAACACGATAGGAAAGGATACATGATGAATAAAGATAACACAGAGGCCAAGGATAGTCGTAGGATAAGGATGAAGGATACGGAAGGATACGTGTGGGAGAATAAGGATGAATTTTCCGGTTATAAACAAAGCATAATGTTTCTCTTAAGGTCGGCTGGAAAATGAAAGGCTTTGAGGTGAGGCAATGACGTGACAGAGTGTGGGAGAGTTATGTGTTGCCCGGGAGAGTGTAGGAGAGTGTGGGAGAGAGTGGGAGAGAGTGGGGGAGAGTGGGAGAGTGTGGGAGAGTGGGGGAGAGTGTGGGAGAGAGTGGGAGAGAGTGGGGGAGAGTGTGGGAGAGAGTGGGAGAGTGTGGGAGAGAGTGGGAGAGTGTGGGAGAGTTATGTGTTGCCTGGGAGAGTGTGGGAGAGAGTGGGAGAGAGTGGGAGAGTGTGGGAGGAAGTAGAAGAGTTTGGAATTATGTGGAAGCCTGGGAGTGTGTGGGAAAATTATTTGTTGCCCACACACACATGACACAAAACCCCCCTACACAACACAACATCCCCACCCCCCACACCACCACCACCCCCCACACCACCACCACCCCCCACACCACCCCCCTCCCACCCCCCACCCCCACACCACCCCCCTCCCACCCCCCACCCCCACACCACCACCCTACCCCCACACGTGGTAGTTATACCGGGAAGAAGATTCTGTATCGCGTTTTATGTCACTCATTGTTTACATTTGGCTACTCGAAGATCGGAATGGAGGAGGAGGAGGAGGAGGAGGAAGAGGAGGAGGAGGAGGAAGACTATCGAGGAGGAGGAGGAAGACTATCGTGGAGGAGGAGGAGGAGGAAGACTATCATGATGGAGGAGGATGAGGGCTCGTCCAGATGAGGTCCTCGGACTCTCACTTAAGTTGACGACTCACTTTATGGGGTTAAGTCCAGGCTCTCTCTCTCTCTCTCTCTCTCTCTCTCTCTCTCTCTCTCTCTCTCTCTCTCTGGCTAGCTGCATACCATACGACACGACATGACACGAAACCACATGACACCAACATACAGTTACAGAGAGTCGGTCAGCCACATTATGATTGATTGGAACGCATGATGTCGTATTGTTATCTGGACTACCAGCTATCAACCTAACCTAACCTAACCTAACCTAACCTAACCTGACCTAACCTCAAAAGTCTAAAATGGGTCTTGTTATCTGACGTCAACCTAAAGATAGTGACATCATCCACGCCCCCCCCCCTCCCCCTTACTCTTGGACCACTATATACCCTTACGTCACACTACAGCCACAACCAATCACACCCCGGCTGACGGTCGCTCTCCAACACCCACAATCCCACATGAATACGAGTATATCACACCATCACCACCATCACTATCATCAACACCATCACCATCAACACCACCACCACCTTTACTATCACTACCATCACCACCAGTACCACCATCACTATCACCATCATCAACACCATCACCATCAACACCACCACCATCAACACCACCACCTTTACTATCACTACCATCACCACCAGTACCACCATCACCACCAGTACCACCACCACCGACCATGAGCCCACCAGCTGATTAAACCAAAACAAATCATTCACGATCTACCAGACGCTAGAAGGAGGTTGGAGTCAGGTTTTCCTAGGCGTCAGATGGAGATGAAAATGGAGGGGATGAAGAAGAGGAAGAGGGGTTGTAATGTAAACAGGTGATATTTGTAAGATGATGTCGTGTAAGATATAACAGGTGTTGGGCTCAGGTGTTTTGTTTAGGGAGTGTTTGATGAGATGATGCAGGCTGGTGTATGTGTGTGAGGCTGGGCTGGTTGGTATTTCTCACGTGTAGGCGCTGGGAAGGTGAGAAGCTGTGGTTTTATTTAAATATTGAAATACTCATTGACTGTCGTGTCCAGATGGCGTTAAATAATGACGATTAATTCCAAGATAAATTAGTTTAGATCAAATTAACCTTGGTCAAATTAAATCACATTGCCTTAGGATTAGGTTAAGTTAGGTTAGGTCAGGTCAGACAGGTGTGACTTTAAGCAGGTGTTTATCGGGTCCATTGAAAGAATGTGAGAAAGAGCACCAAGATGGAACCCCTTAAGGAGATAATGGTTCAGAACGACGACCAGAGGACACACCATCACGTCTTGAGAGAGAGAGAGAGAGAGAGAGAGACCTCGATGGACCTCCTTATGTCCTGATGGCTCAACATGACTTCTGAAGCGACACAATCAGATCCTGTAAAGATAAGGAGGAGGAAGATAAGCAAAGAGAGGAAGTGGAAGAGGAGGGGGTGATAATAATGGAGGAGGATGATATGGTGAAGGTGGAATAAGAGAAGGAGGAGGGGAATGGAGAATAAAAGAGAGAGATGATGATAATACAAATAAAAATAGTAATAATCATAGAAAATACAAACGTAAACACACACACACACACACACATATTGCAAGTGTCAACATAAGCGGTGGTAGTAATGGTGGTCAGCGCTACACAGGGCCTCAAAACGTAGAGGCCCACACGAGTCATCCACTTCACCAAACTTAACCCACTATTTGGCCCGAATTTACAGTTGGTTCCAAGTTTATTGTGATGCACGTGGGGGGCGGGCGAGTGGGCCAGGGGGGGGGGAGGGGGTCGGAGAGGGATGGGGGAGGACTGAAAGGGACGTGGGAGGGTCGGAGGGGGCGGAGAGGTGGCGGGGAGAGGCTGGAGTGGGCGGAGGAGGGACGGATGGGGTGGAAGAGGGCTGGAAAGGGACGTGGGAGGGCTGGCGGGAATGGGGAAGGACTGCAGGGAACTGAGGAAGGGGGGAGAGGGTGTCGACTGTATCATTCTCTAAGCGTGATGGACGTCTCGCTCAGTGGCTCCTTTGACACACAAGTCCCCACAGTGCTGGATGGAGGTGGCGAGGTGGGACGAACACACTGTATCTCCAACACCAAAGTACACTGGTTCGTATCCCTTGCCCCGAAGACCGTGATGTATCTTGATGTTTGAGTTTAGGAGTACCAGAGTTGAATGTCCCTACTGTTATTAGGGGTGACTTCGATGTGGCAGAGAGGGGAGGAAAGAGGGAGGGGTGGGAGAGGGAGGGTGAGAGGGATGGGAGAGGGAGGGTCAGAGCTGAAGGAGAGAGGGAAGGAGGTGGATGAGAACTTGGTCTCTTAATCTGTATCGTCTCTCCGTCAGTGAGTGAGTGAGTCAACGAATGAGTGAAACAGTGAGTTGAAAATAAAATAAATATTAGATTATCTCCCTTCACCCCACACCCTCTCATCATCCCCTCACCCTCCCTCACCCTCCCTCACACTCCCTCACCCTCCCTCACACCCCCCTTACCCCATCCCTCAACCCCAGGGACATTTAAAGACCCCTGAAAACTGGGAAGATTGTGGCAGGGAGAGTTATTTTCTGGCAATGATTTGTGCTCAATGTCTGAGGCATTTGTGGCCGCTTATTGTCCACTCCAGGAAATATGGGCCTGGCCCCTCCCTCCCTCCCTCCTTCTCTCCCTCCTTCCCTCAGCCTTCCCCCCCCCCCCTCTCTCTCTCTCTCTCTCTCTCTCTCTCTCTCTCTCTCCTCCCTCCCTCTCCCTCCCTCCCTCCCTCTCACCGCATCTCCCTCCCTCAGAAACCTCCTATCCTTCCCTCTCTCCTCCACCACTTCCCTCAAACACACACACACACACACACACACACATAAATAAGTGACCCAGGTACATTAATAGATCAATAAATAGCCCAGTAAATAGACAGACACAGACAGACAATCAAATAAACATACTCTCTACTAGCAACTAGCCCATGACACTCATGCTAATAGCCATAATACACACACTTTAAATATTTGTTTATTAAAAATTCCTGAGCCCGACACAACCACCCGGTATATTGTTGACCCCAGCGATTACGTCACGCATTGTTAACCTCAGTGTATATATATAAATGTATTAATTAATATAGTGAAGGATTATTGTACGTTATATCATCAATTATATCTAAGTTAACCTAATCTAACCTAATTTTAATCTAAGCTAAAGTTAATTTGACCTAACTTGATTCTTTAACTAACCTAACCTAACCAAACCTGACCTAACCTAACCTAACCTAATTTTAATCTAAGCTAAAGTTAATTTGACCTAACTTGACTCTTTAACTAACCTGACCTAACCTAACTTGACAAACTGAATTAAGCTAAACTACCTTACTTTAATCTAACCTAACCTAACCTAACCCAACAGTCGCCTCTACGATGACGAATTTGTTTTAGAAATGAATTATTAAAAAAACAAATGAGTACCATCCTAAGACTGTCTCACAGACACACACACAGACACACACACACACACAGACAGACAGACAGACTTCAACAAAAGTTCCTCCTCCACAGGCTGTTGTCACTCATGCGTGGACTCATAATGGACATTGGACAAACTGTTGACCGGACGTTCAATTTTTTGTTCGCCTTAGTATGTGTGGCAAGTCGTGCGTCTCTCTCTCTCTCTCTCTCTCTCTCTCTCTCTTTTGATCAAATTGAACAGTGTGTGTGTGTGTGTGTGTGTGTGTGTGTGTGTGTGTGTGTGTGTGTGTGTGTGTGTGTGTTCATTTTCAGTCCACAAAACACCCCATAAAATCACAACACTCCCCCCAACACACCCTAACACACCACAACACACCCTAACACACCACAACACACCCTAACACACCACAACACACTCCAACACACCCCTAACACACCACAACACACCCTAACACCCCTAACACACCACAACACACCCTAACACACTCCAACACACCCCTAACACACCATAACACACCCCTAACACACCCTAACACCCCTAACACACCACAACACACCCTAGCACACCACAACACACTCCAACACACCCTAACACCCCACAACACACTCCAACACACCCCTAACACACCACAACACACCCTAACACACCCTAACACACTCCAGCACACCCCTAACACACCACAACACACTCCAACACACCCTAACACACCCCACAGCACACTCCAACACAACACACTCCAACACAACACACTCCAACACCTAACTCACACAAATACCTTAATAATTTCATTTAACTGACCTAATATTTACCTCAACTGACCCGACTTGACCTAACCTGACCTAACTCCTCTACGTGTCTACCTTATGAGGGATATTTCCATATTAATTAACCTTTATATTCTATCTTAATCACTCAGGTGTTTTTGAAAGGACGATAGAAGATTAATTAAGGGTTTTAGATGTGTTTTAATTTGATACTATTAATAGTATTGTGTTTAAGTATAACTGATCAATATGTAGATGACTTGAAACTGCGGCGGTATCTTTAATGCTTGTGTTGACAGAGGGATTAGCCTGTTTGTTGGTGATTACCTTGTTTACTGTGTCTGGGAGAGAGAGAGAGAGAGAGAGAGAGAGAGAGAGAGAGAGAGAGAGTTGGACCAGAACTAAACGAGATATTGACAGACTTATACACTGACTTCCCCATTGACATAAAAAAAAGTTGTAATTTCTCTCTCTCTTTCTCTTCTCTCTCTCTCTCTCTCTCTCTCTCTCTCTCTCTCTCTCTCTCTCTCTCTCTCTCTCTCTCTCTCTCTCTCTCTCCCTCCCTCCCTCTCATCCCAAATCGTTTCTTCAATCCCATTCACCTTTACGGAACCCTCTTTCCATGTCACTCCCCATTCCCTCTTTCATACCCCTCTCATCCCCCACTCCCATGCCCTCTTCCCTATCACATGATACTCCCCCACTCACCTCCTCTCACCCACCCCCACTCACCTCCTCTCACCCACCCCCACTCCCACTTAGCGGCATTAACGTACACACATCATCAGAGGCGGGCGACTGTCACATTACTATACATGCAGCCTCACGTTCCTCGTATTTATGAACGTGCGTGGCGCCGTTCACCGTTTATCTACGTAGCCGCGAGAGCAAGGGACCCAGCTATCCGCTCCATTACTGACTAAATTTATTATTATTTTACAAGTTTGTGATAGATATTCCATTAATTCGTACATTTTTTGTTTTTTTTGGTGACCGTCCGAGTCAGGTGTAACCTTGTGTGGTGATCTACGGTAGTCTAGGCCTAAGCCTTTGTTAACTATTAGGTGATTTTTTTTACTAGTTTCTCTCCATTAGAGGTGGAATTTAATGGTATTTTTACAGGTGAGGATAAATTCAGGTGTTAATTCATTGTGTTGGTTCGTTGGTGGGCGGCTCTCTGTGCCACACTGTTGTTGTGGCATTGTATTTTACCAGACTCGAACGCTGTTGGTGCTGGCGGCGTTCGAATCTGTTCCTCTATTATTGTTAGTCATTTAAATATCAACACCAGCGTTATAACCTAAAATCCCTACCTATAAAAAAATTATAATGAAATAACTATAAATTAAAACTTGAATATACCATAAATCTCATAGAATAACGCTTAAAATATAAGAAGAAATACTATCTAACGAAGCTAAAGACATCACCAGGTACACGCATCCGAACGAGTCACTGGTGGTTGTTGGTGCTTCGGCTGCCTCGTCGTTAAACTCTCATAGTCCGTAATTGAATTGAATCCTCACAGTCTGCATGGATTTTGTGGCGAGTATTTTCATTACATTTATATGCATTCTGTCAAACACTCGATAACAGCCGGGATTTTAATTATACGAGTTAACTATAATCCTGAAGGCTTGGGGTAGATAGGTAGATTCACACCAATAATTTAGTTCTTGGGATAAGCGTATGGTAGCCGCGTTGAGGCTAATCTAAGGCTCTTTTAGGCTACATATTGTGATGTTGTTAGTGTCATCTCTCTTTATCTTTATACACGTCATTTGTTAATCTATTTACTTTATACGAGATACGTTCAGTTCATGTATAAACTTCTACGAATAAGAACAGTAATAAAATGAAAGTCAAATAGTGGTCAGAACAACAAGTAGTCTTAGGAGTTTGTTGTTTAAATATTCAAGACGTGGCGGAGAAGTAGCGGGAAGGGAGGGAGGGGTGAGGGAGGGAGGGAGAGACAGGGGGAGGGTGAGGGAGGGAGAGACAGGGGGAGGGTGAGGGAGGTAGGGAGAGACAGGGGGAGGGTGATGGAAGGTAAGGCAGATGAGGGGAGAAACAAGGGTAGGAAGGGGAGGGGGAGGGTGAAGGGGAGAGGGATGGTTACAAAATTCAGCCACACAGTTACGAGAAAATTAACATG
>CAUDMG010000605.1:337500-362500 GCA_958450375.1 Homarus gammarus
AATGACCTGAAATATGAAAAGGCTCCTCATATTGGCTGACAGAGGCTGACACTACCACCACCATTTAAACAGCTGGGCTCTTATTGACTGACAGTACCACCATCATTGTTGACTCCAGGGCGGAAAAATGATCACCATCTAGAGGACCAAATCATTAGTTATTTCCCTAGTACTGTGACAGGTCCAATTATATTACAGTTAATTGACGGTAAAAAATATACATAAAGGGCGTCTCTTATATATTATTGAAATGGTGTGTTCGGTTAGGTTAGGTTAGGTTAGGTTAGGTTAGGTTATCTAAGGTCATAGGTTGATATCTAACTATACAATGACAGTGATATAGTTAGGTTAGTCTGATATAGAAGGAATTAATGGGGAAGTAATCACCCTCCCTCACCCTCCCTTCCCATTCTTCATCTCCCTCTCTCCATCTCTCACCCTCCCTCACCCTCCCTTACCCTCCCTCACCCTCCCTCACCCTCCCTTACCCTCCCTCACCCTCCCTTACCCTCCCTTACCCTCCCTCACCCTCCCTCACCACTCCCTCACCCTCCCTCACCACTCCTTCCCCCAACTCCCATCCTCCATGTCCCTCCCAATACCCTCCACCATCTCATCCTCTCAACCCCCCCCTCACCCACCCCCCTCACCCTCACTCCCCCCCCCCACCCACCCCCTCACCTGCCCTGGATGACAACACCTGATTATACACTTTTCTCCATCAACTGCATTAGCCTCACAAATTTTTCCCCCGGCGGAGGATGTTTTAATCTTGCAAGCGCTGAGGGAGTGATTTCTTGCAAGCTTGCAACAATAGCCTCGTAGCCTGATTTGCCGGGATGACATTGTAATAAAAATGTTGCATGTTGCAGACCTCCACTGTTGAGGTAACTGACGGCAGATTATCTTAGAGTGAAGAAATATATTATGTTCCTGTTTCTAATCTGTTTACCCCGTCAAGCCGTAGTGGACAGGTGACGTGTGAAGGGTTAAAGAGGTCGACATGTTGGTGGATGGGTCTCTCTGTCTCTCTGTCTGTGTAGGTTAGTGTCAGCTTACATATTATACATAACACTCAATACATATACATAACATGCATACATAATACAGGTATATTTTAGCTACACAGGTAATGACACATACCCCCTCTCCCCCTGTATACCTGGAGAGTCGAGATGGTGATTAACCGATACTCACCTGCCGTCTTTCCTCCTACCCTCCGCTTAGCCTCCGTCCACGCGTGTGATGGAGGAGTGGGAGGAGGGGCGAGTGAGAGGGGGTGAGGGGGGGGGGGGCGTGGGAGGGTGCTTGGGAGAGGGGGGAGGGAATCAACAGGTGGAAGAAGGGAAGTAGTCGACCTTGATTGAGAGGAGGTAGGTGGTGGGTGATGGTAGATGGTGGTGATTGTGGTAGGTGGTGGTGGTGGTAGATGGTTGTGATTGTGGTAGGTGGTAGGTGATGGTAGATGGTTGTGATTGTGGTAGGTGGTAGGTGATGGTAGATGGTGGTGATTGTGGTAGGTGGTGGTGGTGGTAGTAGGTTAGTGGTAATAGGAAATGTTTGTTAAACCTAAGATGTTTTTGGTGTTTTATGGAATGGTTTAAAGGGGTTTAACTAGTCACTCGTAATAAAATACAGCTGACAAGACTGTGTAACAATAATTAAGAATAGAACAACTACTGTGTTTTTTATTTTTGTTTTTTCTTAAGTTAATAATTACAGCAAAAAAAAAAAAAGTTACCTTAATAATAGCAGTTTGTTTATATTTTTTTTTTTTGCTTAGTTGGCTAGTAAAAGAATATCGTATCTAGTATTTTTGTTAACACGTTGCACAAAAAACAAAACCCGTGTCTTATTATTCCTCCCAACACTTTAAAACTTGTACATAAAACAGCAACCTGGCTATTATTATTATTATTTCCTATCACCTTTTACCATGACAAAAGTATAGTATTTTTTTTTATTTTTTTACAATCTCAGGAAAATATATTGTATAAGAACACCTCAGTGAGAACCATTATATATTTTTATCCTAATTACTCCTCTAAACAACTCAATACGTAAACCAAAAACACAAAAAATGACCAAAAAAAAAAAACGAATTATACCACATCAATATCCTCATCATTCACAAGAAAACAAAAAAATAACAAAAACTCAAAACGAAAAAATACTAAAAAATAAAAAATAAATGTGAAAAATAAAAGAAAAAAAAATTCCTCTCAGGTAAACACTAACCATTACGACCGTGTCCTTATAAAAAAAAATACAAAAAGCTTTTAAAAACATACTTGACACTAACGACAGGCCAACGAAGACCTCTCCTATTGTACGCCTACCACTGCTGGGATAAAGGACTCATTAAAACACAGGCAATAAACGAACGAACAAGACCATAAAACACCGAGGAGAGAGAGAGGGAAGGAAGGAGAAGTAAGAGATGAATAAGAAGGAAATACTCTCTCTCTCTCTCTCACAGCTGTTCCAAGTCATCGGGTAGTGGCGGAGGTCTTGGTGTATTGAAGAGAGGCGACGCCACTCTGTTTATCCCAAGGTCTCTCGCCTCGCCCGCCTGCTCGCCCGCTTCCTCGCCCGTCGCCCCCTCTGTGGAGATGAGCTTTTAGTAAGATGAACACCCAGGGGAGAGGTGGTACGGGGGGGGGGGAGGAGGGGGAGATTAAACACCCTAGGGAGAGTTTAAGTACCCTATGGAGTTAAAACACCCTTGGGAGTTTAAATACCCTTGGGGAGTTTAATACCCTGGGGGAGTTAAATACCCCGGGGAGTTTTAATACCCTTGGGAGTTTAAATACCCAGGGGAGTTAAAATACCCTTGGGGAGTTTAATACCATTGGGGGAGTTAAAACACCCAGGGGGAGTTTAAACACCCCGGGGGAGTTTAAACACCCCAGGGGAGACAAACACCCCTGTGCTCTTATCACAGGTGTTGCTTTACGTTACCTGTTCTTCTGTCATACTTTACTACTCATTATTGTCTTTATAAAGGTACAGTAACTTACCTGTACTAATTATGTGTTCTTATACAAGTACAGTAACTTACCTGTACTAATTATGTGTTCTTATACAGGTACAGTAACTTACCTGTACTAATTATGTGTTTTTCTACAGGTACAGTAACTTACCTGTACTAATTATGTGTTCTTCTACTAGTACAGTAACTTGCCCGTACTAAAGTGTGTCTTAGGTCCATTCGTTTCTTCAATATATGTGTAGGTATATTAATTTATGAACTATACATATGTGTCTTTACTTAGGTGTACATAAACGCTTTCCTAAATATACATAAAATGTCTATGTATACAGTATGTGTTCCCCTATGAATTCTTGCCTCACGAGGATTTCATTTCATTTCATTAGGATTAATTCTGAAGATTGGGAGGGGGGGGGGGGCGGCTTACACCCCAGTCTGCCAAATACCTGTCCAGTCGTCTCATAAAGCGCTTTTGAGGCGGGCGGGCTGGTGGGCGGGCGGGCGGGCGGGCTGGTGGGTGGGTGGGTGGGTGTCTAGAGTCTGTTTAATATCTAATAAGTGTTTTTATAGTAGATTCATGTTTCTTATTTATTTTTTTTTATGATTACGAAGACAAAAGTATAAAAAAAAAATCGATAATGGAAGATTATAGAAAAAATATAAACTTTTAAAAACGAAAACAAAATAACAATAGACAATAGAGTCATCAGGATTCTATTACCCTAAATCGGATCAGATCCTTTATAAGATGGTCTCGACCACCACAAAACACGACCAACTCATTATTCCTCTGTCACACGTGTACACAGAGATCACCTGACCTCATTAACGTAAGCGTCTTGGAATCTAAGCTAAAGAGCCTCCTCTCTCTCCCTCTCCTACCCTCTACCATCATCATCCTTCCCTCTTACCTCCTTCCTGGCATCATCATCTCCTCATCTTGCCTTCTTCCTTCCCTCCTCCTCTTCCCTACCTCATTCCCTTCCCTACCTTCCCTCCTCCTCCCCTCTCAAACATCATTCCACAACCTCTTCCCCACCTCCTCACCTGACCCCCACCTCTCCTCACCTCACCCCCACCTCTCCCCCACCTCCCCCCACCTCCCCATCAGAAGGTAAGAAGATAATATCACCACAAGAGATAATTATATTCCTAAAGGAGAAGATTTTTATTTTTTTTTTTGCTCATCAGAAATAAAACGTTTGGGTCATAATCGGTGGCAGAGCGACTGACCTCCGTAAGCCGATCTGAACAATTGCTGACTTGATGTTAATGAGGAGTGGAGATTATACTGGGAGAGATATCTTCTTCTCTCTCTCTCTCTCTCTCTCTCTCTCTCTCTCTCTCTCTCTCTCTCTCTCTCTCTCTCCTTTCTTGTTTCTTTTTCTCCCTTTCTCCTTTCTTCCCTCACTCATTTCCTTCTACCTACTCTTCTTTCCCCCCTTTCCCTCCCTCCCTCCCTCCCCCCTTTCCCTCCTTCCCTCCTTCTCCACCGTCATCAGGATCAGGAACTGAGAAGAATGACATATAATTAGTCTTAGGTTAATGACATCCGTATTAGGACTAAGGGAGGGATCCCTATCATATGCGGTGTCCTGCCTAGAAGAAGAGTTGGCAGTGAATGGTTGTCAAGGGCAGTTGGTGTCAACGACCGTCTTGACAGATATTGCAAGTCAATATCAGTCCCATTCATTGACAACTGGGACAACTTCTATGGCAGAAGGGACCTTTATGCTAGGGATGGGGTGCACCTGTCTAGGGATGGAGTAGCAACCCTGGCTGGGGCTCTAGAGGGGGCAGTTCAAAAGATATCGAAGTCTTTAAACTGCTAAGAGAACATAGGGGCACGGGGGTGGAGGAGACTGCAGTGGGAGCGGGTAAACAAGGCGAAAGATTACAGGGAAATAGTGTTAGGAATGATGACATAACTAAATTAGACAGGGAGTTTAAAACTAAACGCGGTAAGGGAAGGACTCAGAACACGACTAACTTAAATGTATATTACGCGAACAGTAGAAGTATGAGAAACAAAATGGATGATATTAGGGCCTTGGTATGTACCGAAGAAATCGATATAATTGCATTCACTGAAACATGGATCAACCTAGACACACGTGAATTACCAGTCGAATACCAAATTGCGGGTTACAAACTGTTCCATACCGATAGGCAGACCAGGAAAGGAGGCGGAGTAGCAATCTATGTTAGGGATAACCTGAAGTGTGAAATAAATAAGGAAATAAAAACTGAGAGGAATACAGAAACAATTCGGATAGAATTAAGCGACGGTCGGGAAAAATTAATCACAGGAGTAATATATAGACCCCCCAATCTTGACAGAGTCAATGAGCGACTTATCTGGGATGAAATGCGCAGGGCTTCCATACACAACAAAGTCTGTATAGTAGGCGACTTTAACCTTGGCCAAATAGATTGGACCGACCTTACGGGAAACTCAGAATCAGAGGATTTTCTCGAGACGATCCAGGACTGTTTCCTAAGTCAACATATAACCGAACCCACACGGGGTAATAATATATTGGATTTAGTTTTGTCAAACAGAGAAAACCTCATTAGCAATGTCGAGGTAGGGAACGAACTTGCAAACAGCGATCACAAAGAAATTCGATTCCAGTTAGATTTTCAGGGCAGACGTAAGGAGAATTCCACTAAAGTACCAGATTTCAGAAGGGCAAACTTTGACAGTTTAAAGAGGCAGCTGAGAGAGGGGGTGTCGCGCTTGGCCGTGAACCTGACAGATGACACCGACCTGATAACGAGATCTGAGATTGCCGAGTTCCACGACAATTTAAATAGTGAGTTACTTAATGCACAAAGGCAGAACATACCATACAAAAAACTCAGATCAAACAACAATGACCCTAAATGGATAAATAATTATTTAAAGAACATCATTGGCCAAAGGAAGGCTATAGGTAGAAGGATAAATCGTGGCGAAATTCACCTCCGGGACTATTATAGGGTATTGGCGAGTAGGGTTAAAACCGAGATAAGGAAAGCAAAGAGGAATAATGAGGTAAGGATAGCAAGGGAGGCAAAGACAAACCCCAAAGGATTCTACCAAATGTACCAAACTAAAACACGAGAAAAGATTGGACCAATACGGTCAGACTCCGGCGAGCTCACTGATAAAGACGGAGAAATGAGCAATAATTTGAATAAATATTTTTCAACAGTTTTCACCACCGAAAATTTAAACATGATACCCGAGGCACCGACTCTATTCAGAGATAGTGAAGAAAACAAATTAAGTGAGATAGTAGTGACTAGTAACGATGTTAGTAAGCAAATAGACAAACTAAAGCCTAATAAGTCACCTGGTCCCGATGAGATATTTGCCAGAGTATTAAAGGAATGTAAGGAAGAGCTTAGTATGCCCTTAGCAAAGTTGTTTAACATGTCCTTAAAAACAGGTGTAGTACCAGAATCCTGGAGGATAGCGAATGTAATACCGATCTTCAAGAAGGGGGATAGATCACTATCCTCTAACTACCGCCCAATCAGTCTAACATCAATAGTAGGCAAATTACTGGAAGCAATCATTTCAAACTCTATTCGAAATCACCTGGAGAAGCACAGATTGATCAATGATTGCCAGCATGGCTTCACAAGCGGACGTTCTTGCCTAACTAATCTATTAACATTCTTTTCATCAGTTTTCGAATCAGTGGACGAGGGGCACAATTATGATGTGGTATATCTCGACTTTAGCAAAGCCTTCGACAGAGTACCCCACGAAAGACTAATTAGAAAGGTAGAAGCTCATGGCATCAAAGGTGACATCCTTAAATGGATTAGGGCGTGGTTACAGGACAGGAAACAGCGAGTGAGCATTAACGGCACTAAGTCCCATTGGAGCAACGTCACAAGTGGAGTTCCCCAAGGCTCAGTACTTGGACCATTATTGTTTATTATATACATAAACGACATAGATATCGGCATAGACAGCAACATAAGTAAATTTGCTGATGATACTAAAATAGGACGTGTTATCAAATCTGACGAGGACTCGGCAAAACTACAGGAGGATCTAAACAAATTTTTCGAATGGTCTGAAAAATGGCAGATGAAATTCAACATTGACAAATGTAAAGTACTCAGTATAGGAAATGTAAACAGGGAAACCAGATACCAGATGAACAACGATGCCATAGAGAAATCCGACTGCGAGAGAGATTTAGGAGTAATGATAAGTAGGAACCTTAAGCCAAGTAAACAATGTGTTTTTGCTCGAAACAAGGCTAATAAAGTACTTGGGTTCATACAAAGGAGTGTTAGTTACAAGACTAGCGAGGTCATCCTAAAACTGTATCTTGCTCTTGTGAGACCACACCTGGATTACGCAGTCCAGTTCTGGTCACCGTATTACAGAATGGATATAGAATCCTTGGAAAGAATTCAGAGGAGAATGACAAGACTAATCCCGGGTATCAGGAACCTTGAGTATAGAGACAGGTTAAAGCATCTTAATTTGCACTCGCTTGAGAGACGTAGAGCGAGGGGCGACCTGATAGAGGTGTATAAATGGAAGGCAGGGCTAAACAAAGGGGACATTACAAAGGTACTCAAATTATCCAACCAGGAGCGAACTCGTAACAATGGTTTTAAATTGGACAAATTTAGATTTAGGCGTGAAATAGGTAAACACTGGTTTGGAAACAGAGTAGTGGATGAATGGAACAAGTTACCAAATATCATCATTAACTCGAATACGCTGAATTGCTTCAAACATAGGTTGGATGCTCATATGAGCAATAGGGGTTGGGTGTAAACGGGACTGCCCAGTATGGGCCAATAGGCCCGCTGCAGTTTCCTCCATTCTTATGTTCTTATGTGTGTGTGTGTGTGCGTGTGTGCGTGTGTGTGTGTGAGTGTGTTGAAATTATTTATATTGCATCTGTCTGTCTTAAATTTCAAATCAGAATGGTATGACGTGGAAAAGAAGCTCTCTCTCTCTCTCTCTCTCTCTCTCTCTCTCTCTCTCTCTCTCTCTCTCTCTCTCTCTCTCTCTCTCTCTCTCTCTCTCTCTCTCTCTCTCTCTGTTTCTTCGCCAGGGTTAAGTTTCCTTGAAGGAGACGTGTGAGCATCTTGACGTCATAACTTGTGAGATAAGACCTGTATTGACCTGCACTGACCTGTACTGAGGATATAATACCTGTACTAACCTGCACCGACCTGCACTAACCTACACTGACTTGTAATGTGGATATAAGTCCTGTAATGACCTGCACCGACCTGTACTGAACCTGCACCAACCTTCACCGACCTGCACTAGTGTTTTCTACTGTGATAAGACTTTATTCACACACTCACACACACACCTACCTCTGTCTCACACACACACACCCCTCTCACCCACCCCTCACCCACCCCACCCCCCCCAAGTGACGTCCACCAGCTAGGTTAATTAGTATACCTTGTCTTTATTTCAGCCCACCTGTGCAACACAACACAGCCCAGCCCACCTGTTTATCTCTCACCGTCCCGATACTTTTTTGACCACCTGGGGGAAAACACTGGTAAGAATTATTGTTGTTTATGTTGTTTGGCTGTCTCTGTCTGTCTGTCTGTCTCTGTCTGTGTGTCTGTGTAACCTTTATGGATGTATTATTTTTGAGAGGGTTGAGGTAATATTTTTTTATGTGCATTTTGATTATTTTTGGTGTTAATTATGTTAGTATGGTGTTAAAATGTAAACAATTCCTTCCTTACTGATCAATTAATTAAAAAAAAAGAAGATAATTATGCCAGAAAAATATTTAATCTATTGGAACCAACAAATTGAT
This sequence comes from Homarus gammarus, assembly GCA_958450375.1. Taxonomy (NCBI): domain Eukaryota; kingdom Metazoa; phylum Arthropoda; class Malacostraca; order Decapoda; family Nephropidae; genus Homarus; species Homarus gammarus. The sequence goes on from CAUDMG010000605.1 coordinate 346,300, forward strand.
TAGAAATATAATTTACTTTTAGTATTGGTTGACCTCTGACCTCATGAAATAATTAGTAAGGTCAAAATAGACAAATTATAAAGATTTCAGGATGTGTTAGGGGCATTACACCTAGCCTACAGTGCCCCAACACCACAACAACCAGCCTACAGTGCCCTAACACCATAACACCCAGCCTACAGTGCACCAATACCATACCCAGCCCCGAATATGAGGTGAAATTATACGACCTATTATTAACATATTGACACACAAAAACCAAAACAGTAGTTCTAAAATCCACCACTAGAGGCGCTGCACCTTATAATAACAAAGAAAATGGGAAGCACTATCTTAAACCCTGACTTTAGGTGTTTTAACTTTTGTACACAAGTCGTTAAGTCACTCTAGTATGCATCACCTGCAAGCGACAAATCACAGGTGGTTCTCTTGATAGCCGATAGGTTGATTACAGGTGTTTTGTGAGTTACCTGTGCCGAGTCACTTAAAGCAGTAATTACGAGAGACTGTAAGTAGTGGTTACTTGAAAGTGCCGAGGTATTCTCTGTCACTAACTCGTGTCTCTGAGTGTGTGTGTGTGGTGAGTGACTTAGGTGTGGGTGTTTGGTGAATTTGAGTGGTAGTGGTTATTGAGATTTCTGCTTTCTCTCGTCAGGTGTGAGGCACTGTGGAGGAGGTGAGTGAGTGAGTGAGTGAGTGAGTTAAAACAAAAACATTATAAACACATTATGAAAACACACACACACACACACACACGCCCATGGTTCATAGTACAACAATTATCCTAGTAACTGGCGATATGATAAAGACATTTACTTAAGGTACAACTCTGCTGTCACTCACTCCCCGTTACTCATCAGTGCCACTAGTCGAGGGGCGTTACATAAGAATCAGAGTTCAAAGTTTAAATAATCGGATAATTAGTGTTAATTAATGACTTTTGAAATAATTAAAGATATTTAGAATAATTAAAATGTCAATTACTTTCCCAAAAATATAATCGTTTGGCGTCATAACTACTCCTGACCTTGCGTTTAGGCACTTGGGGTCACATCAGGGATTTTGTTCAAAGTTTATACACAAGAACTACTTAACATGCAGGTGAAACAACATGCTGCATCCTCACTGAGTACGAGAACTTAGCATAGGAGTGTTTGAGTACTAGCGACGGTCAGTACTCAAGAAATACTCAAAGGTATTGTATGTTAATTCTTATTCTACCTCTTCCTTCCCCTCTTGTCTTTCTTCTCCTCCACCCTATTCTTCTTCTCCTCTTCCTCCTCTTACCATTCTTCCGCTCCCCCTCCTTCTTTCCCTCACCACCCATTTCTTCTTTTCCTCCTCCTCCTCCTTCCCACTCCTTCTTCCCTCCCCTCCCACTTCTTTTTCTCCTCCTCATCCTCCTTCTTCTCCTCCTCCTCCTCCTCCTCCTCCTCCTCCTCCTCCTCCTCCTCCTCCTCCTCCTCCTCCTCCTCTCCCTCCTCCTCCTCCTCCTACCTCCGTTACTACAGATGTCATAACGTTTCTTAACTTGTTCATTTAAGTTACGAGACAAAGTTAGGAGAAGAAAAAATAAGGCCTATGTGGTGACAGAGTTTGATGACGTAACTAATTCAGTGTGTTGCCCTGACTCCTTGTTTATGGGTTTTAGGCTCCACCACGGCGGATGCTTGAAGGATTCACGAACCCACGAACCCACAAACACCATGAACCCACAAACCCCACGAACCCACAAACCCACCGTCCCACGAACCCACAAACACCATGAACCCACAAACACCATGAACCCACAAACCCCACGAACCCACAAACCCCACGAACCCACAAACCCACCGTCCCACGAACCCACAAACCCACGAAGCCAGTCTACCACCGCACCCAGGGTTCAAACACCAATTTACCAACAACCACCACCACTACCAACCAGTGTATCATGTTGTCAGCCACCAGTAATGCCAACACGGAGACTCCAAACATGTAGGTTTAATTTTATGATGCATTAAATTCAAACTTGTACAGAAGGAAGTCAAGGGAGGCTGGTTGTGTGTGTGCGTGTATGTGCGTGTGTGTGTGCGTGTGCGTGTGTGTCGCTTGTTCATGGTAATAACTGTCTTGGGGGGGGGGGGGTTGTGTTGTTAGTGGTTGTGGTGATGTCGTGTTATTATTATTATTATTATTATTATTATTATTATTGTGGTCCTATCCCTCTCATGCACTCCTTACACCCCTCTCATCCCCCCACTCTAATACCCCCACACTCATATCCCTCTCAAAGAACAACATCAACATAACATAGACAGTTCTTAAAGACGTGTTATACGGAAGTGAAAGGATTTAGGATAATTATATTGTTCTTTTTAGCCAATAAACGTCTCTCTTAATTTTGTATTTTAATGACTTGAGGTAAAAGATTTGCATAATATATTCATTAACCATAAAATATACGGTTAATGTGAACTTATTGGCGAAGGTGTTCAAGGAGATGGTGAACAGGGTGTAGATGGTGGTGAACAGGGTGTAGATGGTGGTGAACAGGGTGTAGATGGTGATGAACAGGGTGTACATGGTGGTGAACAGGGTGTAGATGGTGGTGAACAGGGTGTAGATGGTGGTGAACAGGGTGTAGATGGTGATGAACAGGGTGTAGATGGTGGTGAACAGGGTGTAGATGGTGGTGAACAGGGTGTAGATGGTGGTGAACAGGGTGTAGATGGTAGTGAACAGGGTGTAGATGGTGGTGAACAGGGTGTAGATGGTGGTGAACAGGGTGTAGATGGTGGTGAACAGGGTGTAGATGGTGGTGAACAGGGTGTAGATGGTGATGAACAGGGTGTAGATGGTGGTGAACAGGGTGTAGATGGTGGTGAACAGGGTGTAGATGGTGGTGAACAGGGTGTAGATGGTGGTGAACAGGGTGTAGATGGTGGTGAACAGGGTGTAGATGGTGGTGAACAGGGTGTAGATGGTGGTGAACAGGATGTAGATGGTGGTGAACAGGGTGTAGATGGTGGTGAACAGGGTGTAGATGGTGGTGAACAGGGTGTAGATGGTGGTGAACAGGGTGTACATGGTGGTGAACAGGGTGTACATGGTGGTGAACAGGGTGTAGATGGTGGTGAACAGGGTGTACATGGTGGTGAACAGGGTGTAGATGGTGGTGAACAGGGTGTAGATGGTGGTGAACAGGGTGTAGATGGTGGTGAACAGGGTGTAGATGGTGGTGAACAGGGTGTAGAAGATGAATGCAGTAGGTTATAAAGGTCGTATGTGTTGTTGTTGTTGTTGTTGTTGTGGTTGATGTAACGGTGATTTTCTGTTATTCGCGTTATTATTGTTGTAGTTTTTCTTCCTCTTCCTCTATATCATTATCTTCTTCTTCTTCTTCTTCTTCTTCTTCCTCTTCTTGATCTTCTTCTTCAATCCTTCTCTTTAAGTAGGTCGCGAGAGTATAGCGCTGCAGTATCTCATCTCCTCTCACACTTAATTATTCTCCTCCTCCTCCTTCTCCTCCTCCTCCTTCTCTTCCTCCCTCTTCTTCCTCTTTCTAGTACTTCCTCCTCCACCACCACCTCCTCCTCTTCCCCCTCCTCTTCCTCCTCCTACGCTTCCTTTTCCTCCTCTTCCATTACTTTCACCTCCACCTCCTCGTCTTTCTCTCCTATCCGCCTCTATCCTCTTCCCCCTCCTCCTTCTCTTCCACCTCCTCCTCTTCCCCCTCCTCTTCCTCCTCCTACGCTTCCTCCTCCTCCTCTTCCATTACTTTCACCTCCACCTGCTCGTCTTTCTCTCCTATCCTCCTCTATCCTCTTCCCCCTCCTCCTCCTCCTCTTCCACCTGGTCCTCTTCCACCCCCTCTTCCTCCTCTTCCACCTCCTCCTCCTCCTCTTCCACCTCCTCCTCCTCCTCTTCCACCTCCTCCTCCTCCTCTTTCACCTCCACCTCCTCGTCTTTCTCTCCTATCCTCCTCTATCCTCTTCCCCCTCCTCCGTCTCTTCCACCTCCTCCTCTTCCACCTCCTCCTCCTCCTCTTCCACCTCCTCCTCCTCCTCTTTCACCTCCACCTCCTCGTCTTTCTTTCCTATCATCCTCTATCCTCTTCCCCCTCCTCCTCCTCCTCTTCCACCTGGTCCTCTTCCACCTCCTCCTCCTCGTCTTTCACCTCCACCTCCTCGTCTTTCTCTCCTATCCTCCTCTTCCCCCTCCCCCTCCTCCTCTTCCACCTGCTCCTCTTCCACCCCCTCTTCCTCCTCCAGGGGCTGCGTCACCCGTCAGTGAGGCGTCTGTATCTCACTGACAGTTTAATAAGGCTAAAAGATGGTGCTATTGTTGTCTTGATCCCTCGCGCGAGCCGCTGTCTTCCCCCCCCCCTCCCCCACCTAATACTTGGCCAAGTGGTGGGGGCATGGGGAGGGGTGTTGGGGAGGTTAAAGGGTGGGGAGAGTGGTTGGGGGTGTCTGTGTCCTAAGGGGGTTCTGAGGAGTGCTGGAAGGGGAGGGGAATGAAAATCACACACACACACACACACACACGCACACACACGCACGCACACACACACACACACGCACACACACACACACACACACACGCACGCACGCACACACACACACACACACGCAAAATCATGCACTCGTCTCTTACCCATCCCCTCCCCCTCCCATCCTTAATTCTTAGTGAAGTGGTGATGGTCGACGGTCCCTCTCTCCCCTTCCTTTCCCTTTCCTTTCCTCCTTCCTCCCTCCCCTTCCTTTCTCTTTCCTCCCTTTTCCTCCTTCCTCTTCGCCTCCCTCTTGTCTACTCACACACCGTAAGACTAGCTTAAGTGTCTGTGTATGAACTGGCCTCTCCCTTCCCTCCCTCCCTCTCCTCCCCCTCCTTCCCCCTTCCCCCTTCCCCCTTCCCCCTCCTTCCCCCCTTCCCCTTCCTTCCCCCACATCGTAAGACCAGTCAAGGCGTCTGTGAGTGGACTGGCGGGAAACATCTCATTGTTGACATTCTCATCAATTTTCCCGCCATTTTATCCAAATCGTCTGTCCTTCTTATCCGATGTCAATAATACAGTGAAACCCCCATATAACGGACTCTTTCATATAGTCCGCTAAATGGAGAGTTCACATATAGCGGACTTCGATACAACGGACCATTGTTTATCATTATAGTTCGTAAGTTGAAGGGGGGGGGGGTCACATCTAACGGGAAGGGAATGAACGAAGGGGGGGGAAGGAAAGGAGGAGGGAAGGGGAGTGAAAGAGAGAGAGGAGAGGAAGAAAAGTGGAGGGAAGCAGAAGGAGGGGAGGGAAGAAAGAAGAGAAGGAGGGATGAAGAAGAGAGGGAGGGAGGGAGAGGACACCAAATAGCTTCTATCTGGATTACTCCCTTCACCATGACGGATAGGCGGGGGGTAGTGAGGAGAGAGGGGGGGGATAGGGAGGGGGGAGAAGGGTGAGGCAGGGTTGTGATAGGGTAGGTGAGGAGAGGAGGTGGTAGAGAGGGGGGGGGGGGCAGGAGGAGGAGGAGGGTGAGGGGGGGACGGAGGGGAGGGCTGCAGTCACCATGCAGTAGTTCCTCCCATCACGACACTATGATCCTCTTTACGAGCGCCACGACAGGCAGAAGGTGAGCGAACGAGTCGTCTGGCGAACCTTCATGAGACAAGCTCTTGTTGGGAGAATAATAATAATGGGACCGGAAGCTTTTGCTGGTGTTTATACTTTTCTAAGGAGGATTTGATTCTCTCTCTCTCTCTGTCTCTCTCTCTCTCTGTCAATGAAGACCTTAGCCATGATTGACGGCGGGATATATTGAGTTGAAAATTAATAAGTGTTGGTGTGGACGCTTTCATCTTCATCTTCTTCACCCCAGACGCTACAAAATTATTTCTGGTGTGTGTGTGTGTGTGTGTGTGTGCGTGTTTTGATCGTGTGTATTGTAATAAATGTGGTCATAACCTCACTCTCACACACACACGTATCCCAAGGTAACAGAGAATGGCGTCATCACTACATTACAATAACTATTCAAGTCTTCTTTTTAAAACAACAGTTCACACTATTATGTTAATCAAAGTTAACCTCTAAAACAAAAGAGGAAACTACGCATAGATTTACAGACTCCAACAAACCGAACTAAAAAAAAAAAAAATAGATTCGTAAAAATATGGGAAACAGATGTAAATAAAGAGACTGCTGACAATAACAACTCGGTGCTCATGACATCACGACATTGTTTTGGTCAGAGGCGTTTTGTCAACACTAGATATGTTTATACTAGTGACAACAACTGCTTATAAACTCCTAATTGTCGTAGGTGTAATAAAAGAAGTGATAGATATTAATTAATTAGAATTGAATGTAATTACGGTGAAGTACAGTAAGTAATCACTGGGTAATTAATTAGTTACGTCATTCCTTTAGCTTATCGTGTGATGTTCTTTTACGTTTTCGAATTTTAATATTTTGTTATTTTTTGCTTATTACTATTAACGTCATTTGTCCTGTGTGTGTGGTGTAATGCTCAGCATGCTCGCCTCACAAACGAGCGGACCCGGGTTCGATCCCTGGTCAGGGTGAAACTATGGGCAAGTTTCTTTACGCCATCTGCCTCTGTCTGCCCAGCAGTAGTTGGAAACCTGGAAGTTAATCGATTTGCAGATCGTGTTCCAGGGTAATGGTTAGCCAGTGCAGTTGTCCGGTCTTCTCGGACTATTCCTTGACACTGGGTCATGCAGCTCGTTAACTCAGGGTGTGGTTGTTGTGTTGGCGACAGCTTCTACACCTTAAACAAATTCACACCTAGGTGGCCCTTGGGCCGGCCATCCTCGTTACACAAGGGGCAACCATTTATCTAACCTAACCTAACCAAATAAAATATTAAAACTAGTCGCCAGAAGTGAAAGAGTTAATTCCACCCCTTTAACTGGCCTTCTCTTAATTATAGCACAGGTAAATACTGATTTGGGGGAAGTTTTTTAAACGTACTTTTTATTGAGTGTTTTGTGAAGTCCTGAGAAAATTTTAAATGTCAGGCTGTAGAAAAGTTTTGTCTTGCCTGATCTTTAATTGTAAAATACACAGAATATTGACTTGGGTATTCTGAAGGATTATACCCACACATACACACACAAATACATACATGGACATACACACATACACAGAAACGTACGCACACACATATGTATATGAATTATTGTTTTATTGTAAAGAATATTTTCCTGTTAAAATCAATACCATTTTTCTTAGACATAAAGCTACAAAAATAAAAAAAACAACAATAATAATAATAATAATAATAATAGTAATAATAATAGTAATAATAATAATAATAATAATAATAATAATAATAATAATAAATACCATTCTAATTAAAGGAAGGAAATATTTGTCTCAGTATGTAAAGAAAATAACGACTTATATTGCTTGTTAGAATAGAAAAAAAAATACTTGCATGTTTAATTACCACATTACGTTGACCTACCTGATAATTAGCTCACCAGGTGGACTTTGCCTTGCTCTTACACCGTATGTACTTAACCCAGGTATGTATGTATAGCCCAGGTGTGTATAAAAGATAAATAAAACACAGTCTCAGTATATATCCTTGTATTAGGGCGCGGACATACTACAACACTCTCATACACCTCTCAAGCTTCATGCCAAATAGTTATCTTCATTCTGATTGGTTACTTTGCCGCAGCCAATCAATATCTGGTGTTTTGGGATCTCTAGGCCAATCAGCAGCCAGGATTCAGCTACTCTATTCCACATATTATAACCAATCAGGACCCAAGTTAAAGTATATCCAGGCCAATCAGAAACCAGGATAGATCTACTATAGCTGCTCTAGTCCACATATCGTAGCCAATCAGCATTAAACTTTAGTGATCTCTTGACCAATCAGCAGCCAGGATTGTAAATTATTTCGCATAAGGCTCAAGTTAGTATGTTTTTTATTGTTTATTGTTTACAAGATTGTTCATGTCTTAAGATCTATGCCAATTAGGTCTCAAAAGGGAGGAAGGGGGGGGGGGCACCACAATAAATCTTCACTACATATAACTACTTTTAAATTATTAAGGACAAAATAACATAACCTGTCCCTACGTCATAATGTACACTGGAATAGGACAAGTTCACTACACGTATCACCTGTGTTGTCTTGATCAATATTATGAATACTTATTACCTATGGTTATAATGTTAATTTTTTAGATTATTTCCCTGCGTCTATATTGTGTATGTATGTATGTATGTATGTATGTATGTATGTATGTATGTACTGTATGTATGTATGTATGTATGTATGTATGTACTGTATGTATGTATGTATGTATGTATGTATGTAAAATAAAGACATCTGTATATCCCTCTATTTACCACCGTACATATAATATTTACACATAATACATTATATAGTGTGTTGAACAATTCTCTTATATATATATACTGTATAGTTATGTTTTTATACTAGACCAGACAAGGGTGGAAGTATCGATGATTTATTCAATAGAACAAAACAAAAAATTCTTTGGTTAAGAATTCCGTGAGAACATCGAGAAAGTTCCACCTAATATTCTCTGGTTAACCAATCAGAGAAGGGAGCATTGTGTAATTATAATGAAGGCTCCGCCCACTAGTATTATGTGAGCCAATCAGAGTAGGGAGCACCAAGATTCATTCAGAAGGCTCCTCCCACTTTATTATAGTCTCCGCCCATTGTATTGTGATCATCCAATGGGAGAAGGAAACATCGCAGCTCACTGGGAAGGCTCCTCCCATTTTCCTCTGGTTAACCATTCATGTGAAGAAGGTATCGTGAGGCACTGAGATAACTCCGCCCATTGTGTTTTGATTACCCAGTCACATGAGAGAGGCGTGATAGGTCACTGAGAGAGCTCCGCCCAATATATCTCGATCAACCAATAAGGAAAGGGAAAGAGAGAGAAGAGAGAGAGAGAGGCTACGACATCAACGACAGAGCACAAGGAACTCTCTCAAGGACCTGATGCCTACCTCACGAGGGTACAGAGCCTGGGGGGGCCCTACTAGACCATGAGTTAAATCCTCGACGACAACAAAAATTAAACAACTCGTTATCCAAAACAAACCACAACATGACACCTGAAAGTTACTCTGAGGCTCAAGTATTGCCAGATGAACGTCGGGACTCTAGACCACAGTGTACTTGGATATATATTTACGTTATCAACACCTTTATCTTTTGTATACAGTGAGGGACTCCCACACAAAAGCCCCCTGGGAAGCTAACAGGTTCTATAGCACATTATCTGGTCCTGAGGGGGAGCTCAAGTGACCGTGGGTGGTGGGTTGAGACGTCTGGGCTAAGACACCACATGTAAATAATGGAAGAGGTCGCTTACACTCCCGTGACTGAGGACACCATCCACCAGGGAGCCCGGAGTGTGGCTGTGAGGGGACAGCCCGGGGGTGAGTGGGAGATAGGGAGAGATGACGGTCTTATGAGTGTGTTGTTCAAGAGATAGAGAGAAATATTAGGTATCTATTAGAAGAGATAACAGTCTACATTGTGATTGTAGCAGTTGTAGAGGGATACAGTCTATAACAGATACAGTCTGTTAGCTGAGATACAACCCACAACAGAGAAGAGATACAAGCCTATAACTATAACTTCCTGTGATATGAAAAAACACTTGGACTACTCATTGCTCTAAGTTACGCTGGGGCCGAAGAAAAACAACCAATGTGTTTCACAAGTAAAATCATCTACAGGACTCTTAAGCTCGAGTGTGACGTCATGATGCGCATGGCGACGAGAAACAACAGACGATCGACAAGCGCAGCCAAAGGAGGTTCCGGGGGGTATTGGGGTAGGCATCTCCCTTGGGTTTTGGAGGGGACTTCTGGGGGAGGGGGGGGGGTGAGGTGAAGCTTTTTGCCGAGATTGAGAACGAGAGTGAGAGGCAAGAGAAGCGGCAGCCACTATAGGATGTCAATGAGCCGTAAGAGAGGTATAGGTCCGTGTGATCAACAGAAGCTCCACCAGGCGATACAGTGTACACATATCGAGCCACCAGCCAACACCTGCCTCCTCTTTGTCCTCCTCCTCCTCCTATTTTTCCTCTACTTATTTTCCTCCTCTTCCCTTTTATTACTCTTGTACAATTGAGTAAGAAACTCCCTATTTCCCTCTTCCTTCTCTCCCCTTCCTACCTATTCCTTATCCACCTTCCTTTATCCATCCTTCATCAACTTCTTCCTCTTCCTTACAACGAAAAAGAATAATTAAAGAACAAGAAGAGAGGGGAAAGAGGAGGATAGATAAGAGGAGGATGAGGAAGAAGAGGAAGGAGAAGAAGAAGAGGAAGAAGAAGAGGAGGTTTGTGAAGAAAATACAAGAATAAGACAGAACTAAAGTAAGATTTAATAGATTAAGTGAAGTGGTTTACAGACAGGTAGACAGACAGACAGGTAGATAGATAACGAATACCTCCTGTCAGTCACCAATCACCCCAAAAAGAAACAATAAACCCTCTCAATAACGGAAATTCTCAATTAATTAAAGGATACAGTAAACTCTCTCAATAGCGGACTTTTCAATAACAAAATCATCCCAATAATGGACAGGGCTTACATAAATTAGTCCGGTATTGAGAGGGTTTACTGTATACTGAAGAAGAACGACTACTCTATAGGAGGACTACCGCAGTATCCTGAAAGTGTTCCGGAGGGCGCTGCAGGAGGGAGGGTTGGGGGGGGGGGGGGGAGGCGATTAAGCTGTCGGATGAGGGAAAGGAGGAGGAGGAGGAAGTAGATCTATAAGCAACAGGTAACATCGGGATACGAGGAGGAGACGCCTGTAGCAGTAGTAGACGATGGCTGGGGCTGCAGCAGTGGGGGTAGGGGCACCAAAACAGCAGTAGCAGTAGACGACGAACATGAGGCTGGGGGAGGGAACGATCAGAGTAGCAGCAGAAGGGAGGAAGCAGTCAACATCATCACCTGTCTCACGTTCACATCTGCTGCCACACCTGCAGGAGAGGAAGAAAATAAACAGGTTAACGAAGAAGACACGACACCTGGGAAGAAAATATACAACATTACCTGAAGAGGAAAGTCAGTGATGTTATAATGTTTACTCAAAATGTTTATCAATATCTTCAACAACACAATAGGAAAAGGTTGGTGATGGTAAGTGAGACCTATTTCTGGTCTGGTCTTACTCTACCTGTGGTCTACACCCACCTGTGGTCTGGTCCTCCAGGAGGGCGGGGACCAGCGGGTGGACCACAATACCGCTGTGGTGAACCTCCTTCTGGTAGAGGCGGTGGATGGAGGCGGCGCAGCGCAGCGTGACGCGGTCGTTGATGAAGTGCCACCGCTCCGCCCTGAACTGTATGCCCAACCTGGACTCAAACCGGCCACTTTGGTCCGCGTGCACCTGGTACTTTATCAGGTAGTCCTGCGGCGCCTGCGTCAGGAGGGAGAGGGAGAGAGAATAGCGACCTGTTAGACATTAGTACTTCCCCAAAAGGAGGTGTATGTATGTATGTATGTGTGTGTGTACTGTGTATGTAAATCAGACACACGGTGGTGGAAACTCAAACAAACAGAGACTCACTAATAAATTAAGAAGAGACTTACTTAGACTCACACCGACGTCAACACTAACATCCATTTAACATATTATTATTACTAACTTAAAACCACATCTTAAACTTCTTTTTTTTTTATTCAATATGAAAAAAAAAAAATCCTCGTTTGTACTGGATTCATTTTACTTCAACATTACAGAGTGTTAGGAGAGGGACGAAACCTAAAGCACTTGTAAAATTTCATTGTAATTCATTTAAGATTAAACTATTATTCTGACCTGGAAATTGACCTGTGAGAGAGGGGGGGGGGGGGGGAGGCAGGTCACTTATTTCCAGGTCATTGATTCTTCAGGTCAAGATAACTGAGGGTATAGACCTGGGAGGAAGTGATGTAAAGGAAGAAGAAACAGGTCATCTCCCTCCAGGTCAATGATATACCAGGTCAAATTAACTCGTAATATGAACCTGTAGAGGGAGGTAACTTCAGGTCAGGTCACTTACTTCCTGGTCGTTGATGTACCAGATGAGGGTAGCTGGGGGTATGGACCTGGGGGCAATACAGGTGAGGTTCACCATGTCACCCAGTCTATACTCTATCTCCCCACCTGTGACCTGTGGTGACCCTTGGGGCAGCTCTGTGGGTGAGATGATTAAATACAGTGATACTTCTATTTAACAGACTATTGGGAGGGGAGTCCGTTATATAGAGGGTTTTTTGATGTGAAGCCTCTATTTAACGGACTATAGGGAAGGAAGTCCGTTATATCGAGTTTATTTAGGTGATACCTCTATTTAACAGACTATATGGGGATGGAAGTTAGTTATATAGAGGTTTTTTGATGTAATACCTCTATTTAACGGACTATATGGGGATGGAAGTCCGTTATATAGAGTTTATTTAGGTGATACCTCTATTTAACGGACTATAGGGAGGGGAGTCCGTTATATAAAAGGGGTTTTTGATGTGAAGCCTCTATTTAACGGACTATAGGAAAGGAAGTCCGTTATATAGAGTTTATTTAGGTGATACCTCTATTTAACGGACTATAGGGAGGGGAGTCCGTTATATAGAGGGTTTTTGGTGTGATACCTCTATTTAACGGACATAGAGGAAAGTCCGTTATATAGAGGGTTTGTGGCCGAAGTGAAACCCCATCTAACGGAATATATGGAGAGAGAAGTCCGTTGTATGGTAACCTGAGACAGACAGACAGAAAGGCGGACAGAGACAGACAGACAGACACACAGAAACAGACAGACACACAGAAACAGACACACAGAAACAGACAGACACACACAGACAGACAGACACACAGAAACAGACAGACAGACAGACAGACATACAGACAGACACAGACAGATAGATAATCGTAACTTCTAAAGAGAAATATTATCAGAGAATATATTTCAATTTTTTTCGAGTATTATAAATATGAGATGAATTTTTTTTTTTTTTTTTTAATGTTTTGTTTGACTTAAATATTTATAAATGGTGGAGCTTTATTTAACGCCTCATTTCTGGTCCTAAATGAGTTTGCATAACCGATGAGTGTTCATAATGTGTTGATGATTAGAACTGTTTAATAATCATAGGAGAAAAACCCCCTTACTCTGGTTTTGTAGGGGGGGGGGGGGGTAGGGGAGGGGAGGATTTTCTGTCTGTTTTTTCTCTCTTTCTGTCTGTTTTCTCTCACTTTCTGTCTGTTTTCTCTCTCTTTCTGTCTGTTTTCTCTCTCTGTCTGTTTTCTCTCTCTGTCTGTTTTCTCTCACTTTCTGTCTGTTTTCTCTCTTTCTGTCTGTTTTCTCTCACTTTCTGTCTGTTTTCCCCTCACTCAATCCCCTCCCATCCTATCCTAATATCTTTCCTTCCTCACTCTCACTCCTTCCCTCTCTTCCTTTCCCTTCTTATCACTCCTTTCGCCCTCTCTCACTCCTATCCTTCCTTTCCTTCCCTCTCTTCCTTTTCATTCTGTTTTTCCCTCCTTCTTCATGCCCTCCTTATCTCTTTTATCTCCCTCACTCCTCACTTACTCCAAGTTCCTTTCCCTTCCCCCCCCTTTCCCTTCCTTTCCCTCCCCCTCTTCCCCCCCTTTCCCTTCCTTTCCCTCCCCCCTTTCCCTTCCTTTCCCTTCCTTTCCCTTCCCCCCCTTTCCCTTCCTTTCCCTCCCCCTCTTTCCCCCCCTTTCCCTCCTTTCCCTCCCCCCCCTTTCCCTCCCCCCCTTTCCCATCCTTTCCCTTCAGTACTCACCCACAACATGCATGGCAGCGGACCTCACAAGGGTGCGGAAGAGTGGGGCCTCCGTCAGCACCTCGCACTTGTACCTCCCACCGGCCTCCAGGGTCACCTTCCTCAACCTCACCGTCTGATGATCACTCTGGGACACCTGGGACACGGAGGGGGGAGAGTTATTGGGACACCTGGGACACGGAGGGGGGAGAGTAATTGGGACACCTGGGACACGGAGGGGGGAGAGTTATTGGGACACCTGGGACACGGAGGGGGGAGAGTTATTGGGACACCTGGGACACGGAGGGGGGAGAGTTATTGGGACACCTGGGACACGGAGGGGGGAGAGTTATTGGGACACCTGGGACACGGAGGGGGGAGAGTTATTGGAACACCTGGGACACGGAGGGGGGAGAGTTATTGGGACACCTGGGACACGGAGGGGGGAGAGTTATTGGGACACCTGGGACACGGAGGGGGGAGAGTTATTGGGACACCTGGGACACGGAGGGGGGAGAGTTATTGGGACACCTGGGACACGGAGGGGGGAGAGTTATTGGGACACCTGGGACACGGAGGGGGGAGAGTTATTGGGACACCTGGGACACGGAGGGGGGAGAGTTATTGGGACATCTGGACACGGGAAACGGATGATAGTTTAGTTATGGTTGTGTGGGTGGTTGTGGGTGGTGGTTGTGGGTGTTGTTGTGGGTGGTTGTTGTGGGTGGTGGATGTGGGTGGTGGTTGTGGGTGTTGGTGTGGGTGGTTGTTGTTGTAGGTAGTGGTTGTGGGTGGCAGATGTTACTAGGCGGAATTGTCTGGGTGAGAGAGGGTGGGCTAGATGGGCCAGGATTGGGTGGGATAGTACTAAGCTAAATTTTCTTTATGTAGAGAGGGGGAAGGGGTTAAGGTAGAAGGTGGGTTGAGGGTGGGTGGGTGGCAGGTAGAGGCCACACACCTCCATGGCCTCTCCAAAACTGTGACTAAATCTCAATTTATTTGGCGGAACAAATTTAGTAATGTATCAAAGATGACGTGTATATAAGCTCTCTCTCTCTCTCTCTCAACCAAGTTTCATGATATTTTGTAACAAGAAGTACTCTTTACTTAGGCCACACACACACATACACACACACACACATACACACACACACATGCACACACACACACACACACACACAGAGTTTATAGTGTCAATCAAAAGACCATAACGCCACTGGGTAAACAAGCATTATGGTGACCACCTGACCCCCCAGCCTCGCTATCTTCCACGGCTCGGGTCAAAGGTCATGCCTCTGTTAGCTTATTGAAACATTAGTGAACATTACATTAATTGGATCATAAAGCCGATAGCTGTGTGTGTGTGTGTGTGTGTGTGTGTGTGTGTGTCGGGTTGTGTTGGGGCAGGGAGTGTTGGGGGTGTGTTGAGGGGTGTTGGGGGGTGACTCAAAAACATCCCAAAGTCTTCTTAACATCACATTTTTTTTTTTACATATAAAACAAAACCAAAATAAAACGAAATAAAACGAATTAAAACGAATTAAACGAAATAAACTCCATTAAAACCCAAATCACCATTGTTAAAGCGATCTATTCTGCATACTGACCTGCTGATTGGCTGGCTGGTCAAGAGATGCTGCCCAATGAGCGTAAACACAACCTATGGCGTCATTATGTAAATACGGTAGCTTCTATTCTCTTATCATACAAGTTAATACAACATATACAGTGTCCCTAACGTGTCCACAGTGGGTGTATACAATGTTCTAGTCTATTTTTGTATTTTGTATTTGTCATCGTATTATTGTTATTGTTTTTTTAAGAATTTTGGTATTTTATTTTTTTATTTTTATTTTCGTATTATAAGTCTTTAGTTTTTTATTGGATATATTATTCTGTCTGTCTGTCTGTCTGTCTGAAGTGTCTGTCTATTTCTGTTCGTTTTACCATTATTCTAGTGTGTGTGTGTGTGTGTGTCTACTTACTCCCTGTAACTGGTTGAGACAGGCAGGATGTGGTGGTAGGGGTATTGGTGGTACTTGTAGTAGTGGTGGTAGTGGTAGTAGTGATGGTAGTAGTAGTAGTAGTGGTAGTGATGATGGTGATGATAGTAGCATTGATGGTGGTGATGATGATAGAGAAGAGAAGTTCCACCACCACCACCAACCAACACCACAACGGCATCATCACCACTACGGCACCACCAACACTATGACACCACCACCACTATGACACCACCACCACGGCACCACCACCACGGCACCACCACCACTATGACACCACCACCACGGCACCACCACCACGGCACCACCACCACTACGGCACCACCACCACAATGACACCACCACCACCACCACCACTACGGCACCACCACCACTACGGCACCACCACGGCACCACCACCACTAC
>CAUDMG010000605.1:367500-375000 GCA_958450375.1 Homarus gammarus
CTATAGCTACCCCACTTCCCATTTTCTATAGCTAACCCACTTCCCATTTTCTATAGCTACCCCACTTCCATTTTCTATAGCTACCCCACTTCCCATTTTCTATAGCTACCCCACTTCCCATTTTCTATAGTTACCCCACTTCCCATTTTCTACACTTCCTTATTCCTACTGTCACCTCATCTTCTATGCTCACTTTTCTACCTGCTCTCTGGCCACAAAATAATTATATTCCTGTGGACTCATATTTTATCAAGGTGTTTATCGTCTACTTATATATTGATACATTAATGACCCTTATCACCTGGGCAGGTAGAAGCTGCCCTTTATTTTTCATGGACCTGACAGATACACACACACACCTGTAGGGAAAGAGAGAAAGGAAGAATACAAGGAAGGGGGAGAGAGGGAGAGGGGGGAAAGAAAGAAAGAGAGGGAAGAAGGTAAGTAAATAGGAAATAAAAAGAGCAAGGGAAGAGGCAGAAGGAAGAGGAAAAGAAAATGAGAGAGAGAGACAGAGAGAGAAAGAGAAAAAGACAGGACTGAATTAGAAAGAGACATAGAGGGAGACAGAGAGACAGAGAAAGAAACAGTACATACAAGCCCCCCCCCCCCCACACCCTCTCTTCCCTAACACCTTTAAGCTTTATCTTAATGCGATTGCACTGATTCCATTAGTATTTTCTTTTTTTTAGAGAGAGGAAGACAATGAGACTAAAATCCCGGCCTATGAACTTAATGCTTAACAGCTTAACCCGGCAAGGAAGATACCGTGTTAAAATACCGTGTTAAAATACCGTGTTAAAATACCGTGTTAAAATACCGTGTTAATATACCGTGTTAATATACCGTGTTAAAATACCGTGTTAATATACCGTGTTAAAATACCGTGTTAATATACCGTGTTAATATACCGTGTTAATATACCGTGTTAAAATACCGTGTTAATATACCGTGTTAAAATACCGTGTTAAAGTACCGTGTTAATATACCGTGTTAAAATACCGTGTTAATATACCGTGTTAAAATACCGTGTTAAAATACCGTGTTAGAATAGTTCAGATAGTGTGTTAAGAAATCTATCAATGTTTAATTTATCTTTGTCTGCCTGTCTATTTTCTGTCTGTCTGTCTTTCTTTCTGTCTGTCTATTTTCTGTCTGTCTGTCTTGTAAGAATGTCCTTTAATGGTTGACTGAAGGTAAAACATACAAAAAATGTCCTCAAAAGTAAGTTGAGACTCGACCTTAAGTAGATACGTTCACTTAGCACAAGTTAGGAGAGAGAATTAGCATAGCGAATCTCTTTTGGTTAATTGAACGTTTTTGTCCAGTGTGTCAGAGTTTAATTTTTTGTCTCTCTGTGTGTTTGGTGCTCTCTCTCTCTCTCTCTCTCTCTCTCTCTCTCTCTCTCTCTCTCTCTCTCTCTCTCTCTCTCTCTCTCTCTCTCTCCTAAAGTGTACTTGTATATATTACCTGTATTTGTATCTACCTGTAATTATACCTGTACCTGTAATTTTACCTGTACTTTCATCTATTTATTCATTTATAAACTATCAACATCATAAAACCTAACCTAACCTAACCAAACCTAACCTAACCTAACCTAACCAAACCAAACCAAACCAAACCTAACCTAACCTAACCTAACAGTAATGCTAATTTCTATAATAAGGGGACTGATAAACAGGTAAACATGGGGTAGTTTGGGAAGGGGGGAAGGGAGAGGGAAGGAGGGGGAAGGGACATCAATACCCATTGTTTCATTGTTCTTTGTAGATCGTGTTAGTTAGGTGTTGGGTAATTGTTGGTATTGTTGTTATGGTCATTAGAGACGCGAGTGTGTGTGTGTGTGTGTGTGTGTGTGTGTGTGTGTGTCAACATGTGGAAGCTTTTGTGTGTGTCGTTTGTGATGGAGGCTGGCGTGTGAAGGTGATGTCTTTTATGTTAATTATGAGTCTCTCTCTCTCTCTCTCTCTCTCTCTCTCACGTCAAGTACAGACATTATGAGCCACTCCATAACTTGTAAGTCAGTATACGTCGCCACACTTAATGAACGGCAGGATAAACGAACGCCAGGCGGAACTGCGCCAAACGGACCCAGAGTCAAGTTCAACATTTAAACCCAGTAACTTTTGTTTACTATCGTGATGTCACTGGTCGCTTATACTACGGTGTTATTCAAGCGAGAAATTTGTCGTGGATTTTGTCTCAATTTTTGGATTCATATTGATTATTATTATTATTATTATTATTATTATTATTATTACCACCAGTGTTTTTTTAAAGCAAATATTTTCGCCACAAGAATTTTACCTCCTTCCTGGCGGTACGATAAACAACGTCACTGAGATAACGAATTAATTAAGAGAGACAGGAAGATAAAGAAGTAAACAGAAGACACAGAAAGATAATACGAATAAAAGTAAGACAAGGAAATGAAAGATGGGAGTAAGATAGGTTAACAGCAAGGTGGGAGAGAGAAGGAGGGCGGTAAACGGGCTGGAAAGAAGGATGGAAGGAGGAAGGTCCAGAATGAGGGAGAGAGGGATGGTTAGAAAGAAATAGGGAGGGCAGGGAGAAGAGCAGGAGTGAGGTAGGGCAGGGAGGGAAGAGCAGGAGTGAGGTAGGGCAGGGAGGGAAGAGCAGGAGTGAGGTAGGGCAGGGAGGGAAGAGCGCGTTACCAAGGAGTTCGGCCACACTACACTACATCCGGACTATAATTTGCCACTTAATTGCATTTCGTTCTCTTTCCTCGACAACAACAAGTGTCGAACCCGTTTACCTTTCCTCCGTATTGATGCCTCCTCTCCTCTCCTCTCCTCTTATCTATTTGTCATCCATTCCGTCGTTTATTCCCACCTCCCAAATGAAAGCAAAACATTGACGAGGTTAATTATCAGTATCCTTTTGTTATTATTCAAGGCTGTGTCATATGCAAAGCGAGTTTCCACTTTTTTTCCCGCGGGATTTGATGTTATTATGTGTGGACGATGAATTGTTCTAAACATTGCAGAGTATCTAAAGCCGCTCGTGGTTCAATATTCTTGTTAAAGTTTAAATATGGGGAATTTTTTTATTGTATAAGAGGTTGTTTCGATGTATTGATTACATTCCATAACCATTTATGCTTCGGATTCTCTTTCATTGTAAAAATAGGTTTGGAGAAGTTAAATAGGAAGTAGAAGACGAGGTCATAATATATCCGAACACTTTATACTTTGGAAAATAACATTCATGCTGAAGTGTTCATTAGTTTATGAATAATATGCATTTCAACAAACAACTTCTGAATTAAAGAGTAAAAACAGAATATGTTATATCCCACAACACATATATTAGACGCTATAACGTAAGATATATTGAGGGAAATGAGATGATGAAGGAGAGACAATTTCCTTCCAAAAAATAACATGTCGGCAGTTCAGCTCAAGAGGTAATATTTTACATACTTTTATACCACACCTTATAGCCTCTCAACCTATTTCCGGAACGATATATCAATGTTATCATATATTAACACTATTTTAATTTATAATAACGAATAAATTTATTGTTTGTGAGTTCATTTAAGACTATTTTTGAGCTTGAGAAAAAATACATGCCTAAAGAATATACGTTTGGTGGGAGCCTGAGAGAATATTGATACTCCTTGTTCGATAATTACACTATTTTGTAAACATGAGAGGCAGTAAGTAGCGTCGTGGTGACCCTCAAAGGCAACCCTGTGATGTTTTATTGTCATTTTCGGGTCATTTTAGCGTGATGGAAGACTTTTCTGTTTTCAGGTCTTGTTTTACATTTTTTTAGGCTATGGTATTTTGGTTGATTTATGATAAATTTAACTAATCTAAATTTTTAAGATATAATCTATCGTCTGTTTAACATTTATTTAGTCTTATGAATATTTTGAAACCCATTGGGGATATATTTCTTTACGTCTGTAGTGCATTTTTTAATTATTTTAAAACCGACATTTGTTCCGGGTCACAAAACTAATCCGAACATTTATACCTGTTTTAATACTCTTAGTTTCCTTTTTTTTTCAAGAAACTTCAAAATATTGATTCATTTAAGAGTTTGCCTTTTTTCTTTTCATAAATTACAAAATTCTTAGTATATAAAGATTCCTAAACCCACTAATTCAATTTAACGTGATGGATATTTAACAGGTGTGAACTGATAAACAATGATGGACGCGTTCAGCAACTCGTAACTCATCATTCCCCCAAAATTAAACAATGTGAATGTTATTACTTATCCTGGTTTTGGTACTGTGTCTTCTAGTTTTCTTGGTCTCCTATCATCCCTGGCCTCCTAGCTTCCCCTGGCCTCCAAGCACCCCCACCTGGCCTCCAAGCACCCCCACCTGGCCTCCAAACACCCCCACCTGGCCTCCAAGCACCCCCACCTGGCCTCCAAGTACTTCAAACCTGTATATACCCTATCTCCTACCATCCTTAGCCTCCTAGCCCCCCCTCTGGCCTCCAAGGACCACACCAGGAGACCAGGACACCCTCAGCATCAAATATTCTCAGTCATTTCTCAGCGTAATGTCCTAGGAAGTGGAGTAACTGTCTCAGGGCAGTAGCACTTGCTCCTAGCGCGCCCTTGGCTATGACTCGCGTTATCCAGGATTATCCAGTCCACTAACACAGCTACGACTGGATTAACATTAGGATTAGCCGTGGAGGAGATGGGTTAATGTTGGTGTTAATCTCTGGTTAATTTGGGAATAGATTAGGTAAAGTAAGATTAATTCTTTGGGTTAACATTGATGGAACTTGGATTAGATATGTGAATTAATGTTAAATTATGGATTAACATTGAAAGGATATGGATTAAGTAATATTGGTAATGTTAACTCATGGATTAACACTAATCAGAGATATGTTAAAACCTAACCACACACACACACACACTTACACACACACACACACACACACACTATTTCATTAACCTTGAAACTCAACACAAAAGAAAATTAAACGTTAAACGAAATTGGACGAAAACGTTAACCGGACTATCGTAAAAGTGGGGATTTTTCTTTCGTTCATTTTATAAAGGTTTTATTGTATATTTTAGCCGGGAATTTATTTACTGGTGTGTGTGTGTGTGTGTGTGTGTGTGTGTGTGTGTGTGTGTGTGTTTTAATCTATGGTGAAATGATGAAGGGAGGAAGAAAAATAATGGACAAGGAGAGAGAGAGAGAGAGAGGGGGGGGGAGAGAAGGAAGAAAGCAATATAGAAAGGGAGGAAGTGGCAATATAGGGAAAAAGCAACAATAAAGGAAGTGAAAAGTTTAGGTGATAAAGACATACACACACACAAGGGAAAGAAACAGAATGAAAAAAGAGAATAAGGAAAATTATGATATATATGGGAGAAGGTAAGTAGGGGCAATTATTATTATTATTATTATTATTATTATTATTACCTTAGTATATCGCATATCTCGGCGTATACCCGTTACAGTCCACCTTAGAAGCAGTATAACACCCCAGTATAGCAGTATATCCCCCCCAGGGTTATGTAGCAATATATCCCGGCGTGTTCCATCAAACCACACACTATAGACAGAAGGAAATATGCCAGGGAGTATAGCGTATATTTGGTATATCCTTCAGTGGACGCCTGGAATCTATCATAATAGTCTGTTTAGGAGGAATATACCTGTTCATACCTCTTTCTATTCCTCCTTCTCATGCTATTCCTCTTGTCCCTCCTCCCCCTCTTCCTTCTCCTTCCCTTCCTTCCCCTCCTCCCCTCTTCCTCCTCCTCTCATGGTACGGTACATATCTCCGCACATTCCCGTCAGCGTCCCCTTCGGCTATAGTCCATCACTACAACAAGCCTGACAAGCAAAAGGGTTAGGTGGGTTGGGGTGGGGTGGGGTGGGGTGTAGGTGGGGTAGGGTGGGGTGGGGTGTAGGTGGGGTAGGGTAGGGTGGGGTGTAGGTGGGGTAGGGTAGGGTAGGTAGCTCGAACCACTGACACTCCCCCAGCGCCAATAGGACGCAGCTTCCCTTCACAACTCCAATACACCCAGGCTCTCCCTACGCTAATATACACCCGCCTACACTGTCCACCACCGCGCCCAATAAATTCTGGAACCAGGGGAATGGGGGAGAGGGGAGGGGGGCGGGAAGAGGAAGAGTTGGGACGAGGGGTAAGGGAGGGGGGTGATGGTGGTGGTGAGGGGTAAGGGAGGGGGTGATGGTGGTGGTGAGGGGTAAGGGAGGGGGTGATGGTGGTGGTGACACAATAGGAAAAGAGGGGGAATTAGTTTAAGGGGTTAGGGGGGGATGCTTAAGGGTTAGAACGAATAGGGAGGGGTTAAAAGCCCTTAGAATAGTTATTATGAGTAGATTACGGGAGCTTGAAGGGGATTTAGAGTTCTTAAGGGGGACCTAATCGTAATGTCTGAGTGATTTAAGGGTGATTAAACACGACAATGAAATAAACATAAATATGACAAAAAATAAATAAAAAATATAAAAAACACGACAAAAAAAAAACAAGAATAAAAATACAATAATAATAAAACACAAAACACTACAAAAACAACAAAATATAAAAACAAAACAAAAAAACACGACAAAAACAGAGACGAAGTACCCAATATACTGAAAATAACGCTATTGAAGGGGGGGTGAGAGTGAATAGACGTGGGTGGGGGAGGGGGCATAAACACAAACAGCTGATCTCCCATTCCCCCCACCACCCCCTCCCAACAGCTGATGAAGCCCCTCCCACCCTCAGGCCAACAGCTGATCACCCTTTCCCCCCACCACGCCCCCCCCCCCCTCCCAACCGCTGATCCATGGAGGACAATAACAGGGAGTGGATGGCACGGAGGAGCTCAAGTGGAGGCGAAAGAGTGGAGGAAATGGCCGTGTCTACCTGTATGTATGATGATATGTGTCCATGGTGTGGTGTGTGGTGTGAGAGGGAGAGAGAGGGAGTGAAAGGGAGAGAGAGAGGGAGAGATAGAATGTGTGTGTGTGTGTGTGTGCGTGTGTTCGTCCGTCCGTCCATCCTGATGTACAAGGCGATTGCGTGTTTCCCTAATGACCCTCTGCCTTACCATACCTCCCTCCCTCCCTCCCTCCCTTCCCCTTCCCCCCCTCCCTCCCCCTTCCCCCCCTCCCTCACTACCATCCTTAGTTAATTTTATACAATTATCATTTCAATAATAATAATAATAATAATAATAATAATAATGATAATAAACGTTTCCTTTCATCACCTTCAATTATACCATTAAAATCAATTTCTCAGTGACGAACATTACACACACACACACACACACACACACACACACGTCCATCCATTTATCAAGCAATAACAGACGACTTCCTTGATAACGCAACGCCCACCGGCACTCACACGAGACACCTATTGTCCGCTTAAGTACCTCTTACCACCACTACCACCAGGCACTACCACCACTACCACCAGGCACTACCACCACTACCACCCCAACCAGGCACTATCACCACCAACC
>CAUDMG010000605.1:377500-400000 GCA_958450375.1 Homarus gammarus
CCATTCCCAAACTTTTCACCTCCCTCCCTCTCTTCCTCGCTCTCTTTTTTCCTCTCTCCGTCACTCCCTTCTTTCTTCCCCCCCCACCCTCTCTCCATTTCCCATTTTTCATCACCCTCCCACTCTTTTTTCCTCTCTCCCTCCTTCCATCCCTCTCTCCTTCCCTTTCCCCCTCTCTTTCCCTCTCTCCTCCCCTCCTCCCTGGCAGAATGGAACGCTTACACACCCTTACCACCTGTCAACTGGTTACCTGCCCTTTGTTATCTCTCCCTTCCTTTCTTCCTTCCTCCCTCCCTTCCT
Source organism: Homarus gammarus (assembly GCA_958450375.1). Lineage (NCBI taxonomy): Eukaryota > Metazoa > Arthropoda > Malacostraca > Decapoda > Nephropidae > Homarus > Homarus gammarus. The sequence goes on from CAUDMG010000605.1 coordinate 377,801, forward strand.
TCCTTCCTTCCTTCCTTCCTTCCATCCTTCCTTTACCTCCATCACGTTTGTCTATATACAAGAAAAACACTCATGTGGGAGAGAAGGAGAGAGGGAGAGAGGGAGAGAAGGAGAGGGAGAGGAAGGGAGAGAAAGTTAGTTAGAGGGAGGAGGAGGGAAGGAGAAAGTAGGTAGATAAGGAAGATGGAGGAAGAAGAATGTGGAAGGAGGGAGAGAAAAATAAAGATAGAGGGAAAATATGAAGAAAGGAGGATAATGAAGAAAGAAATTAATAAATAGAGAGAAGGAAGACAATGAGGAAGAAGGAGAGAGAAGGAGAGAGAAAGGGAGCAAGGAGATAACACCACTACCACCACAGGAAGGGTCACCAAGCTGACCTTCTCCCCCTCCCTCATCTCACACGAAAAACAAAATACTAATTGAATTCACATCTGCCAAGAACTGACGTATTTTCTTATGTTATTCCTGAAGTAAACTAACAAGGTTAACCCCCCCCCCCCCCACCCCTCAATAAAGGTAGACAATAAACAAACAACAGTAGACACCTCGTACTTCCGTCAGAGATATCGTAAACAAACAACAATCGTATTTGCATTAATTTTTTTTTCACCTGCCTTCAACAATTTAAATAGTTTTAATTCTGAGATTTATTATAGAGTAAGATTTTAAAAGTAAATTTTATACTTTGTAAATCACGTGAAATGTGTTTTTTTTAAAGTTGTTTATTGAAATTGAAACAAAGGTTAGCCTGTGTGAACGGGGAAACAAGAGAGCAGCGTTATGGCGTCCCGCATGTGTTTATGTTATTAACCGTAATAGCGACGGGGCGTCTCAGACTCACCACCAGTTGCGTCCAGGCGTCTCTCTCTCTCTCGTGACGCCTTCACTTACCTACTTATCTCAATGGTCATGGGACAAGATGGGACCACTGCCTCGACGCCTCTTCATTGACCAAGAAATCATTCACTAAATTCACTTACTCGGGAGCACTAGCTGATACAATAAGCTGATTTTAATATCCTCTAAGCTGATTTTAACGTCCATTAAGCTGGTTGTAGCGTCTTGGATAGACTGACAGACAGACAGACAGACAGATAGATAATTTATGCATGTGAATATTCACATGCATTCAGCACCCTCCACAGCATTATGACGTCACTGATACCATCCCACAACATCATGACGTCATTGTTACCATAGCTACACAGATCCTCTCCCCGGAAACCTTGAACTACTTATGTTATATATACGATTATAAGCTAATTACACTTAAGCAGTATTATCAATAACTTCACTCTAAACCAACAGGATAGGGATTGGTTTAATCTTCTTTCAGTAATACCGTGGATCTGGTAACAGTTACAGTAAAGAATTATATAGATCCAGTTCGAATAGAGGATAAATTAAATATATCTTAATGGCTTTTACAGCGTCCATTTTGGTGATAGTTTGTTATTTTTAGATTTTGTTTTGATCCCTGAACCCTCCTCCCCACCGGAATATCAACAAGTTCTCGCCAGAGTTACAATTTCATTTAGGAAAGGAACGGAACCAGTGTTAAACAGAGGTGAACAGTGGTGAACAGTGCTTAAGTCAGTGAGAACAACTCAACAGTAACAGTCGTACCCAAGTTAACCTTCACACAGTGAGGTCCCAGGTACCCAGTGATTACGGCCCATGATAACCAGCGATGTGTTAATCCGTCTACGATAGGAAGGCCTAGGACCACACCTCACTCATATAACACCATCTGTGAGGGAACTACTACACCACATGAGGCCCCTCATAACACCATCTGTGAGGGAACTACTACACCACATGAGGCCCCTCATAACACCATCTGTGAGGGAACTACTACACCACGTGAGGCCCCTCATAACACCATCTGTGAGGGAACTACTACTACACGTGAGGCCCCTCATAACACCATCTGTGAGGGAATTACTAAACCACGCCAGGTCCCTCATAACACCATCTGAGGGAACTACTACACCATGTGAGTTCCTCCTAACACCATCTGTGAGGGAACTACTACACCACGTGAGGTCCCTCCTAACACCATCTGAGGGAACTACTACACCACGTGAGGTCCCTCCTAGCACCATCTGGGAGGGAGTTACTACACCACGTGTTTGCTGTTCAACACCTACATTAATCTGTATGTTCACTGTATGTTCCTTCACCTTTCTCTAATGAAGGCTTTTGTTAAACCACCAATGTATGTAATAAGTCATTTATGTCCAATGTATATTTTCAGCCTTGGGGCTGCAGAATTATTTCAATAAACCGTTAATTATTATTATTATTATTATTATTATTATTATTATTATTATTATTATTATTATGCACACATACCTGTTTATACGCAAGGGGTGAGGCAGGTGAGAACTTCCTGACCTGTAACTATGTATAAAGAAACACGAAGAGTCCTTGTGTGTCTGTCTGTCTGTCTCTGAATATGCTTTTGTCTTTGTGTATGTCTAATTGTCTATCTGTGTGTATGTGTGTTTGTGTATGAATATGTGAATATATCTATCTCTCTATGTCTGTGTTTGTGTCAGTGTGTAGGTGTGTGTCTGTGTATGTGTCTGCATGTGCGTATCTATATCTGTGTGTGTGTGTGTGTGTGTGTGTGTGTGTGTGTGTCTGTCTGTCTTTCTGTGTATGTGTCTGCATGTGCGTATCTATATCTGTGTGTGTGTGTGTGTGTCTGTGTATGTGTCTGCATGTGCGTATCTATATCTGTGTGTGTGTGTGTGTGTGTGTGTGTGTCTGTGTCTGCATGTGCGCATCTATATCTGTGTGTGTCTGTGTGTGTGTGTGTGTGTGTGTGTGTGTCTGCATGTGCGTATCTATATCTGTGTGTGTGTGTACAGTCGCCCGCCACACAGCGCCATCTCGCCACAGGCCTAAATTTACGATGGCGTATATGCAAGTGTGGCCAATTGTGTTTATTTTTTCCTCCCTCTCTCTTCCCAGCTGGACATTAAATCCAATTTTCTGCATCAGTGACACTCCCCCCTCCCCTCCCCTCCCCCACCTCTTCCCTCCTCCACCTCTCCCATCCCTCCCTCCCCCCTCCACCTCTCCCATCCCTCCCTCCCCCCTCCAAAAAAAAGTTAACGAAATAAAAAAAAATATGCCAGAAAGGATCGTTCATATCTCCTGAGTTATATAACGTGATGGTGTTGTTATTTGTATGGTTAAGAGGGAGGAAGGTTGGCTTGGCTTGGGTTAGGTTAGGTTCAAAAGGAAGATCTCCTCACTTACTTAAATACCATGATATAATGTTAGGTCAGTATCATGATATAATGTTAGGTCAGTATCATGAAGAGTGACCTGTTGTCTCGCTGGACATATTGACAGACACTCACACGGTTTAACTACTCGGGAATATTTATACGAGGCGGAAAGGTTAAAAATAAAAAGATACAAATGAAATGTATGTTAACCTAACCTAACCTAACCTAACCTAACCTAACCAAATCCTATCTCTTATTTAAAGGGTGGAACATGTGGCAGTGTCCTAGGAAGGGGAAGGTGGGGGAGGGGGAAGAGGTGAAAGGTGAGAGGGAAGGGGGAAGGTGACTGTTATTGTATATGTGTTCTCTCTCTCTCTCTCTCTCTCTCTCTCTCTCCCAACACACCATCACCAACACACTACCATCACCAACACACCATCACCAACACACTACCATCACCAACATACCATCACCAACACACCTCACCAACACACTACCATCACCAACACACCATCACCAACACACTACCATCACCAACACACCATCACCAACACACTACCATCACCAACACACCATCACCAACACACCATCACCAACACTATCTCCAACAATGAGGGAGATGAGGCTTTGTCTTTGTTGATGGCATCGTTAAGTGGCCATATTTCTGTAGCTTAGGTTCTGTGGGAGATATACTGGAGGTGAGAGAGACAGAGATTGACAGAGAGACAGAGAGAGACAGAGATTGACAGAGAGAGACAGAGAGACAGAGATAGACAGAGAGACAGAGAGAAAGTTACCAAGAGCTAATGTACCGCTGCCATTATATCTATGAACCAATTTTAGGGGAATATTTTTCGTGTTTCATTTGGTAGTCGAAGCATTGGTTTGTTTAAGACTGGTTTAAGTATTGAGGTATTGGTATTTAAGTGGTTTATTTGGTAGGTTTAATGTGGGTTTTTTTTTTTCAAGGTGGTTTTAGTGGTTTTTCGTTTCATTAATTGGGTTTTGGTTAATTCGAATTATTCATAAATATGATCTTGTGATTCGAAACATTAAAAATTCTTGGTGGTTCGAACTGTATTTTTAGGGGGTTGATTTTCTTCGATTTGAGATGATAGATTTCTTTATTTTGGGTCGATTTTACTGAATTTTTAGAGAGAGAGAGAGAGAGAGAGAGAGAGAGAGAGAGTGTGTGTGTGTGTGTTGTCCTTTGTCCTGTCTGTGTCTGTGTGGCCTTGCAAGCGTCGGACGGGATACAGTTGAGGCATTACGCTTATTACTGACGTATTACAGTGATGAATTACACTAACTATGACGTATTACAGTGATGTATGCCAGTAACTAAGACGTATTGCAGTGATAAAATACAACGAAACTAACAACTCACAACAGATAACAAAAAATTATCATAACTTAGATAATATTAGTTAGTTTAGATAAATAGATGACATATAATAAATAAGTTATCATTTTAGAGCATTGTTATGGGAATAAATGAAATGATACGCCATCTATCCTCACTCGTATGAGCTATTGCTCCCATGACAACACTAAACTTTTTAACGTGAGAAGCAATCATGGTTGTATGAACTTAAGATATATAGGAGTATCTTTATAACGATATATGTGACTGATATATTGTTGTGTTTAATCCCTATATCAAGTTATGGAGTTGTGTTATTGTTTGTGTATAAATAGAAAGCAGATATAGATGTTGTTAGTCATTTTATATACATGCTCTCTTGCGATCGTAAAATGGTTTTGGATATATCTCAACTTTTCACGATTATTAGTCATCTTTCTCAACTATTTTTACTATATTATTTGTTTTTTATATATAAAATGTAAACCCAGTGATGAAATAAGAACATAAAATGAGTTTGTAGTTAGTTAAGAAAACATATACTTGATCATACGTCTGGTAACGGTACGGGATATTTTGTTTATGTTTCTCGTGTTCCAATAATATTTTTCCGAGCCATAACTCACGAGAAGGTTTGTGTCTCTTTTTTATTGCTCTTTGGTTTGTTCCTGCTAAAGACAGATATACACAAGGTCACTAACGGATTCTCGAGATAACGGACTTTCCTTATCATGTAGTCCGTTAAATGGAGGTATCACTATGTGTTTTTTGTTCAGTTCCCCGAAGGCAGAGAGGCCACGGTATGTGCTCTACGTTTCAGAGAATTCAAAGTCGTTTTTTTTAACCTCACTCGTACACTAGATTTGCACCTAACAAAAAAAAAAACTAAAACAATAATAACAAACGGCACAGAAGAGAAAAAATATATATATATCCTAAAAAAAAAATATAAATAAACAATACCAAAAAAATTAGCCTCAAAATCCTCATATATACATTTTTTTCCTGTCATGATAAACTTTTTTTTTACCCAGTTTATGTCAAAACAGGATTTCTATACAGCTTATATATTTTATTTAAAGAACATACGAGCATTATTATTATTATTATTATTATTATTATTATCTATATAATCTCTCATTTAGAATATTCTATGGTGATTTATCTCTTCCTTTGTGAGGGAGTGTGTGGAAAAGAGTGTGGGAGAGAGTGTGTGGGGGAGAGTGTGTGGGGGAGAGTGTGTGTGGGAGAGTGTGTGGGGGAGAGTGTGTGTGGGAGAGTGTGTGGGAGAGTGTGTGGGGGAGAGTGTGTGGGGGAGAGTGTGTGGGGGCGAGTGTGTGGGGTAGAGTGTGTGGGGGAGAGTGTGTGGTAGAGTGTGTGGGGGAGAGTGTGTGGGGTAGAGTGTGTGGGGTAGAGTGTGTGGGGTAGAGTGTGTGGTAGAGTGTGTGGGGGAGAGTGTGTGGGGGAGAGTGTGTGGGGTAGAGTGTGTGGGAGAGTGTGTGGGGGAGAGGCCTCATACATAAATAAGTAAGAACAATGTAATCATCATTCCCATTAAACCGGCAGTGAAGATCACCAACATAAACCGGTGTTAAACCATCACTATCTCACCAATATAAACCACTATATCTTCCTCGTGAGTCACCAATACAAACTTTTGGGTGAGAGATAGAAAGAAAACCCTTACCTTTTAGATTACCATTACAGATCAGCCACTAAATTCTGTCTCCTCTCTCTCTCTCTCTCTCTCTCTCTCTCTCTCTCTCTCTCTCTCTCTCTCTCTCTCTATTCCCATCTTTCCCCCCCTTTTCCCCCACCTCTTCCCCACTCCTACACCACCTTACTAAAGACACACACACACACACACCAACATCATAATATATATTTTTTTGGCGTCTCTTCTCTCCCCGTTCTGGTCAAAGAAATATAATGACAGGATTTGGTTTCCATTACACCTAGGAGAAGAGTCAGCCAGTGTCGTGAATAAAAAAAAAAGAAAGAAAGAAAGAAAAGCGAGTTTGTGTTGGTTTAGTCTAGATTTATATTTTCCATTTTCTCTGGTTCTGTGCCACGGGGGATTGCCAACTAGTATATTATATTACATTTCAGCTATTATGGTCTTATTTACGGTTATGGTTGTTGATGGTGTTTGCCGCGTGTGACTCCAAAATGAATCGGCTTCGAACCCCTCCCCCCAACCCCTCCTCCCCTTCCCCCCCCCCCAAGCTCCTATGCTACCCTAACCCTCCCCACCCCACCCACCCCCTCCTCCCCTTAGCCACGCAGGGTCAATAATAATTTGATTTTAATTTGTTTCGAAACGTAACGATCTAATGTGTTTCCAATTTGATTTTACCCCCCGAATAATTATTAAATAAACGTTCCTATATATTTCAAAAGTAAATGTGTTTAGTAATATCTGTGAAGCGGTGAGCGGTGGCCATGATTTGACAGTATTGTTTGAGTAGGAAAATAGTTAATACCCGTGAAAGACAAACGAATGGTAGTTGTGGTGTACCGTGTTTACAAAGGTATGGGTATAATGTACAATACACCCGTCGTTCTCTACCGACGTGTGTGTGTATGTGTGTGTGAGAGTGTGTGTGTATGTGTGTGTGTGTGTGTGTGTGTGTGTGTGAAATAACATGTAATACGTCAGAATCAATGGGAAATGTATTTTATAAAAGAATTGTAATAGGAAGTTTGTTTTGATTATGTCTTTAGTATGGTGACTAACACACACACACACACACACACACACACACACACACACACACTCCACCTAAACGTGACTTTTCAGTTAACAAGGATAAACTCTAATCCCTCTCCCATGATAGGCAAAAATAAACACACGGATTTATAATATTAATCCTTACCGGTAATCCCTTTAAATTAGTTGACGGCTCTTGATGCTGGATTTTTCTATTCTGTTGAGAGGGATTTGAGATGTGAGTGAATTAAAGATTTACTGAAGTGTTTTGGGGATGTGTGTCTAGAATCTGCAGGTAGAAGTGTGCTGGATGATGATTATTAACTAGAAGGGTGTGTGTGTGTGTGTGTGTGTGTGTGTGTGTGGTGTGGTGTGGTGTAGTGTGGTGTAGTGTGGTGTGTGTGTGTGTGTGTGTGGTGTGTGTGTGTGTGTGTTTGCGAATCAGGGATCTTAACACACAGTCAGGGTGTCACTTGGTGTAGAGGTCACTTGGTGTGGAGGTCACATGATGTGGGTCGTACAGTTGTCTTATGAGTGATAAACATTATACTGCACCTTAAGACAAGATGGTGAAGCTTATATTCTCTAATGTATTCGTGTGTCTGTGTGTGTGGTGTGTGTGTGTGTGTGTGTGTGTGTGTTTTCTTAAGACTAACACCCAGATGTGTCTCTCGACTTTATCAGTATTTACTAAGGGAAAAAAAAAAGCCAATTTTCCTATTAATTTTCTTGTTGTTCGTCTGACAGAGAGAGAGAGAGAGAGAGAGAAAGAGAAAGAGGATCCTCACACCACTGAATATTCTCCAACACTAGAACACTCGTATCCCCTTAAACTCAATAACTCCCAGACCCAAACAATAACATATTCTATTTTACCTTATTTCTCTACCACTGACCCCTCGTGTGTTGTAATCATCCTAAGGGGACAAGCTGCTCTGTTTTTCCTCCTCCCTTTAACCCCCTCCTCCCCCCCCTTTACCCCCCAACAACAGCCTCGACTTAAAAAAAACAAAAATAGGTCCGTATTGGTGCAAACTCCCATCACCAGTCCTGGGCTTCCCGCGGTCCCTCTCCCTGCCCAAATGGCGGAGTCAATTAGTGTAAAATTCAATATGATCCACGGGGGAAAGCCACTGATGAGGGCCACATAAGAGAATACAGGCTCATAAATATCCCTCTCTAACTCTCTCTAACTCTAACTCTCTCTCTCTCTCTCTCTTTAATTCTCTCTCTCTCTCCTCCCTCCTGGCTCTCGCTCACTTCAGGGAAAAATTATCATCTCTCTATATACGTCTAATATATATATGCTGTGTGAAATACCCCTTTCTTTATACCCTCTAGTACCCACAGTTACCCCTTAGTGCCCACAGAAACCCCTTACACACCCCTTAGTGCCCACACACACCTTCTTACACACCCCTTAGTGCTCACAAACACCCCCATACACACCCCTTAGTGCTCACAAACACCCCCTTACACACCCCTTAGTGCCCACACACACCCCCTTACACACCCCTTAGTGCTCACACACACCCCCTTACACACCCCTTAGTGCTCACAAACACCCCCTTACACACCCCTTAGTGCCCACACACACCCCCTTACACACCCCTTAGTGCTCACACACACCCCCTTACACACCCCTTAGTGCTCACAAACACCCCCTTACACACCCCTTAGTGCCCACACACACACCCCCTTACACACCCCTTAGTGCCCACACACACCCCCTTACACACCCCTTAGTGCTCACAAACACCCCCTTACACACCCCTTAGTGCCCACACACACACACCCCTACAAGGTCTCTGGACAGGGCTCATGTAATCCCCAGAAAAATCCTTTTGTAAAGTTGAAGAAAGTTTTTGACAAGTCCCCTCCCCTTACCCCCTCCCCTTTGTCTTATTTATTACCCCCCTCCCTTTCACCCCTTCCCTCCTCCTCCTCCTCCGCTTCTCCCCTTTCAATCTTCTCCCTTTCATCTCTACATAATCCTTTTCTCACTCCTCCTTTCATCCCTCTTCCCCTCCTCCTCCTCTCTCTTCTCTCTTTTTCTTCTCTCCTTTCTTTCCTTCTTTCTTCCCTCTCTTCCTCTCTCCATCCTTCTTCTCCCCTCCCCTCCGTATCCACTTCCCTCTAATAGTCTTCTCCCCTCTCCTCCCCCTCCCCTCCCCTTCCTTCCCCTCCCCCTTCCCTCTCAGTCACTATGGCTCAGGACTACAAGGACGTAACTCCATAACTTCCCCAGAACATAACTTCGTTTGTGATATTTCAATCGTCGTTGTTCCTCCTAGATAAAAAAGGTACTCTAGTGTTGTTCATCCTAGATAGAGAAAATGTTATGGTGTTGTTCGTCCTGGATAAAGATGTTTTAGCGTTGTTCGTCCTGGAAATCAAATGTCAACGAATCATAAAGAATAATTTGGTGTAATTTCTAGCAGTTAACTCGGGTGAACCTGCTTCAAGGCCTTGTAGAGTAACGCACACACACACACACACACACACATGACAGCTGGTCTTTGTGTGTGTGTGTGTGTGTGTGTTTTAATATGGACAGTCGTGTGGGATAAATTGTTGTTGATGAGAGAAATAAATATTTATATACCCTCCTCCTACACCCCTCTCTACCCCCCTTCATACTCCTACACCCCTCCCTCACCTGCCCCCTCTCCCTCACTTACCCCCTCTCCCTCACCTACACCCCTCCCTCACCTCCACCCCTCTCCCTCACCTACACCCCTCTCGACCCTCCTTCCTCCCCCTCTCCATCACTCGTTAAAGGTCACTCATGAAATATATATAATCTTATATGACCTTTGACCCTTCAGTATACGAAAGATAATAATTATATAATAGTATCGTAAATCTATATAAGGCAAGACGGCCCCCCTGAATCTTGGGAAACATCCTGGGAAATATCTTGGGAAATATCTTGGGAAATATCTTGGGAAAAATCTTGGGAAATATCTTGGGAAATATCTTGGGAAATATCTTGGGAAATATCTTGGGAAATATCTTGGGAAATATCTTGGGAAAAATCTTGGGAAATATCTTGGGAAACATATCATCAGGGCGCTGCTTCACACGTCAACAGAAAATAGCCACAGATTACCTTGTAGGGGAAACCAAATTAGAAGCAATGTTATGGAGGAGAGTAAGACGGGTCACAGGGGACGTCGAGGAGAGGGAAGTGAGAGGGTGAGGGTGAGAGGGATGGTGAGAGGGTGAGAGGGGAGGGTGAGAGGGAAGTGAGAGGGTGAGAGGAGAGGGTGAGAAGGAAGTGGGAGGGTGAGAAGGAAGTGGGAGGGTGAGAAGGAAGAAGGAGGGTGAGAGGGACTTCGAGGAGAGGGATGTAAAGAAAGAGGGTGAAGGGAGAGAGAGAGTCAGAGGGAGGAGCGAAGGAATCCATCATTCAGTCACAAGGATACTGAGGAAGGATGGATGGATCGTGATAGATGAAGGATGCTAACTGTAGGATGATCTAACTCTCTCTCTCTCTCTCTCTCTCTCTCTCTCTCTCTCTCTCTCTCTCTCTCTCTCTCTCTCTCTCTATCTCTCTCTCTTACCACAAAAATAATCACCATCAACCAAAAAAAAAAAATAAACACTTTAAAAGCTCCCACAATTAAAACAGAGAAACGAAGAGCCAGAATAACAAACAAGACGAACAATACGAACGACCAAAAGGGGAATAAACAAAAAAAAAAAGAGAGAATATCAAGAGTGAATAGAAGAATAGGGGAAAAATAGAGAAGTGGATGGATGGGAGGGAGAGTTCAATGGTCAATATCAAACACCGTATACCATGAAATGAGGGGGTAGGGTGTGTTAGGTAGGGTGTGTTAGGTAGGGTGTGTTAGGTAGGGTGTGTTAGGTAGGGTGTGTTAGGTAGGGTGTGTTAGGTAGGGTGTGTTAGGTAGGGTGTGTTAGGTAGGGTGTGTTAGGTAGGGTGTGTTAGTTAGGGTGTGTTAGGTAGAGTGTGTTAGGTAGAGTGTGTTAGGTAGGGTGTGTTAGGTAGGGTGTGTTAGTTAGGGTGTGTTAGGTAGGGTGTGTTAGGTAGGGTGTGTTAGGTAGGGTGTGTTAGGTAGAGTGTGTTAGGTAGGGTGTGTTAGGTAGGGTGTGTTAGGTAGGGTGTGTTAGGTAGAGTGTGTTAGGTAGGGTGTGTTAGGTAGAGTGTGTTAGGTAGGGTGTGTTAGGTAGGGTGTGTTAGGTAGAGTGTGTTAGGTAGAGTGTGTTTATCCCTCACTACCAGCTGTTCCTCTCACTACTTGGTAATTCCCTCATAACAAACCCTCCTCCACACATGATTGGAGACTCTCACCTGTGTTATCGTATCAGTAATTACAGGTAACGATACGTGTTTGTTTTTGTGTTTTTTTCAACCCCGACATACATACATACATACATACATACATACAAAGTAATATTTTCAACATATTTTCTCAGTATTTTTAGAGCAAATCAATACTTTATACTACTTTGTCTCTCTTGTGTGTGTGTGTGTGTGTGTGTGTGTGTGTGTGTGTATGTGTGTGTGTGTGTGTGTGTGTGTAAAACGGACGACATGCAGAGAGACAGAAAAACCGATAAACAAGGACTAATCTTATTATCCACCAATATAAGGAGTGGACAGAGAGGGACAGAGAGACTAGAAAGATAAACAGACAGACAGGTGAAAACTTACCTCTGTGGGCGAGGCAGCAGAGAGCCAGCACCAGCAGGTACTTGGCGGCGGCACTGTTGGCAGCCATGTCCCATAACCTCTCGAGACTGTGATGGCTGCACCTGCTGCTGTTACTCCTACTGCTCCTGCTGCTGTTCTGTGTGTAGCAGCAGCTGTTCTGTGTGTAGCAGCTGCTGTTCTTGTTGTTTCTTCCGCTGCACTGCTGTTTCAGGGAGAATTAACCCCCCCCCCCCTAGGGAGTCTTGTTTCTTCTCTTTCCCTCCTCCTGTCTCTTCTTCTCCTTCTCTTCCTCTTCTTTCACCCTCACCTGGCTCTCCTTAATTAACACAGTCTCTAGGTGTGACCCCCAGCAGGTAGGTCATCAGGTCATCACGCACACATACAGACACACACCTCCGCCTCCTGTGTTGCTCTGATCTCACCTGAAAATTTTGAAGGAACTTTAACTACGTTTTTCTTTTCATTTTTTTTAGTTAAGGTAAATGTTTTTATTTTATTTTATTTTTGTTTAATTTTTTTATCTTTTGATTAATCTTTCAGTAATTATTTTTGTTAAACTTTTAATGTTCATAATTTGTTCAATGTTTTTAATAATTTTTATTTTTTTTTATTTTTTCTTGTCTCTGAAGTTGAAATATTTTCCAAAAGCTTCTAGTCCAACCTCGGTCTGTCTCTGGCACTGACGACGTACAGGTGTGCCAGGTGCCAGCCCACAGTGCCTCACAGGTGACCGTAAGTGCCACCGTCCACGAATATATATATATACATTTATATATACTAATACCTAACCTGTGTTGAATCACCTATAACTCTTTGTCATTTAGGGAACAATTTCACCGTATAATTATTAAACAATACGATAATTTCTGGGTCATCTTCCGCCATCTTGTTACCCCCTGAGACCCACAAAAACCTCCTCAGCTGGGTTCATCTAGACCCCCCCCCCCAGATGCGAACCAGTATATCCACTCGACCATCAACATCCACACGGGGGATGATTTTTCGAACCCTCACCAAGTATTGTGAACCCTGAGTGTTTGAGTTGAATTGAGGGATATTCGAAGCTATGACTCCCCGGAGAGTGAACCAACTGAATCCCGAATAGTGAACTAATAGAATCCCGACGAGTGAACCAATTTAACCCCGAAGAGTGAACCAATTGAACCTCATCTTTGGTTCTTTACTGTAAGTCTACTGGCTGATCTTATTCATACTACCGAACCATCGAACCCTTTATAGAGAGAACGAAACCTCTAACCCTAGAACCTTCCCCTTATGAATATAACGAAGGTACAGAAATGCCACCATCATCATCATCATCATCATCATCATCATCATCATCAAAGAGTCTCGTCCAATCAGCTCTCACCAAAACCATTGCACCAGTTACTAAGCGCCTTAAGGCCTGCTATCATCCCCACCCCCCACTACCATCCCCCACTGCCACCCTCACCCCCACCACCACCCCCCACCACCCCCACCCCCACCCTCACCACCAACCCCCCCCCCCCCCCGACCACCCTCTCACCATCACCACTACTTAAAAACTATTCCCTCCTCGTGTTTAACTCTCTGCGTACTTAAGCTACCATCATTATATCTCTTCAGAGCCTTATTACAGCTCCTGATCTTCTCGTGGGCGGTTCTCCTGCCTCTGATCTCTGTAAAACTTAGAAATTACGAATGATTTTAAATTCTTCGGTAACCATATTTGACTTACGGATAACAGAATACCTTAGACTCTAACTTATAACTTTACTATTGTCATTAACTTACTTTAAATGACGTGAAATATTATTAGTTAATTTGACGTTGTTTATCCCTGAAGAAAATTAGTATTAGCGAAGCCTTCTAAAAACTCGGTGAAGTATTATTATTATTATTATTTTATTATTATTAGTTGTTACTTAGGGTAAATGGCAAACTTTTTCAACTCTTTTTAGTTTTTTGTTGTTGTTTGTGTAAAAGTTTGTGAATAACGAACAGTTTTGGAGGTGAGTGAGTGTTGACAGATATTGTAAATGTTTGTGTGTTTTTCTATTTATAGTCGTCAAAAGTTTTAGTAATTAATACTTGTGTCGTGTAACAAATGGCAATACTGTATTGTGTTGTTTTGTTATTATTATTATTATTATTATTATTATTATTATTATCATCATTATTATTATTATTATTATCATTTTTATTTCAAGGTTAATATCACTCGTGTTTCAGTATATCGAGGCATTATTTAAATTCTACTTTTTATTATCAATTAATTATTTGTTTACTTATCGACTTTAAAAAAAAAAAGTTAACAATTCATTAATTTTCCGGTTTATTTTTGTTTTTATTCTTTTAATTAAGTTTCCTAACCAGTTACACCACAGAAAAAGTTTACAACATTGATCCAACACAAAGTTTTAGAATAATATGCCAAGACTTTGAGAATAATTCACACGTGTTCCAAAACTTTTTCTTAAAAAAAAAAAATCACTGTTCACGTTGCACCTCCCATCAATGGTTGAGAGGTTCCATATTTCCCCACCAGAGTCTACCTACCCTGAGCTCATAGGTAAGGAATGCTCCAGGAACAAGTAACACGTTATGAACAGGTAATGCGCTAGGAACAAGTAAAACGCTAGGAACAAGTAACGCACAAGGAACAAGTAACGCACAAGGAACAAGTAATGCACAAGTAATGTAGTACCCATATTCAAAAAGGGAGACAGAGCATCAGCGTCAAACTACCGGCCGATTAGTTTGACGTCAGTAGCGGGGAAATTTCTTGAATCAATTATAGCAAATAGCATTCGATCGCATATAGAGAAAAGCAAATTAATCTACGACTCTCAACATGGGTTTACAAAGGGAAAATCTTTTCTAATAAATCTGCTGACGTTTTTTAGGAGTCTTCGAGGTAGTAGATAATGACGAAAATTACGATGTTATTTACTTGGACTTTAGCAAAGTACCACATCAGAGGCTTCTGAGAAAAATTAAGGCTCATGGTATCGAGGGGAAAGTATTAAATTGGCTAAAATCGTGGCTCACCGATAGAACACAGAGGGTCAGCGTAGATGGTGTCAATCTGAGTGGGGCTGTGTAACCAGTGGGGTTCCCCAGGGGTCATTACTGGGCCCACTCTTGTTCACAATCTATATAAACGATCTAGATACTGGGATCAGCAGTGACATAGGCAAGTTTGCTAATGACACCAAAATAGGGCGGCAGCTTAATTCAGGGCAGGATGCAAATGCACTACAGGACGATTTAAATAAACTGCAGGAGTGGTCAGAGAAATGGCAAATGAAATTCAACACCAGCAAGTGCAGCGTACTTAATATTGGTAGAACAAATACTGTCAACGTATATAGCCTTAACAACATCAACCTAGAGAAGTCGACTTGTGAAAGAGACCTAGGGGTACTTGTAAGCCCGGACCTACGGCCTAGAAAACAGTGCGTTAATGTTCGAAATAAGGCAAACAGAGTATTGGGTTTTATATCTAGAAGTGTAAGTAACAAGAGTGCAGAGGTCTTATTGCAACTATATCTTGCGTGAGTCAGGCCGCACCTCGATTATGTGGTTCAGTTCTGGTGCCCTTATTATAGAATGGATATCAATTCACTGGAGTCGGTGCAGCGAAGAATGACGAAAATGATTCCGGGACTTAGGAACCTTCCATATCAAGATAGGTTAAAGAAGCTAAACTTGCATTCCCTAGAACGACGAAGAGTGCGGGGAGATATGATAGAAGTATTTAAGTGGGTGAAAGGAATCAATAAAGGGGATATAGATAAAGTTCTTATAATATCCGAGCAGGATAGGACTCGCAGCAAAGGATTTAAGTTGGATAAGTTTAGGTTTAGGAGGGAGATAGGAAGAATCTGGTTCACAAATAGGGTGGTGGACGAGTGGAACAAGCTTAGCAACTTTGTAGTAAGTGCTGGAACGCTGGAGAATTTTAAAAGGAGGCTAGATAGATTCATGGATGATAGAGAGTGGTAGTAACTCTCGACAGGAGCTGCCATGCACAGG
Organism: Homarus gammarus; assembly: GCA_958450375.1. Classification (NCBI taxonomy): domain Eukaryota; kingdom Metazoa; phylum Arthropoda; class Malacostraca; order Decapoda; family Nephropidae; genus Homarus; species Homarus gammarus. The sequence continues at coordinate 393,820 of CAUDMG010000605.1, forward strand.
CCAACCGGCCTATTGCAGACTCCTTATTTTCTTATGTTTTTATGTGACAAATAACACGCTTGGAACAAGTAATGCGCTCGGAACAAGAAACACGCAAGGAACAATGCGCTAGGAGCAAGTAACACTCTAAGAACAAGTAAAGTGCTAGGAGCAAGTAACACGCAAGGAACAATGCGCGAGGAACAAGTAATGCGTTAGGAACAAGTAACACGCCAGGAACAAATAATGCGAAAGGAACAAGTAACACGCTAGGAACACGTAACAGAAGTAATTTCCCAGCTATCAGACAGGCTCGTAGGACACAGACAGCTCTTACTCGCTATGTCCTCCGCTTTGAAGGATTGTCCAGCGATCGGTAATTAATTGCTACAGACTGACACAAGTGCGTACTACATAACCTCACTTTTTCCCGGGGTTGTGAATGTTATTTTCTTTATTACAGTATGACGCTAGGATTCTTATATCTCGTTTTCTTTAGTCATGATAAATTAACCACTTTTATTTTACGTATAAGAAGAGATAAACAAAATCCCGACAAACGTTCTGGTTGCTTTTGTTTTAGAACTTATACCGGCTATTGTTTAGATTTCCACAGCGTGTGTGTGTGTGTGTGTGGATCGAGAATAGTTAGGTATTTAAAGTCAAATGAAAGACTTACAGTAAACAATCAGATGCTCGCTAGATTGTCTAAACTAGTGGGATATATAATGAGATGCTCGCTTCATTTTCCTCACTAGGCGGGAAATATAATGAGATGCTCGCTTCATTTTCCTCACTAGGCGGGTGTAGATAGCTGACGGGATGTGAGTCTTTCTACCAATTCCTAACTGACATCAATACACATTTATTTATATACATTTTGAAAGCACATATCAAAGAGCTGTTGTTAGAGAGAAAATATACGATTGGTGCTTTATAATGTAATTGAATTGATGTATAATGTGAATTTTCTTTTCTGTGTGTGTGTGCATTGTCATCGATTGTAAAGTATGTACATAGTTAATATACACACATAGATGATAATACATACACAGATAGCATACATACATAGATAATTTACACACACACACACACACACATAAAAACAGTCATGTCTACCTTTCCCTCCGTTTACCTGTGTGAATGAATAAAAAAAAATCCATTCGAGAAATTTAAAGAAAAATATTTAAAATTGACGCCAAAAATATGATTAATTTTACGAGTTTTAAAAATATATTGTACAGGATAGTTTGTCGAATAAAGAAAAAAGAAATATATGCGATTAGTTTTAGAAAAATATATATAAAAAGAATATTATAGCCGGTATATGAAAAACAATTACATAGTTTATATTGAAAGATGAAAAATGTTAAGTTAATAAAGTAAAAAGTAAATAAAATAAATTAAAGTAAGTAATTCTCTCTCTCTCTCTCTCTCTCTCTCTCTCTCTCTCTCTCAACAAAAAACACAATTAAAACTACTAATTCGATAATATATACAAGCCAGTTTTATTTACTCATTCTTAAAACACACCTGTACATGAACACCTGTCTCAAACACCCGACTTGAACACCTGACTTGAACATTAATGACTCAAAAGCTGATTAACTTACATAAAAAAAATATCACGTTTAATTACAAAGTGGTTATCATACGTACAGGTAGATCAGGTGATTAATTAATTATTTTTCTTATCAGTAGAATTTCATACCTGAAATAACTACCTGTATTATATTATTTAAGTTGTTATTGAAGTTGATTTGAGTTTTAGAACGTATATTATTACTGTTATTGTATAGTGAGCAGAGAGAGAGAGAGAGAGAGAGAGAGAGAGAGAGAGAGAGAGAGAGAGAGTCATCAACATTGAAAAGAAAAATTGACTTAGAGAATACAAAGGCATATTACTGTGGTCTTGCTATATATATACTCCCTAATGTACACAAATTGCCTAATCGTCAACCGTATCATCCTAGAGTTACCAGGTAATGTAAATAATGGTGAGAAAATATAAAATAAAGAGGCGATTTTCACTTTAAGGCGGCAACTATAATTTTGTGGCTTTGTTTTACGCTTGTTGAGTGTGATGTGAGTGTTTCTGTCTGTCTGTCTGTCTGTCTATCTGTCTGTCTAAATTTCTTTCTTTATCTCTATTTCTGTCTCTTCGTACTCTCTCTCTCTCTCTCTCTCTCTCTCTCTCACTCTCTCTCTCTCTCTCATAATTAACCTTACCGTACTCATCAACATCACAGTCATGGGAATATTTCAATGACCTCATTATTCAAGGTCGAAGGTCAGGGTTCAGTTCATTATTCAAGCTTAAAGGTCAGGGGTCATTTAAATATTTACATTGGGATTTTTTTCATCAGTTACCCCGTCTGATGTATATTCTTCTCGTTTTCTTTTTGGTGGATGACTATGGTAGATTAAATTGGTTATTTTCTCGGTTTATTTTTTTATTAATATATTTTTTTTTTAATTTATTCTTTATTTTCCTTCCTTCTAAATCAATACTTTTTTTATGCTTACTATTTTTTTCTTCTAATTTTCGTTTCCTTTATTCTACTTTTTGTCAATGTTTTACTTTTATCTTTTTTATTAATGATTTGTCAGCAATAATAATAATAATAATAATAATAATAATAATAATAACAAACCTCTATTACCCTTTAGAAAAATCTACCATACACAAAAAACATCAATATTACAAGATCAATATCCCATCTAAAATACCCTGACAAAACTACTTAATAGCTCGTAATTAATGAGCCACCAACTGTCTCTGTATATAGTGTAGTGAACAACTTTGATGAGCACTTGGAGTTATGTCGACAACAAAATGAAAATCTGACACATTTTTTTTTTCAATCAGATGTTGATTATTAAAAGTGAAGCGACAACAGATGCGACAAGACCCGCCCCCCGAGGCTTAGGTGCTGAGTAGTTTGAGGGAGAAGATGGAGAGAGATAAAAGGGAGGGAGTGAAGGGAGAGAGATAAAGGGGAGGGAGAGAAGGGAGAGAGATAAAAGGAAGGGAGAGAAGGGAGAGAGATAAAAGGGAGGGAGAGAAGGTTTAAATGGGAGGTAGGTAGGAAGAGAGGGAGGAATGGGTGGTTGGGAGAGGTGGGAATGGGGGTAGGATTGAGGATAAGATGGAAAGTGGTAGGAAGGGAGGTAAGGAAGGGAGGTAAGGAAGGGGGAGGATGTGAGGTAAGGAGACAAGAGAGATAGATGAAAGGAAGGAAAAAAGGAGGGAGGGAGAAATGTAAGGTTGATTAGTGTTTGTTATCATCTTATTATTACAAACACACACACAACACACACACACACACACACACACACACTGCTAATACCAAGAAGTTCACACTATTCCCCTCAGTAGCAACTCTCTGTACTCCTCACAACGCAACACGACCTAAGCTTATCATATTAACAAGATTAACAAGCGTGAATTAACACTGTTGGTAAGAGACTCGACACGCTATTACAACACAACTGCTACTTATTTTATTAACAAGACCTAAATATGGTGAATCAGCCCCTCGGATCACCTGAAGAATAGACACCCAAGCTTTTTTCCCATTCTAAGATTAACCACCCTAACGCTCACGCTAACCTAACCTAACCTAACGCTAACCTAACCTAACCTATTGCTAACCTAACCTAACGCCAACCTAACCTAACCTAACTTGATCTAACGCTAATCTAATGTAACCTAATTTAATACTTAATGAAATCTAACCAAACCTAACACTAAACTAACCTAACCTAACCTAATCACCACAGTTAGCATTGGAGTGTTTAACTTTAATCAGGTTAATTAGAATACATAAGTCACTCCCTCCCTGCCATCGTTTTCTTCGATATCTTCCTCGTCTCATTTATCACCATTTCTTTGATAATTAAAAAACATTAATGCAGACTAAGTTATTATTAATATTATTATGTATTTTTTACTGCGGTAGGCGTAAGAGATCTCAACAAGACATGGAAACTGAGATGGAAGGCTTTTAACACGGTAGGACAAGCGATCAGAACTCCTGGCGATACCTTCCACCTTACTCCAGACTCAACTTTGCTCGCTTTCTGCCTGTACTGTCACTAGGTGTTCTATGATAGGTAGTAAGTGTACGTGTGTTTAATTTATACATTCTACTCCCACGCTGTGTAGTAGGTGGGTGGTTGATAAGGTGGGTGGCTGCTCAACCTGTTAATGAGATGTTTGTTTTCACATCAGTACAGGTAACTTGGCGGGGAACCTCATGACACTCTGAAGGTGATATTGCGTTTACGAGTCATTGATGTTGTAGGAATTTAAGAGTAATGTTAGTTTGTTATTGATGTTATGGTTGGTCTTTATTGATGTACAGCTGGTGTTGATATTATGGTGTTATTTATTGATGATTTAACCCTTTGATTAACCCTTTGACGACGGTGATTTAACCCTTGATGATGATGATGACTTAACCCTTTGACAACGATGATTTAACCCTTTGACGACGATGATTTAACCCTTTGACGACGATGATTTAACCCTTTGATGACTATGATTTAACCCTTTGACGACGATGATTTAACCCTTTGACGACGATGATTTAACCCTTTAACGACGATGATTTAACCCTTTGACGACGATGATTTAAGATGGACGGTACCATACCTATTAATATGATAAATACTAATTCGATAGTTATTTCTGCCGTTCTTTACCTCCAACTACACCTCGGTAAGCCCCCAGAAACCCCCAGAATCCTCCAGAAACCTTCAGAAACTCCACCTAGGAACTCTCAGAAATCCCCAGAAACTCCCCTAAATCCCGAAGAACCCCAGAAGTCCCACAGAAACCTCCAATATACCCCAGAAATCCCCAGAAACTCCCCCGGATGATATATTAACCTTACTGAATAATGGAATAGTCGTATGATGGTGTTTTGTTATTATTCATAGAGCGAAATAAAATTCTCTCGATGCGTGAAAAAAGTGAAAACAAATATTATTATAATTTTTTTTTAACATCTGAGAGAATAAAAATTGTCTCAGAGTGTGTGTGTGTAAAACAGATGGGCTTTTATATATATATATATTTTTGTCTTTGTTGATCATAGATACGAGATATAATATAATTTTTGAGGAGTATTAGACAAAATATATATTGATCTGGGTAATTTTTTAACATTGGGATATATATAAATACTGAGATGCAACATTGGATCTGACAGGTGAATCCATCGAGATACTTTCCTCAATGTAATGTTTCCGTCTCATTCCTTTCCCACTCTATCTCCTTCCTTCTCTACTTTCTCTCCTTCCTTCCTACTCTATCTCCTTCCTTCTCTACTTTCTCTCCTTCCTTCCTACTCTCTCTCCTTCCTTCTCTACTTTCTCTCCTTCCTTCCTACTCTCTCTCCTTCCTTCTCTACTTTCTCTCCTTCCTTCCTACTCTCTCTCCTTTCAAAATATCCTCAAAAAATTACCATATTAATGCAACATCCATAATTTTCATCAACTTTGCAACATTTACTGATTCTTTGCAATGTAGGGAGCTATGAAGGGTCTCCAAAGTTATCTGAATCAAATTACAATAATTTTCAACAACTTTGCAATATTTTCGGGACCTCTGCAACGTAGGATACTATTAATACCTCTCAAAATATTACCTTGATGGCATAACACTAAGAAACTTCATCACAACATCACCTTAACGACCCTAGGATAAGATAAACATCCCTTATGAGAATTACCTACTGTACACCCATGAACGACAACAATCACTACCACCACCACCATCTAACAATAATTACATCTACCACCAATCACCACCATCAACAATCACTACCACCACCACCATCTAACAATAATTACATCTAACACCAATCACCACCAATCACCACCACCAACAATCACTACCACCACCACCACCACCTGCAGGAGGAGAGAAGCTGCAGCCTCCCGTTACAAACCACTTGTTGGTGTGTTGTCCATGTGAGGCAGTGTGTTGAGGTTCTTGTCTCTGGCACCTCCCCTCGTTTGTATGGCTCAAGGGGGCTGGCACCTGCTGGGTAAAAAAAAAAAAAATAAAGCCCTCTCAAGTGGCCCTTGCACTGATGGCACTGTCAGGCATCACAAAAAGTCGGTAGTCCTGGGCACGGCCTGTAGATACCACCAGGGGCATCAGTCACCCATCATGGATTCTTCAAAACACAAC
>CAUDMG010000605.1:405000-467500 GCA_958450375.1 Homarus gammarus
ACCCACTTAAATACTTCTATCATATCTCCCCGCACTCTTCGTCTTTCTAGGGAATGCAAGTTAAGTTTCTTTAACCTATCCTGATATGGAAGGTTTCTAAGTCCCGGAATCATTTTTGTCATTCTTCGCTGCACTGACTCTAGTGAATTTATATCCATTCTATAATAGGGGCACCAGAACTGAACCGCATAATCGAGGTGCGGCCTGACTAGCGCAAGATATAGTTGCAATAAGACCTCTGCACTCTTGTTACTTACACTTCTAGATATGAAACCCAATGCTTTGTTTGCCTTATTTCGAACATTAACGCACTGTTTTCTAGGCCGTAGGTCCGGGCTTACAAGTACCCCTAGGTCTCTTTCACAAGTCGACTTCTCTAGGTTGATGTTGTTAAGGCTGTATACATTATCAGTACTTGTTCTTCCAATATTAAGTACGCTGCACTTGCTGGTGTTGAATTTCATTTGCCATTTTTCAGACCACCCCTGCAGTCTATTTAGATCCTCCTGTAAAGCATTTGCATCCTGCCCTGAATTTATCTGCCGCCCTATTTTGGTGTCATCCGCAAACGTGCTTGTGTCACTGCTGATCCCAGTATCTAGATCGTTTATGTAGATTATGAACAAGAGTGGGCCTTGTACTAACCCCTGGGGAACCCCACTGGTTACACAGCCCCACTCAGATTTAACACCATCTACGCTGACCCTATGCGTTCTATCGGTGAGCCATGATTTTATCCAATTTAAAACTTTCCCCTCGATACCATGAGCCTTAATTTTTCTCAGAAGCCTCTGATGCGGTACTCTGTCAAATGCTTTGCTAAAGTCTAAGTAAATAACATCGTAATTTTCGTCATTGTCTACTACCTCGAAGACTTTCCTAAAAAACGTCAGCAGATTTGTTAGACAAGATTTTCCCTTTGTAAACCCATGTTGAGAGTCGTAGATTAATTTGCTTTTCTCTAGATGCGATCGGATGGTATCTGCTATAATTGATTCAAGAAATTTCCCCACTACTGACGTCAAACTGATCGGCCGGTAATTTGACGCTGATGCTCTGTCTCCCTTTTTTTAATATGGGTACTACATTTGCCTGTTTCCACAAGTCTGGCACAACTCCGGTGTCTAATGATTTTGTAAATAAGTTTACGAGGGGTCCGCTAATCTGTTCCCTACAGTCTTTCAAGACTCGAGGAAAAATTTCATCCGGCCCTGGGGATTTTGTTTTCTTTAGTTTATTTATCTTCTTAAGAACATCCTCTTTTCTGATAGTGATATTCTTTAATTTCTCTTCTTCCTTTCCCTTAAATATCAGTTCCACCTCTGGAATTTCATCGCAAATTTCTTCTGTGAAAGCTGATAAGAAGTAGCTGTTCAATGCTTTGCTTATTTCTTCACTGCCATTTATCACTTCTCCCCTCCCTGACTTTAAAGGCCCAACTTTGTCCTTGACCTTTGTCCTATATACCTGGAAAAATCCCTTGGGATTCGCCTTGGATTCTCTTGCTATTTTGATTTCATAGTCTCTCTTTGCTTTCCTTACATTTTTCTTAACATTCCTAGATAGTTCATTATACCTATTTCTGAGCTGCTCCTCCCCTCCCTTTAATTTCTTATATATTCCTTTCTTTATTCCTATGTCATGTTTAAGTTTTCTGGTCATCCACCTTGGCTCATTCTTATTTGACCTAATTTTTCTGTGTGGTATATTTTGTTCTTGTGCTTTATGTAGTATGCTAGTGAATATATTATAGTCATGATCAATTGTTGTGTCATCTATGACCTCACCCCTTCCTACTGGGGACTGACGTGACTGTTCCCAGGTGACCTCACCTAGGTACCTTCTTAACCCCTGATAATCCGCCAACCGAAAGTTTGGGACTCTGACCATATTGTCATTGTTTTTTGTTTCCCAATTTAGGGTGAACCTGATTTCTCTGTGATCACTGTTACCGAGTTCTTCCCCCACTGTGATATCTCTGATAATATTTTCTTTATTTATTAATACTAGGTCTAATATATTGTCACCTTTAGTAGGTTCTGTAATTAGTTGTTTCAAAAAATTGTCCTGTACTGCGACTAGGAAGTCTTCAGATTCATAGTCACCTACAATGTTGTCCCAGTCAATATTTCTGAAGTTGAAATCCCCCATAATGCACAGGTTCTTATATTTTGCTGCCCTACTCATTTCCTGCCATATAGGCTAAGCTGCTTCTTTCCCAAGACTTGGGGGCCTGTACAGTAAATCACTCCCATTATTAGTTTTACTCTTCCTTCCGTGATTTCTACCCATACAGACTCGGTTCCTATTTCACCCTTTATTGAATTATTAATACAACATTTTAATGTATCCTTGACGAAGAGTGCGACCCCTCCCCCCTTCCTACCTTCCCTGTCCTTGTGAAAAAGGTTTTACCCTTCTATGTGGTACTCTGATAAAAAAAATTTGCTCGCCAGATTCATTCAAGTTTCGGTGATTGCTATGACGTCTACATTCTCGGTACATATAACCGCTCTCAGCAAGCTATTTTATTTCTAACGCTCCTACTGTTTGTATAGTACACATTTAAACCTACCCTTCCTTGGTCCTGTTTTACTCCTTGTCCTGAGTAACTAATTTTACTTCCCAGGACCTGCTTGTTTTTTGGGGGTATGTTAGGAGGAGTTAATTTTGGTTAGGTGAGGTTAGATTAGGTTAGGTTCGGTGATGGCCAACAAGACGTGGTGGGCAGATCAATACATCATCACTGGGGTCTTGGCTGGTATTGTGATAGAGACAGACAGTCATCCGTCATGCCCGTCACCCTCCACCACACCCGCTACTTATTGTCACTACATAACAAGGTGCGTCTCACTTACACACTGATGGGTGTAGGTGTAGGGTGTGGCTGCAGGTGTGGGTATAAGGTGTGGACGAGGGTGTAGGGTGTGTATGGATGTGGGCATAGGTGTGGGTGTGGACGGATGTGGGAGTAGGTGTAACTGTGGATGGATGTGGGTGTGTGAGTGTGGGTGTGGATGTGTGAGTGTAGGTGTGGGTGTAGATGTGTGGGTGTAATGTGGGTATAGTCAGTTTTCTATAGTTTATCATTCAACAAGACTCATGGTGTCGTTTTCTTTCATCGGAGTGACTTAAGTAATTGTCTTCCTTGCATCGAGATTCTGGGTGAGATTATGTTGGAGTTTTACTGATTAAATTCTTCCTTCCTTCCTTCCTTCCTTCACCCATCTCTTCACTACCCTCCCTCTCGCTCATCCACCACCAACACTACATATTCTCCCTTAACTCCTCATATCCTCCCTTCCCGTCAGCCACCTCCTCCCTGGCCCACCACAACACACACACAGCAGGGATGACACGATACGGTACCCAGCATTGTGTAAGAGGCGTGAGCTATAAAGTTCATATCGTGACACATAGTCAATACTACGTCATGTAAGAGCCAACAATACCCGCACTCCCTAATTTAAGGGGATATTCCAGCACGGGAGACACCATCGTCACCGCCTCCTTCACCAGCCTCTAAGGATGTCTTTGGGGGACAAGGAGGGGGAGGAGAGAGGGAGAGAGGGAGAGAGGGGAGAGGAGCGTAATAGTATTCTTGTGCTCTGTGTGTTAAAACCGATGGAAGAAAGGACTGAAAGGTAGGTGATGTGCTTTTGTGTGTGCGTGTGTGTGTGTGTGTGTGTGTGTGCGCGCGCGCGCGTGTGTGTGTGTGTGTGTGTGTGTGTGTGTGTGTGTGTGTGTGTGTGTGTGTGGAAGGTGTCCTGTCTGCATATGTATTGCTGAAATGAAGGCAGAAGAAAGGCAGAGAAAAAAGATTCATCTTCCATCATTTTCCGAAAGATTAGAAAAGACATCGTAACACAGGGGGAGGAGAAGGGGGAAGGAAGAGGGGGGGGGAGAGAAGGGAAGGAGAGAGGTGTAGGAAGAGGGAGGGGAGGAGGAGGAGGAGGGTATAGGTAAGTAATGTTAGTGTTGCTCTGACTCTCTACAGGATGATAGAGGCAAGGATTACAAAAGGGCGACTCTATTGTTACGTAGCGCTCCAAAGACCTTCTCCTGCTATACCGGGGACCACCACAGGGCACCTTAAAGCCTCTTTGATGGGACCAGAGGGACCTTGCACACGTCCCATACTTCCCCATCAGTGTGTCCCGGAATAGAAAACGGACGAGAGAAAAGAAAACGGGTGAGAAAATAAAAGAAAACGGGGGATTAATATAAAAGAAAACGGGTGAGGAAATAAAAAGAAAACGGGTGAGAAAATACAAGAAAACGGGTGAGGAAATAAAAAGAAAATGGATCAGAAAAAAAGAGGAGGAACTAAACCATTTTTTTATATTTATTCTTAGACTACAATAGCCATATTAGGTCCCCCCAGGGCGCCTATACGACCACTTCTGATAGGCCCGAGAGGAAGGGAGATGTTTGTACCTTGACCCTTCACCAACCTTTATTGAAAACATGATAGGATATGGATTATTTAAGAGTTGTTGTGGGTTTTGGTTGTTTTTTTTTTCGACATAAGACATCCCTGTAAAATGCCTTTATGTTTATATAAACCAATTATGACTACTTTTTTATGTCATGTTGATTAGGATTCAACTAACCATAACACATCAAACTTTTTTTTTTAATTAATTTCACGACTGTTTTGACAATGAAGGACTAAACGAAGTAAAATTAATTAGGGTGAAAAATATTTATCATCACGTCAATACAAATAGGCTTTTATGTTCAATTACCTCTAATCAGCCACCAGGTGAGCAAATTAGGTCACTGAGGATTAACGTAGACAAAATAACAATAGTGTCTTCTTATCAACTTTAATCTGATTTAACGTAAGAAATAATTTGTCAATATTGATGTATTTGTGGTGATCAGTTTTTTATGTTATACTATTGGGTATTGATGTTATTGTACAGGTGTGTCTTATTCACCTGTTGTTATCACCTGTTAATCTTATCTCACCTGCATTATTACCTGTACATTCCATCCTCCTCCTCCTCCTCCTCATCCTCATCCTACTCCTCCTTCTCTTCCTTCTCCTCCTCTTCTCTTCCTCCTCCATCACACAAACATACAAACATTGTCACACACACACACACACACACACACACACACACACGAACACGCACACACACACACACACACACACAGGCTGTATGAGGAACAACTCAGGAATGTCAATTTGTGTTCCATGTCTCTTTGTCGCGTCTTGTGACACTTTTTTCCCCCGACGTCAAGTTTCTCTTCCCGAATTTTGAGTTAATTAAAGAAAGAGAAGAAAGTCGGCCGCTTCTTCGAGGACGAAATGAAATATATAAACTCATAACCGAACAATGTACCAAGTCCTGAGGCGGTAAATAAGAAGGTGGAATTGTAAACCCGAATTTTAGGGAAGAAGTTTGTGTCAGCGGGTGACTTTCTCTCCCTGGTGGGTCTTGACTGCCTGCCGTACAATAGTGAGGGTCTTGACTGCCTGCCGTACAATAGTGAGGGTCTTGACTGCCTGCCGTACAATAGTGAGGGTCTTGACTGCCTGCCGTACGATAGTGAGGGTCTTGACTGCCTGCCGTACGATAGTGAGGGTCTTGACTGCTTGCCGTACAATAGTGAGGGTCTTGACTGCCTGCCGTACGATAGTGAGGGTCTTGACTGCCTGCCGTACGATAGTGAGGGTCTTGACTGCCTGCCGTACAATAGTGAGGGTCTTGACTGCCTGCCGTACGATAGTGAGGGTCTTGACTGCCTGCCGTACGATAGTGAGGGTCTTGACTGCTTGCCGTACGATAGTGAGGGTCTTGACTGCTTGCCGTACGATAGTGAGGGTCTTGACTGCCTGCTGTACGATAGTGAGGGTCTTGACTGCCTGCCGTACGATAGTGAGGGTCTTGACTGCCTGCCGTACAATAGTGAGGGTCTTGACTGCCTGCCGTACGATAGTGAGGGTCTTGACTGCCTGCCGTACAATAGTGAGGGTCTTGACTGCTTGCCGTACGATAGTGAGGGTCTTGACTGCCTGCCGTACGATAGTGAGGGTCTTGACTGCCTGCCGTACGATAGTGAGGGTCTTGACTGCCTGCCGTACGATAGTGAGGGTCTTGAGGGTTGAAATATTTTTGCTTGGCGGGACAGATAAAATTTTATTGAGATTCTAGGTAAAATTTTTCTCTCAAGTGATCAAAAAATTACGAGACAGTGTGTAATTATGATACTCGTTTGATTAATTAGCTTTATGTTACCTTAAATCCTTTAGGTACAAATAGGGACGAATATAAAGCAAGAATTTCATGGAATATTAGTTTTGTGGGTTACATTATCTGGTACGACAATATAGCGGATGTTTTGTTGGACGAGTTTTGAAACCCTGTACAGTAGTAGTGTGTTAAGGTCTGTCTGTCTGTCTGTAACTTAACCTCATAGCATCTGACTACAGCCTCCAATAGGGACAATCAGAGTGAGTTACTGCAACCTTCTTATTCCCTCGACCATATCTTAAGGTTCCGCCTCGACCACCACCGCCACAGGTCCTCCTCCATCAACTCTCTCTCCCTCTCTCTCTCTCTCTCAGTCACAAACCCCCCAACTGTGACATTTTTTCTCATATACACCAGAGCTTAAAACATTATACCCGTCTATCCATCTTGAACTTGACTGTTTATTTAGATGTTTATTGTTATGAGGTCTAGTAGTGGTCGCTGGGTTAATGTTTATTTTGAGGACATGATGATCTCGTTCCATGGTGGCAGGAGTCAGGGATATGTTTGATGCTTCCTTTAAGTTTAATGTGTGGCTGTTTCTCTCTCTCTCTCCAGTGGCTGTTGGGTTTATGTGTCTTGGTTTATTAGTTGCGTGTGAGCGTGGTTTGTGTTTCGTTTGAGAGTTTATAGTAATTATTAGAATTATTGTTGATTTAAAATGGCCCATTTGTTGTCTTTCACTTCAAAGGTATTACTGCTCTAAATATTTTCCGTAACGTGAGATGCAAAGACGTGTTTAACTACTCTGAGAATTGACTTGAGTTGTTGACATCTTGCGTGTGTAAGTTGTTTATGCCAGCCATCTCTTCTGGTAGTCGCTGGGCTAATATTTGTTGTTTATTTTAATACTTTCACTGTTTTGTTAATATTAAGTGTTTTATTACTCGTATTTTTATATTCTTGTTTAGGATATATGATTGTTGGTCTGGATAGGTGTTAGTATAGATAAATAAGTAGCTAGCGGAATCTGGATACTCAAGGGTTCTTACGTTTATTTATTTTTCCCGGTAACTGAGTATAAGTAATCGCTTCTAGTAACGATATGGTCTCAGTGAAGAAACATTTTCACATCATTTACGAGAAATTTTTTCTTCAACAACATCTGAGAATCCTCTTTGGTCCCTGGCAGTCGCTGGGTCAATATATTTCACCATAATCTTTTTCCTGTGGTCGTTTATTCATAAAAAATAATGATCTTTCTTTTGACAGTCATTTATCAAAAAGTTTCACCCTTTGTCAACAAATATTCTCTTCTAGGTTAATATTCGTCTTATATTTATCATTTCGTCTTCCTCACTGGGTCAATATTTATCTTCCTCGTCGCCTCATCCTTCTCGCGGTGTTTTTCTAGGGGTAAATTTACAAGTTTATCATCCATTCCATTATGTTGTTGTGGTGTTGGTCGCGGGGTTAATATTAATTGTGTTCGTCCGCTGGGTCAACATAATTTCGACTTTATTGTTTTTGTTTTCGTCCTTTATCGGTTTATTATTATTACTATCATCACATTAGAGATAAATTAATAAGAATATATAATTCAAATAGAATATAATTATACTAGGTACTTAATATCAGTAAATGCTTGTCTATAATCTACTTTTTATTATTATTTAATTTTGTTTTAATCTACCCGTTTACTGCTGTGGTTTAAGATTGTATTATTAATTAGGTTACCTGTGTGTGTGGTGTGTGTGTGTGTGGCGTCTGAGAGCTTGTGTGCGTGTGTGTGTGGCGTCTGAGAGCTTGTGTGTGTGTGTGGCGTCTGAGAGCTTGTGTGCGTGTGTGTGTGGCGTCTGAGAGCTTGTGTGTGTGTGTGGCGTCTGAGAGCGTGTGTGCGTGTGTGTGTGGCGTCTGAGAGCGTGTGTGCGTGTGTGTGTGGCGTCTGAGAGCGTGTGTGCGTGTTATTATCCATTCTCACAGTCTGAACTTACCCATTACACACACACACACACACACACACCGCAGGGGGGTAACAACATGATTCTAATTATATACTTTATGCATTTAGGGTAACTGTCTGCATAAATTTCTTTTAACCCTCGAAAGTCACTGCTAAGGTCCATGGTGGTACAGACAGACAGACAGACAGACAGACAGATAGACAGACAGACAGACAGACTACTGCACCGTCTAAACATAACACCGACAGAAAAAAAAACGTCTTAGCATTCGAAATTTTACGAATGTTATGAATGTTGTTAAAAGGAAAACATTACCCATAACATCTTGATCATTTAGTGAATGTTGTGGAGGTATTTTTATAAAGTGTTTTCGTCTAAGTTACTCAGGGATCCATTGAGGAGAGTCCCCAGGCTGTCGCTTGTAGCCCAGATGGTGACGAGGCTCCTCATAACAACCTGAAAACTCACAATATCACCATTAAAGTTAATCAGGCAATTTACTCTCCCCTGTGGCTCTTTTAGCTCTTATGGTAACAGTTATTAAGGGTGAGTATACCATAACGAGGTGTAGTGACGGAGGTGGTAAGTCAAGAGGTCTCCCCCTTCCCCCTCTCTCCCTCACACTCCTCCTCACCCCTATCCATCTCCTCCTCACCACCCCCCCCCCCTCCCCTTCCCTCCCATCCCCTCATCACGGGTACTAAGATGATGATGATGGTGGAACGGGTGGTGGAGTTACTGTACACCACACACACTATACCACCACACTATCTTCTTTATAATGGTGGTTGGTGATGGTGATAGTGGTGGTAGTAGTAGTGGGTGTGGTGGTTAGTGATGGTGGTGGTAGTAGTGGTAGTTGTAATAGTGATGGTAGTAGTGGTGGTGGTGGTAGTGGTGGTGATAGTGGTGGTGTTAGTGGTGGTAATAGTCACCTAGATTTGAGTCACACAGGTGTAAGAGTTATCTATTGACTGAGAGAATATTTTGGTGTCATTTAATTGGATTGTACAGGTAACTCTCTCTCTCTCTCTCATCCTTAAGAGCTTATTAATCCCCCCCCCCCCCACACACACCTCTTAATAAACTTCATCTGTACTCTTTTATAACCAACAATGAAGCCTTATTAAGTAACCTCTATGGTATATTAGTCTTTTGTATAGTCATAATAATTTATAAACTATTCTGGGACTTTTGTTTTAATTCCCACAAAGGTATTAACCAAATCCTGGGAGTTTTTGGTAGAAGAAAAATACTTCATTACTTTGTTTTATTATTGGAAAAAATGTGTGTGTGTGTGTGTGGGAACTTTCCTCATATATAAAAATACACCTGTGACTGCTGCCAGGTGTTTTATATTGCAGGATATATGTATATAAATATAGGTTTGTATACGTGGGTTAGGTTAGGTTTAGGTTGGGTTTCTGAGGCCAGGAAACGATGGTAATGTGTATGTCATGATGTTGGTATTTCTTCCTCGTACTATCGTGCACCAAAGTCGTGTCCACTACCCAGCCACAGTGAGGGTTCGAATAGCCTTGAGTCTGAAGTTTCGAAACAGCTGGGGGGAAATGCTATGCTCGGCCAACAGATGTCGCCCACTATAGTGTGTGTGTGTTGGTGGGGGGGGGGGGTAGAGGAGGTGGGGGCTGGATGAGAGGCAGGTTTATTTACTATTTATACCACCATAATTTCAAGCTGCCTCATTAACTACGTTTTGTCTTACAGTTGTTTCCTTATGGTTATGAATTCATGGAACAGGTGCAGTGTCCTGGGTGCTTATTGCCACTCAGGTCACAATGATACTTTAAAGAATGGAATATATTAAGGATAAAAGTGAAATATGCAAGGATCAGGGTGAAGGGCCTTGGTCAGCTAGTGTTACTCAGGGGCCACGTCACAATTTTGTTGTTATTCCGACAGAGATTATGGTAATATTTATTTATATTCCACCCATCCTTTGCTTAATTAATATTTGTGATAATATGCAATATTATATAATTATATACTTATGTTAAAAAGAGTGGAGTGAAAAAGTTATCAGTATTGTAAAATAGTATTCAGACTTAGTCTAGGTGACTGTTCCAATTCTTCCAAGTTCCAGTGTTTAAACACCCCACCTCATTATGCAAGCTTCATGTATTTTGGAGTGTGCTCAGTTAATATTGTGTGCTGAACATCATGAGCATTTCAATGATGTTAGCAATTGTAACTATATAATTATATTGTGTTATAAGACAACACATTCCTCGACGTGTCACACAGATCATTGTATACCACACAATACATAATTTGTGGCTGTTAAATGACTTTGTTATGAATTTTCATGCGATATAGTTTAAGACATCATTAAGGACATGGATTTAAGATAACACTGTAGGCGAGTTAATATATATTAATTGTATTTACAAACAATACTAAAATCAAAATAATACACCGATACACACATCTTAGTATTTGGTCCAGCCATCCTTTGCATTCAGGACTTCATCAAGGCGATTAGGGATGGAGTGGACCAGCTTCAGGCACACCCCTGGTCGTCGACGTACACTCTACCACACGTCGTAAGCTTTGGCCTCTATTGCTGCACAGGTTCGCTGCTCCCCAATATCACAATCACGTTTCATCATGGCCCAAATATGTTCAATAGGATTAATATTACATCCTAGTGTTGGCTAGTCGATGACCTCAATTTCAGAGTGATCCTGGAGGTAGTCCTTCACTATGTTGCTGGTATGAATGGGACTGTTGTCATGAACCAGCCTGACAGTGTGGGGGGCTGGAACTGCCATAGCCCGGACTGTAGGAATTAGCACTTGCTCCAGGATGTCTACATACTGCTCATCAGTGAAATAGCCATTGATCTTGACCAGTTCAACTGGCCCATGTGCCCACATCCACCCCTAGAACGACACTGACACCCTACCACTCCCTGCGCGATGTTGAATGGGTTTCTCATGGTAGTGGGTGTCGGGGGGCCGCCAGCACTGCCTTGCTTCGGCTCCCACTGACCTGAACACCTTTCCATCGGTAAATATAATGGTTCTCCAGTATTCTTCTCTATGTGGAAGGTGTTCCAATGCAAAGCCTAGTCGACACTCCTTGTGAGTAAGTGTTAGCCACCCTTTGTGAGTTAGAATATGGCAGTCAATCCCGGCTTCGCGTCTCGTCGTCATGTGATGGCAGTTGAGGCCCAGATTTCTTGTATGCTCCACTGATGTTCACATTGGGTATGCCGTTGCAGCTGCCACGATCATGACGTCCATCCTTGCCGACGTTACTCGTGGCCTCCCGCTTCGAGGTTTCGTCTCCACTGAGCCCTTTTCCTCCAACCGGCGGATCCACCTCCTAATCGTCTTAGTGCTCCTCTCCACTTCGACAGCATTGTTCGGCACAGTTGCCCCGGCTCTCCACATCCCGATGATTTGGCCTCGCTCAGCAATCACTGCCAACGAAATTGCTCGTCCTGCAGGCATATCTGAAATGGCAGAGTTATGTTATGTTGTGGTAACTGATGCAGGCTTTTATATACTAGAGTAAATTAATGGTATTAATAACACCTAGGTTAAGTATTATTACTCTGACATAACGTTTTGGTAAATCTTTTTGGATCAACTGCCCAAGAAACCCTCCCTATTTCATGTATTCAAAGTGAACTGCAAGTGGATCCTCCCCCCCCCCCCCCACCAACCTCCACCACCACCCCTGCGACTGGAGAGTGAACATTCGCCGATAATCATCATCAAGATTTAGTTTAACCAGACCACTAACACCCATTTGAGTCTCTCCTAGGGCTGGCCAGAGGGATTAGTTAACATATATTTGTGTTTCTATAATTTAGTGTCATATTGTTTGGAGGAGATTACAGTATTTCAAAAAGGTCAAAACTGAACTTAGGGAAAATTTTCGGGTCTGCTAAAATATCTTACATTGTAGGGTTAGTGAAGCACATTGTTCAATACCGATTATAAATAGGGCATTCAATGAGAATATGTTGGGCTGTTATTTGTGTTCGGCAGTTGGAGCATATAGGTGGGGCTCCATTAGGGGAAGACATGAGTTGGCCATGCGTCAATCGCGTATGCCCAGTTCTTCGACGATTCAGAATAGTTTCGTGATATCGAGAGGATTGTTTTGATGATGACCAAGGATAAACTGATGATTTGATCATTTTTAGCTTATGACTTGTTGGTTCATTTTCCCAGGACTTTTGCCAATCGTCAAATATTAATTGTTTATAGGTAGTTAGCCTCGCCGATAATCAAAATATATGGTTTTCCACTGCTTTACATATTTCCCTGACAATTTTCAGCTATGACATATTCGTCCCAGATTACATATAACTGTAATAGGTTACATTACGTTAGGGTTCGTTATATAAAAACGTTTTTCTTCATGTTCATTGAGTCGTTCTGAATTTCATTTCTGCTCAAAATACTACATTACCCAACCCAAACTATCAGGTTGCAACTGGGGGTGTAACATAACCGAGTAAGGTAACGTGCGGCAAATGCATAGCACATCAAACACCAACTGAGG
The DNA here is from genome assembly GCA_958450375.1 of Homarus gammarus. Taxonomy (NCBI): domain Eukaryota; kingdom Metazoa; phylum Arthropoda; class Malacostraca; order Decapoda; family Nephropidae; genus Homarus; species Homarus gammarus. Next base: position 417,707 of record CAUDMG010000605.1, read on the forward strand.
GAACTACTACACCTCGTGAGTTCCTCCTAACACCATCTGTGAGGGAGTTACTACACCACGTGTTTGCTGTTCAACACCTACATTAATCTGTATGTTCACTGTATGTTCCTTCACCTTTCTCTAATGAAGGCTTTTGTTAAACCACCACTGTGTGTAATAAGTCATTTATGTCCAATGTATATTTTCAGCCTTGGGGCTGCAGAATTTTTTCAATAAACCGTTAATTATTATTATTATTTATTTTTATGGTGAAGTTAACTAAGGAGCTCATATAACAACTGTCATTTAATTATAGTAGGGTGTCCCACTAATTACAGTAGATATTTGTAGAGGTGAAAGAATAAATGATTCTGAGTATAAAACTTCTACACATATATGGATTTTTCGGCTTACGTTTAGCTGTGAGGTGGATTTTACAAATTACGCAAGGCAACCATTACAAATGGCGGAGTCGAGGCGGGAGATACCGATAACGATAGCGAAATATAAGAAAGCGGAAAGAAGGTTTAGTAGTGAAAGAATGTGGGTTAAACGGAACAGACTTTTAGGAGGAGAGAAAGTGTGTGGCCTTCTGCCCACACACACACTAGAGTGGGCGACATCTGTTGGCCGACCATAGCATTTCCTCCAGCTGTTTCGAAACTTCAGACTCGAGGCAATTCGAATCCTCACTGTGGTCGGGTAGTGGACACGACTTTGGTGCACGATAGTACCATCCATTTCTATAATTATCATTTTTTTAAGTTGTTGTTCAGGTTTTAATCACCAGTAATTAGAGATTTATAATAACATAGATATGAGGATAAATATTGAAACATACGAGGGTGGAAATTACATTTACTTTTAATATTTACCAACACAGGTCACACAGAATATCAATAGCCTGTCAAATTACCATTTATATAGCCCCCTGGAGCCTTCTTGGAACTGAGACACAAGGTTATATAGGTGGTTGGTTCCTCACAAACTGCTCACACTCGTCCTGGGTGTGTAGGAGGAGTCGGGACCAGTGTTTAGCTTGTCTTCAGGTTCCCACTCGTTCACTATCTGGGTCCAAATGGTCTCTATAGGGTTGAGGTCTGGGTAGCACTCACTAACAGTCATAGTAATCTCTTAACACAAGCAATGGCCCTATACAATATTATATTTGTGATATACAATGTTTCAATAAAAATACAACATTATTATTCTATTGGGTAAAGAAAAATTTGTATTGTTTAACTGAAAGAAAGTTATTGAATATGGCCCTGGAGATTTAGATGGCCAGTCCAAAAGGTCAATTTCATTCGACCTTTCCTCTGACCAGCGCTTCATCTCTCGTGCCGTGTGAACGGGGCAGTTATCAAAGAAGTGAACAATATTCATCAAACATAATTTGTTAACACTTATATCATGAATTGGTGCCTTCATTTAGGTGAAAATGCGCTACTTAGAACAATAAAATAGGCGAGTGTGGAGGCACGGATGGTGGGCAGCCTCCAGCAGCTCAAGGCAAACGTCAGAGATGATGATGGGTAATGTAAACTGTTGTACACTGAGGAGGAAAAATAAGAGATAACTGTATTATATACTGATGGAAAAAAGAACAAAATATTGGTATTGATGGAAAGGTGTTTGTTGATCAAGTAACCCAAATTAAGGAGCACATTTCAGTATTAATAGTATGGATAGATCTACGTAGTATTAGTTAAGAGCTGCAAATTGGTGCCATCTTTTACTGTAATACAAGACTAATACCATATGTTGGAGTTGATAAACTTTATATAGGAGCAACTTTTCTAGACTATTATAAATTCTAAATTGCTATTTAAAATATGTATGCCCTTTTTGACCCGATCTAATGTTGACACTGATTGTATATAATATTCAACACAGTATGGTGGCTCAATGGCAAGGTACCTGTTGTGGATGATGGAGGCCTCGGGTTCGACTGCCAGATAGACTGAAGTCGTGTTGAACTGGACGAGGCAGAGACATAATTTTGAATGGTTCGTAAGTAAAATTTATGTTTTACCAGTGTTGTTGGGGCTGGTGCAATGGAATTACTCTACTATAGAGAAAGAAGCTGTGGCTCTGCTTGTGGCACTGGAAAAGTTTAGCATATATCTTTGCAACACCTACCAGAGAATTGTAGTTTACAGTGACCATAATTTATTACAGTTCAGAAGTCGAATGAAAAACAAGAATCAGAGACTTAATAGATGGTGATGAACTCTGCAGGGAAGGACTTGGTATGTTGTGTAGGAGTGAGGGAAGGACTCGGTATGTTGTGTAAAAGTGAGGGATGGACTTGGTTTGTTGTATAGGAGTGAGGGAAGGACTTGGCATGTTGTGTAGGAGTGAGGGAAGGACTTGGAATGTTGTGTAGGAGTGAGGGAAGGACTTGGTATGTTGTGTAGGGGTGAGGGAAGGACTTGGTAAGTTGTGTAGGAGTGAGGGAAGGACTTGGTAAGTTGTGTAGGAGTGAAGGAAGGACTTGGCATGTTGTTTAGGAGTGAGGGAAGGACTTGGTATGTTGTGTAGGAGTGAGGGAAGGACTTGGTATGTTGTGTGGGAGTGGGGGAAGGACACACACATACACCCCCTCTGACTTATTCTTCTGCCCTGTCCCCCTCCTCACCACGCCTCGCCTCTCTCCTCACCACACCTTGTCCCCCTCCTCACCACGCCTTGCCACACCCTGTCTCCTGCCACGCCTGCTGTGTTTTACTCCATCTTATCTGGTTTTCCCTTGGTTGCGTTTTCTTAACATTTAGTATTTTTTCCCACGGAGCAGCAACAGCAACAACTACATCAGTATCAATAACAGTAACAGTAATAACAGAAACGAAAGTAATAACAACAACAGTAGCACCAGCAGTAGCACCAGCAGTAGCAGCAGAAGGGACCCGACGGTGAACACTTTTAATTTCTCCTTGGCTCCTGATGGCGAGTCTTTCATGTGATGGTAGGAGAGACAAGTTGTCTGACCGGCCATTCTTCCCTCATTGTCCCTCCCTCTCTCCCTCCCTCTCTCCCTCTCTTCCTCCCTCCCTTCCTCCCTGTCCCTCTCTTCCTCCCTCCCTACCTCCCTCCCTCCCTTCCTCCCTCTCCCTCCCTCCCTCCCTCCCTCCCTCCCTCCTTCCCTCCTTCCCTCCTTACCTCCCTCTCTCTACCTTCCTCACTCGCCCTCCCTTCTTACCTGCCTCCCTCCCTCTCTCTCTCTCTCCCTTCCTTCCATCTATTCATCTATCTTCCCTCCCTCTCCCTCCCTCTTCCATCAGTCTTCCCTCACTCTTCCTCTTTCACCCTCCCGCCATCACCCTTCCACCCTCCTTCCCTCTAGATCCCCACACCATCAACATAAGACACACCTACCTGAAGCAAACTTTCCTTTAATACACGAGAAATAACACCAACGAGTTTAATTATATTTACAAAACACATTATTACGAAGTTTCTTTAATAATAACGCCATGAAATACCTTTTATTGGTGATTAATCTCGATATAATCAGAGGAGTTACCTGCACGAAACGACAACTAATGATATAACGATGATTAAAAACCTGCTACCTTCTCCTGACCAAAACAAACCCGACGGAGAGTTAAATTGTGGTGAAAGAACTATGATAAGGTTCCTGAAGGGGATGATTGCTGTGGTGGAGAGCGGCAGGAGAGATTTTGTGGTTAATTACGTTTTAGGTGGAGTGGTGGAGGAAGTAGAGAGTGTGGAGAGTGTGGGGGAGGAGGTGGAGAGAGTGGGGGAGGAGGTGGAGAGAGTGGGGGAGGAGGTGGAGAGAGTGGGGGGGCGGTGGAGTGTGTGGGGGGGGCGGTGGAGAGAGTGGGAGGTGGTGGAGAGTGTGGGGGGGGGGGGGCGGTAGAGAGAGTGGGGGAGGTGGTGGAAAGGATGGAGGAGATACACAGGGTAGGAGTGGTGGAGGAAGGGCGTAGGAGTTGAGGAGTGGGAGGGAGGACGTCGGGGGGATGAGAGGAGGGAGGGAGTGAGAGAGACAGAAGGTAATATACGTTATAAGAGTCATAATTAAAATATAAGAGTTTGACTTGTAAATATGACCTCTTCCCCCTTCCCCCTCTCCTCTTCCCCCTCCCCCTCCCCCTCCTCACCCTCCCCTCCTCACCCTTACTAGTACCTAACCCTCAGTTACTAACCTCGAGAAAGCTAATTAGAACTCTTTTTCGTAGTAATTACTTAATACTTAAACCTACTTAACACAACTTAATTTACCCCATCGAGAAATAATAATCTTAGTAGTACATTAATTCCATAGTTAACTTACATCTAACTTATTGTAGTAACTCTTAATTTATACTTATTTCTACTTAATTACTTAACACAACATTGGTTATATTTACACGGAAGGTAGATTTATATGATCGTAATGACACGTTCAGAATAATAATAATCCAGTGGAAAAAATATCACTTCCCGAGCTGTAAGCAAACCACTCGAGCTGTAAGACTTCTATTCAGTTTAACATCATTCAAAACTACAAATCAAAGTTTAAGTATTTTTATCAATACATTAAGCTTCAGTTATCCCCAAAAATATCCTTACGAACCCGAGATAATCCCCAGAACAAGGTAAAAAAAAAATTATTAAATAGATGTAATCCCGTTTACTTACATTGATAATTAAAAAGCTCCTACTAATCTATAAGTGTTGCCAACTCGGTGTGTCATGATTAATCGCTACTTTATGTGATGGGGATTAGCGATTAATGAAGACACGAGGGCGGCCAGAGAGAGAGAGGGGAGGGGGAGAGATTATAATGAGGGGTCATAACATAGATAATTACTCTCTCTCCACTCTCTTTCCTCCTCCCACTTCCCCTCTTCCTCTCTGTCCCCCTCTCCTCTCACCTTTTTCCATTCCTCTCTCTTTTCTATTTTCCTCCCACTTTCTCTTTTGTCACCTTCCTCTCTCCCCTCTCTTCTCCCCCCTTTTACTTTCCCCTCCTCTCTACATACGACACTCCACTGAGGGGAGACAGAGAGAGAGAGAGATAACTAGGAGGGAGAAAAGTAAGAGAGAGGGGGGTAGGGAGAGAGGGAGGGGAGAGGGAGGGAAAGGGGGAAGGAGGAGTAGGAGGGAGGAGAGAAGTAAGAGGGAGGGAGAGAGAGGCTTAAGAGGAGTGAGGGAAGAGGCAGCTAGAGGGAATGTATGATATTGCGAACAGCACAGTAATGGCGGAGTAATTTATTTATTTATTTATTTATTTATTTATTTATTTATCTAGTTATTTATTTGTTTAATTGTTTGTTTACATACATCTAATACAAACCGGTAACTATATAGATCTGGTTTTAAATCGACGAAAGATGTTGATATTTTGGGCGGTATTTTCACAGGCAGAATATGAATATAATATCACGCAATGCAGACCAATTCCCCGCTTTAAAATTGACACTATACCCTCGTGAGGGACAAATATTCCGACTCTCTTCTGGAGGAGGACGCCCTTTGATGGTTCAGAGGCAGCATAGAGTCTGACTAACTCTCCCCTTAATGCGAGAATCCTACAGGAGATAACTGAGGTCTTGACCCTTAGGAGGAGGTGGCTCTTGAGACGCCCCTGGAGTCCCCGAGGCCCAAATATCCTGGGGTGGCCTGAGGGAGGGAGAGGTCGACCCCCTCCTTTGACAACTCCTCCTCATCCCCTCATCTCTCTTATGAACCACCAGTCCTGCCTGACGGCCTACGGTGGTATGGTGAGGCCCTGGTACTGGTATGGTGGTGTGGTGTGGCCCTAGTGCTGGTATGGTGGTGTGGTGTGGCCCTAGTAGTGGTATGGTGGTGTGGTGTGGCCCTAGTACTGGTATGGTGGTATGGTGAGGCCCTAGTACTGGTATGGTGAGGCCATGGTACTGGTATGGTGGTGTGGTGTGGCCCTAGTACTGGTATGGTGAGGCCATGGTACTGGTATGGTGGTGTGGTGAGGCCCTAGTACTGGTATGGTGGTGTGGTGAGACCCTAGTACTGGTATGGTGAGGCCATGGTACTGGTATGGTGGTATGGTGAGGCCCTAGTGCTGGTATGGTGGTATGGTGAGGCCCTGGTACTGGTATGGTGGTATGGTGAGGCCCTAGTGCTGGTATGGTGGTGTGGTGTGGCCCTAGTACTGGTATGGTGGTGTGGTGTGGCCCTAGTACTGGTATGGTGGTATGGTGAGGCCCTAGTACTGGTATGGTGGTGTGGTGAGGCCCTAGTACTGGTATGGTGGTGTGGTGAGGCCCTAGTACTGGTATGGTGGTGTGGTGTGGCCCTAGTACTGGTATGGTGGTATGGTGAGGCCCTAGTACTGGTATGGTGGTGTGGTGAGGCCCTAGTACTGGTATGGTGGTATGGTGAGGCCCTAGTACTGGTATGGTGGTGTGGTGAGGCCCTAGTACTGGTATGGTGGTGTGGTGAGGCCCTAGTATTGGTATGGTGGTGTGGTGAGACCCTAGTACTGGTATGGTGGTGTGGTGAGGCCCTGGTACTGGTATGGTGGTATGGTGTGACCCTAGTACTGGTATGGTGGTGTGGTGAGGCCCTGGTACTGGTATGGTGGTGTGGTGTGGCCCTAGTACTGGTATGGTGGTGTGGTGAGGCCCTAGTACTGGTATGGTGGTGTGGTGAGGCCCTATTACTGGTATGGTGGTGTGGTGAGGCCCTAGTACTGGTATGGTGGTGTGGTGAGGCCCTAGTACTGGTATGGTGGTGTGGTGAGGCCCTAGTACTGGTATGGTGGTGTGGTGAGGCCCTAGTACTGGTATGGTGGTGTGGTGAGGGCCTAGTACTGGTATGGTCGTGTGGTGAGGCCCTTGTCCTGGTATGGTGGTGTGGTGAGGCCCTAGTACTGGTATGGTGGTATGGTGAGGCCCTAGTACTGGTATGGTGGTGTGGTGTGTCCCTGGTACTGGTATGGGGGTGTGGTGAGGCCCTGGAACTGGTATGGTGGTGTGGTGAGGCCCTAGTACTGGTATGGTGGTGTTGTGAGGCCCCAGCACTGGTATGGTGGTGTGGTGAGGCCCTAGTACTGGTATGGTGGTGTGGTGAGGCCCTAGTACTGGTATGGTGGTGTGGTGAGACCCTAGTACTGGTATGGTGGTGTTGAGGCCCCAGCACTGGTATGGTGGTGTGGTGAGGCCCTAGTACTGGTATGGTGGTGTGGTGAGGCCCTAGTACTGGTATGGTGGTATGGTGAGGCCCTAGTACTGGTATGGTGGTGTGGTGAGACCCTAGTACTGGTATGGTGGTGTTGTGAGGCCCCAGCACTGGTATGGTGGTGTGGTGAGGCCCTAGTACTGGTATGGTGGTGTGGTGAGGGCCTAGTACTGGTATGGTCGTGTGGTGAGGCCCTTGTCCTGGTATGGTGGTGTGGTGAGGCCCCTAGTACTGGTATGGTGGTATGGTGAGGCCCTAGTACTGGTATGGTGGTGTGGTGAGTCCCTGGTACTGGTATGGGGGTGTGGTGAGGCCCTGGTACTGGTATGGTGGTGTGGTGTGGCCCTAGTACTGGTATGGTGGTGTGGTGAGGCCCCTAGTACTGGTATGGTGGTGTGGTGAGGCCCTAGTACTGGTATGGTGGTGTGGTGAGACCCTAGTAGTGGTATGGTGGTGTTGTGAGGCCCTAGTACTGGTATGGTGGTGTGGTGAGACCCTAGTACTGGTATGGTGGTGTGGTGAGGCCCCAGTACTGGTATGGTGGTGTGGTGAGGCCCTAGTACTGGTATGGTGGTGTTGTGAGGCCCTAGTACTGGTATGGTGGTGTTGTGAGGCCCTAGTACTGGTATGGTGGTGTGGTGAGGCCCTGGTACTGGTATGGTGGTGTGGTGAGACCCTAGTACTGGTATGGTGGTGTTGTGAGGCCCCAGCACTGGTATGGTGGTGTGGTGAGGCCCTAGTACTGGTATGGTGGTGTGGTGAGGCCCTAGTACTGGTATGGTGGTGTGGTGAGACCCTAGTACTGGTATGGTGGTGTTGTGAGGCCCCAGCACTGGTATGGTGGTGTGGTGAGGCCCTAGTACTGGTATGGTGGTGTGGTGAGGCCCTAGTACTGGTATGGTGGTATGGTGTGGCCCTAGTACTGGTATGGTGGTGTTGTGAGGCCCCAGCACTGGTATGGTGGTATGGTGAGGCCCTAGTACTGGTATGGTAGTGTGGTGAGGCCCTAGTACTGGTATGGTGGTATGGTGAGGCCCTAGTACTGGTATGGTGGTGTGGTGAGGCCCTAGTACTGGTATGGTGGTGTTGTGAGGCCCTAGTGCTGGTATGGTGGTGTGGTGAGGCCCTAGTACTGGTATGGTGGTGTGGTGAGGCCCTAGTACTAGTATGGTGGTATGGTGAGGCCCTAGTACTGGTATGGTGGTGTTGTGAGGCCCTAGTGCTGGTATGGTGGTGTGGTGAGGCCCTAGTACTGGTATGGTGGTGTGGTGAGGCCCTAGTACTGGTATGGTGGTATGGTGTGGCCCTAGTACTGGTATGGTGGTGTTGTGAGGCCCCAGCACTGGTATGCTGGTGTTGTGAGGCCCTAGTACTGGTATGGTGGTGTGGTGAGGCCCCAGCACTGGTATGGTGGTGTGGTGAGGCCCCAGTACTGGTATGGTGGTATGGTGAGGCCCTAGTACTGGTATGGTGGTGTGGTGAGGCCCTAGTGCTGGTATGGTGGTGTGGTGAGGCCCTGGTACTGGTATGGTGGTATGGTGAGGCCCTAGTACTGGTATGGTGGTGTGGTGAGGCCCTAGTACTGGTATGGTGGTGTGGTGAGGCCCTAGTGCTGGTATGGTGGTGTGGTGAGGCCCTAGTACTGGTATGGTGGTGTGGTGAGGCCCTAGTACTGGTATGGTGGTGTGGTGTGGCCCTAGTACTGGTATGGTGGTGTGGTGAGGCCCTAGTACTGGTATGGTGGTGTGGTGAGGCCCTAGTACTGGTATGGTGGTGTGGTGAGGCCCTAGTACTGGTATGGTGGTGTGGTGAGGCCCTAGTACTGGTATGGTGGTGTGGTGTGGCCCTAGTACTGGTATGGTGGTGTGGTGAGGCCCTAGTACTGGTATGGTGGTGTGGTGAGGGCCTAGTACTGGTATGGTGGTGTGGTGACGTCGTTCTGGTGGTATGGTGTGGGCCTCTTGGTGGTATGAAGGTATGATAAAGCCCTAGTACTGGTATGGTGACGCACCTTGTGGTGGTATGGCGTGGGTATCCTGCTTCTATGGAGGCGTTCCCCTTTAGTGGTGAGGGAAGGGGGAAGGGAGGGAGAGGTGAGGGGGAAGTAAGGAAGGGAGAAGTGAAGGGGAAGATGAAAGGGAAGGAAGAAAGGGAAGTGATGAAGGAGCTAGTGAGGGGGAAGTAAGGAAGGGAGAAGTGAAGGGAAGGAGTAGCGAGGAGGAAGATGAAGGGACAGGAGAGAGAGAATGAGGAGAGAGATAGTGAGGGGGAGAAGGTAGATGGGTAGTGGGTGAGGGGAGAAGATTAACTTCCCCTCCTGACCCCTCACTTCTGCAGGTAATGAACTCAGGCCCTTGAAGTATAGTAATGACCTCCTTCGTAGCCAGCCTTCCCGCGCCTCTTGTTAGGACGCTTCGATAGATAGATAGACACAGCCTATATCAAGTTGATAGTCCTGTTCTTGAGTCTTATATCATCTTTTCTTCAAGACATTTAGCCATACGTATTGAAAAAAATTGCTTCATTTCCTAAACTTGCTTCATCTTAATGTGTCTTAATGGCTGGGGTGAAGATATTTACATAATCGTGAGAGAAAATGAGAAGAAAGTAAGAATTCATGAGAAAATGGAGACGTTTAGATAGTTTCAGGAGTGACTATTGTATCTCCAACAGAAAATGGAAACTCGTGAAGAAACGTAAGAGGGGTGACTATTAAACTTACACAAGGGACAAAACTTAAAGAAAAATTGACAGCAAGAAACTACTAGAGATAAAATGGGAGACTCAATTATCTACACTAACAAGAGACAGTGAAAGAAAACGATGACATAGAGATGGGTGTAAGAGGGGACTATTATATCTGTACCATGGTTGCTTATAGTCATTAAGAAACATTATCTAAATTATGGACATGTTGCCAGATGATCATTAATTGCTACTGTGACTAATGCAGGGAAAGCTATCCTCCCCATTCCCTTATTTTCCCCACTTCTCGTCCCATTTTCCCCACCCTACATCACCAATCTTTCCCATCTCGTAATTTCCCCATTCTCCCCCACCTCTTAGTACACGAGGTTACGTGATGAGGTCCTAGGCTGGTGTAGGAGTAGGAGGGAGGGGAAGGGAGGGGGGGAGGTGGGGAGGGAAAGAGAGGGAAGAGGGAGGGTGCAGCAGGATCAGTGTTTGTGGAGGTTGTGGTCATCACATTACCGACAATCAATAGGAATTCGGGTCATCTCATGTCTACATAAGTTTAATTGAAGACGAGCCTTTGATCTCTGTGGGCCAGGCATGTCGTGAATGCAATATCCCGACCGCCTCCACCACCATCACCTCCAACTTTGTCCACGAGGGCTAATAGCTCCTCTCCCCCCAGTCCCCTTATAGAATTTGGTGAGAGCAACTTTGAATGAGATTATCAACAGAGAATGTGTCAGGTTGTGTGTGTGTGTGTGTGTGTGTGTGTGTGTGGCGTGTGGGTGTATGTGTGTGTGTTTTTCCATCTCTCTTGTGAGGTAAGCTTGTTCTTCCTCCCCCTCCCCCCTCTTAATATTGTCTTGTTATTATTACCACATGTTTGATGGAACGGGAGGAGAGGGAGGGAAGGGGGGAGGGGGTAGGATAAGGTGGAGTGGGGTAGGAGGGTGGAGTGGGGCGGGAGGGTGGAGTGGGGTGGGAGGGTGGATTACGAGGGTGATTGGATGAGGTGGTTATGGGTTGGGGTGGGTGGCGTGTCAGTGGGTGTGGATTGTGGGTGTAGGTGTGGTTGAATATGAAGGTGGATGTAGGAAAGCCACATGAATGGATAATGAGCTGTAAGGGTAAGTGGTGATGATGGATGAGTGGTGTTGGACGAGTGGTGTTGATGGATGAGTGATGACAATAATAGCATCATCTAGCTGTGGTTAACATGAGGTAAAATGGGTGAATTAAATAACCTAACCTAACCAAAACCCACCTTAGTACCACCAAAGTATTTAATCATTAAGTAAAATAAGCTGGCTGGGATAATATTCAGGTCATTCTTAACAACACTTGCTAATAGTTGACCCAATAGCTCAGTTAATACATTAGTAAGGGTTGTCTGATCACCTGAAAATTAACCACCCTAATGATACTCCTGTTTATTAGTTGTATTTGTCAATTACAGATATAATTTCTCTTGTGTTAATAGGAAAATAGTGAATATTTAGTGATACTGAGAAGGACTTCCATTGTTATAAGAGGTACCAGTGGTCTTGGTCTCCTAACATTCATTATAGATTAAAATATATCTATATTATATAAAACTTCTAAGTATTTGTAAATAAAAATAACTAATTAAAATATTCATATATATTTACCAATTAAAATAAAATAATAATGTATTAAATTAGATTATATATATATTTTTTGGGGTAACTATGAAAGACCTTGATGTAAATAAACAAACCTTGGAGACATTTAACCCAGGAGACCACCCAGGAGACCACCCAGGAGACCACTAGTGTTAACTCTCTATATTCTCCTTAAAGTTATAGAGTTAAAAATTATATAAATGAAGTTAAATTATAGTTCTGTGGTTAATAAATGACAATGACACAGTTTAAGAGTGAGTTATATAGAGTAACACCTTATTAAGACCTATGTCCCTTTAATATGTTGCTAAATATTAATAACTGGTGATTAGAGGTTTAGGAGATGATTATAGCTTTAGTTTGTGATATATTAGAGGGTTAATGATATGGGAGCTTGATTTAGTACTTAGGAATAGGAGTGATGGTTAGTCAGATATGTTTGGTCTAATAGTTTACAAGAGTGACCTGTTTGAAGGAGTAACTTTAGGGGATAAGTTAATTGATAAAAATTTATTTGTTATATCTTAAATATCCTGTAAATGTTGGAGGAATTGTAATTTTCTTATGTTTATCTCTTGTTTTTTTTGTTGAGTTGATACTGTTAGGTGTAAAACATTTCTCAGTTAAATTTATGTTTAATAGTAACTTCAGATTTTGTTTTCCAATTCTATAAACTCCCTTCAGGTGCTGATCGTCTCCACCATTATCCTAAAATTAATCTCAGCAGCCGAAGGATATTATAGAATTGCAAAACAATTTATTGAGATGTTATTAGCATGATAATAAATAAGAAAGTGAAAATAACAATGCACAGAACCTAACTGATCCTGACCGACCCAAACTAACCTTATCTAAATTCCTACCCTCGGACCTGCGGCATATTAAACCAAATCTTTATCTAGTCACAGATATACAGTTCTTAATATGTTTATGGGTTTACGGCTGAATAACCTGGCTGTCTATGTAACCATTCCACCTGCATAGACTACCAGGTGACAGCTTAATAGCCACAGCATAACAAAATAATACCCAACTTAACCTAACTAACCTCATTTCACCTCACCTCACCTTCCTGACCTAACAACTCCCTTATACTGTACAGTGGAGTCTCTGAGGTCAGTCGATCATTAATTTTCAACTACCGGTACTCTAAATTTTTATACAATTTTATTCAGTTCTTGTCTTGTGCAGGTATTGTGTGTGACCTGTGTGGAGATGACCACCCGGCCTGTAACTGTCCCATGTTGGCTCAGCTCGACCTGCCTGTGAGTGACATTTTCTTGCTAATAATATTCTGTAGTTCTTGGACTCCACCTCACTATACTGTATATACTGTACTGTACTACACAAGTTAAATATAAGCCATTAATGTTAAAGACAGCTCCTAAAGTCCTTTTTCTTGGCCAAGGTCATCCAGGTGACTCGTAACATGCAACTCCACAGCTGTACAAGTAGAACCTAATTTACAAAAGGGTTCCACTGTAAACTGAGATACCCTCCTACAAAAAAAAAATCCCAAAAAAGTTTTAAATGCTCCAAAAACTGTAAAAAAATTGGTGTATACAATGACTAGAAGCCAATACTGTACTAAACTTAATAAGTAAAATATATGCAATACGGTACAGTACTATATAGGTACTGTAATAACTTTATACTCACGAGGAACACGACAAGATTATAAAGCAAAGTAAACAATATGAGATGTTTGGTATCAGTAGATTATAACACAACGATTTCTTCACTTCAGGCAAAACAAGTCGAGGACGCTGAACCACAACTGGCCTATCGGTCCCTGCCGTCATGGGTGCAGGTCGAGGATGGGCCAAAGGGGTTACAGGTGGTTCGTGTTCATCAGAACGTGGCCAAGTTTACCAGACTGGGACCACTTATTGCTCCACATGTTCCTCATCTCCACCCAGACACATCCTTCCCACTAAAGGTTTGTCACCATTACCAATAACTCTATTTATTGCATTTATAATATTGTTTTACGTACTTTCTTCAACTGCTTTACAAAAAATAAATAAAACTGAGAATTACTTTTTAACCTAAATAAAACACTGGGGTTCCTAATGTGCCTCTGGATATTATAAATTTATGTGCATTTTTAAAGTGGAGATAAACTATGTGAGAAAAATATTTGGTACTGTATCCCCCATTTTTATTTTTCTATTAATGCAACAATATTAGTTTTTTTTTTTTAATGTGTGAATTGTATTTCAGATATGTCATGCAGGTGGGAGCCACACATATTTGGATCTATCAAGGAAATGGCTGTGTAACTGGCTCAGTCTCATCCCCCCTGGCTCTTCCTCCTATAAGAACTTGCTGGCATGTCAAGTAAGGGCTCAACTTACTCGTCCTTCTAAATACATCGCTGTGTAGAGTTTGAAATAGCACACGATAAAGTAAACAGAGAACCACAGTAAATTTGACCCACTGCAGTTCTCATTCACATGCTATCTAGCGTTAGGTCACTGAAGTCTATGTTTTAATAGTTTACTTGGGTCAGTTAAAAATCATTCAAGAATATCATGCAAGATCAACAAATCACTGAAGACTGATTTATATATGTTATTTGTAATTGTGGATGAAATATTGAAGTTCCTCCTCATCTGAAGGGGAAAATATACAGTTCAATATATATTCCAGTTAGATGTGTTCAATGCATTGGATTCCAAGCTCAGTGCTCCCTGCCAGTAAACTCCTTATTGTTATGTTTTCATACAATTTTGCTACTTTAACTGGGTTTAATTTTCTTTTAACTTTAAAGCTTTCATAAAACATCGCATTGGTTTGACACTGTAATGAACTGTATTTCTTGGAGTACTGTACTTTACATATTTAATAACTACAGTAATTTATTACAGGTAGAAGATTTGATATATTATATAGCAGCTGAAGAAATACAAGCAGGGTCAGAACTACGGGTGTGGTACGCTCCATTTTATCAGCAGAAGGTGAAAGAAGAACTCAAGGCACTCGGCTATGGTCAGAGCTTGGGTGGTGCTGCAGTACTCACACGTCGAGTACCACTCAGGCCGCCACAATCTAAGGTCCCATTTGGGGGTCAACTTCACATTAGTACTCCTTCACTTTCAAGAATTGAGGTAGGAAGAGGCCAGGTCACCTTTACCCACAATGCCAAGGGCAGTGAACCTGACAGTCTTTTCCTTGAACAACCAGCAATCACTGAAAGTCCTCTCGTGGGTAATAAATATCTCCCGGGTGAAGCTGGACTTGGAAGACAAATTCAAACACCAGTCACCTCTGCTGGCTACTTACGTGATGATTACATCCAGCATAAGAAAAGAGTCGATACTTTGGGACAAGATGATTTTGGATACAGCACCCAGACTAACCACACAAGTACATCACAAAGCATAGTGTTAGTCAGTAATAGAAACACCTCAAGGGAACCGGAATGTATCGTAACTTTCACCATAACAGCCGCCTCAGAGAATTACGACCCTAACTCGTCTTCTGGTGAACACTATGACAACGGTAACCTTCAGCCCGAGGAATGTCTGATGGGCGACAGTTCACATGAAGATTCCTCTCCTGACGTAGATAGGAAAGACATCCAATTCCATCCAGTAACTCAGAAGAGAAAATCTTACAAAATCAGAGAACCCAAAACAGGTAATTGAACAAAATCGTGTTGCTTTTGGAAGCAATCTGATAAATAGGTCATAAATGTAGTGTGTACAGTATATAAAAAAAAGAGATATATTTTAACTTTAAGAACTAAATAATACATTCCTTTGACAGAAGTATGTGTAGCAGATTCAGATGTGGTCAAACAGCTTCCTCCTCGAGCCTTAGGAGCCCGTGAGCCTCGTCCGTGGTCCTGCAAATACTGCGGAAACAACTTTACGAGTCTTCTTCCATTCGCCAATCATTTAAAAGTAAATTATTATTTTATATGAATAATTTTAGAACCCAGTTACCAGTCATTTGATAATATGCAGCTCTATGAATGAATTTATAATCAGTAATTAATCCTAGGAAAGCCTTCTTAGGATGTAAAGTGATATGAATAAGTGCCTAATCCAATCCAACCCACACCCCTACCCCCCCCCCCCCCCCAGGTAACCCATAACGTGTTCTGAACTTCTTACCACCCTGCAGCTTAATGGGAAAAGGCTTACAAAAAAACAAGAGACTTTCCCATTTATGCGATCAACCCTAGCTTACTTTTTGGCTATTATTTATCACAGGCTCACCTCCTGTGGCTAGTAGGACGGTGCCACGTGTGCCAAAAATGCGGCAGTTCGTTCTCCAGTTCCCTACAGCTTCACCGCCACCAACAAGCGACGCACCAGCAAGGGGGTTTCCAAGCAGTATCCGGTGGGTTGCCAGAAGTCTTGTGCCACGGTTCCACTCATCATGTACACTTATGGCCATCCCATCCAAGTTCATTCAGGAGAAAGGCATTAAACCTTTTGTTGACTCTTTTATGCTCATCTAAATAACATGAATAAATTTACAAGTATTTTGGTCGAGTTTTACATTAGTATTGATGTGTTTTTTTGCAGTTATAAGTCTGAATATAACTCTGGTTCTGTTATTTGTCGCAGTGTGTCGAGGAGAGGGTGAGGTCTTGGTGAAGCACGAGTTATTTAGCGACGACGAGGCTGCTGTGGACGATCCGGGAGGGAAGGAGAGTAAAGAAGTGAGTCTTGTGTTTCCGCGAGACAAAGAAAAACATTCACAGCAAATAATGTATAAAAATTTTTTTTTTGGTGTAGAATTAATGCACATAATTACTTAAGTTTTACAAGTAAAATTAAGTCTGGCCTCATTTAACTTGATAAGCTGGTGTAGTTGTTGTGTTTCTTTATTTTAAATGTTTCAGTTGTTAAGGTTATTTGCACAGTGGCCTAGAATGTAATTGTTTGACCCTTTTCATACTGAAGTAATAGACTAGTTTTAAATATATTTGGTTAATAGTGAAAAGCAAGCAGATCGTGTGATGTTTTTATTTATTATATTTATAGAGAGTTCCGTAGACCAATTGGGGAATGACATAAAGAATTTGATTATTGATTGATTTTCCATCTATATTTTATACCATTTCCTATTAACAAATAGATATTAATCCCTAGAATTTATATATACTGTACACAGGATGTGAGGAAGATACCTGCTCTCCCGACCAATCATGTAGAAGGTCCACACAGCTGCCAGATCTGTTCCAAGCACTTCGCCAAGGCTGAGTACCTGCTACGACACCTTCGGAAGCACACTGGTGACTTCACGTGTCAATATTGCTTGAAGGTCAGCATCCGAGATCAAATTATTACTACTGAATTATTTACATTGGTTTAGATATCATTTAGCTGTCATGGAGGGAAGAGTGTCATTATGGGATGTATGAAGAGAATCTGGAATGCTAGTATTCTATAGTATGTTCAGCCTGAAGTGAAGAGTAAACATATTAAAAAATTAAAAGTAGGAAAGTAAAATTATAAAAACAAGGAAAATTTGTCTTGTCTACATTTTGTGATGGTAGGAATATTGTTAGTTTATATTAAAAGGCAACTATTTGATGACATCTCTTGCTAAACCATGCCACAGAAGTGTGAATCTTGTATAATTTCTCGGGTCAATAACAACAAAAACCCGCAAGGAAAATATCTCTTATATAATGTTGCAAAGAATGTATCCTGACCTACTATAGAAATCTTTAATATTTTTTTGTTTTCTCAACAAGGCCACAGAACATAGAGCATCATATAGCTGGGTAATAGTTAGGGTCAGATATTCTTTTAATGGTTACTTATAGCTGCTGTCAACATTTAAGCATCTATGAATGATTTATCCTCTCATAATAAATAGCCTCTGCCTCTTAGATATATTTTGGGGGCTTATGTCTGTATGATTGTCTATGGACCTTTGCTCAAAAATAAGGGATTGAGCTTGAAGTCCAGTTGTATGATGTAAAGGTGCGGGGAGGGTCTACCTTCTCTCAAAATTACAGAAGATGGCATGGCAGGTTTATTTAGATTAATAACTCCATCTAATTTTATCTTGTAGGTATTTGCCCGAAAGGAAGGTTTGCAGAAGCACACGTGTCCCAAGGGAGGGCACCAAGAGAGACTGAAATGTTCACTGTGTAGTCGATGTTTCCTCAACCCCAACCTCCTGGAGCAACATTACCTCAGACATAAGGGTATGTGAGATGCATTGTTCTCATGTTTTGGGGTAAATATTTTTAATGAAGCATATCAACCAGTGACTTGTACAGCCTGGGTATATAACTAGTTGTATAGCATTATTTAATTTTATTAGTGTCACTTAATGTACTCAGTGTATTGTAGTTTCTTTTTACATTTATTATGATTTTCTGGTCTCAACTTGTCTGGTTCCTTAAACAGTGAATGTTCTTGAGTAATAATTATAAAATTATTATTAATCTCATTTGCAGGAAACAAAAAATGTATACGTTGTAATCGTACCTTCTCCAACTTGGCTTCACTGGAGCGCCATATGAAGATCTGCCCCTCTGTTGAGATCAGCTCTTTCTTTAAGGTAGTTGTGGACTCTTGTACGTATGTTAAATCCATATTCAGCATAAACAAATTCATTAAAGATATTATAAGTTGCTTGAACTTAAAACAGCGAGATATCCGTTTTATTTCTCTGAGGAGGAATGTACCGCTGTGCACGGAGGACATTGTTGTGGCACAGCTGTCGCAGATCACAGGTCTACCTAACCTTTTTGATGATGTTGCAGTGCAGTATATGTGGTAAGGATATGGTCAGTGAGAGAATGTTGGAGCGACACATGGCCAGTCACAGCAGACAATACCAGTGTGAGCTGTGTGGTAAACCTTACAGCAACAGCACCAACCTGGCACAGCATGTACCACTCTGTCGGCAGGTTAGTTGTACATTATTACTCCCAACTTTTATCAGCAATGCTCCAACGGATGATGAAATACATTGGGCCACTATAGTAATGCTGTACAGTCACCCACAAAGGTCCTGTAGACACTGATGCATTATTCTATCCATAAATGCTTCAGATTCAAGAGTTGCAGTCTTGGGGGTTCTTGATTCAGGAGAAGTGACAGGACATTTGTGGGTGACTGTACAAGTATTTAATACAGTACTGTATATTGAATTAAGCCTTTTATAGAATGCAGTTTGTTGTATGTTTGCTTATATTTCTCACTTGACTACACTGAGTGCTGATATGACAATACAATTACACATGACATTAAGACACACCCACCACAACACAGTATGTTATAAGTCAACACTGTCCATCTCCCCAGAGTCGTCAGGTTGCCTCTATTGGCCACGTTGCTTGTGAAGACTGTGGGGAGGAATTTACCGATGCCTCCGCTTTCCGTGCTCACTACCACACCCACACACACCCCTTCCACTGTTCCTGCTGTAATCACCGGTTCCGGACTCGTGTTGGTTATGGTAAGTCATTATGTGTGTTGCTTCTTTTATTGAAACTTATTTAATTATGACATAATTTTATCTTTTTTGCCACTGATTGGCCTGTTAGTCATTGTTAGCTGCTGAAATTTAGTTAATTTTAGATTGAGATAATTGTGTAAGTTTAGGATTTCTATAGATGTATACAGGTATATTGTTTTTAGATGTCTCATTACCATGTACACCATTACAAAATTTAAAATAGTTGAAAGGTGTCTTTAGCTGAGAAAGTTGAAGCTCTAAGGGCAAAATTTTTAAATAATAGTGATAAATAAATGCAATTGATGAGTTGATAATAGCTATGTGCTGTAATTCATAGCAGTACAGTATTACCAACATTTAGGATATAATAGCCGTGTAATTCATTTATACTTGTTGCTTTCAGAGGTTCACGTTTGTGAGATTGAGCAACATTGTGATCAATGCAGCAGCGTCTTTCGTTCAGTACAGGCACTGAACCGTCACTATGCAGTGCACGGCCCTCCACCACACACCTGTGTATCCTGCAGGAGATCCTTCTTCAGGAAGGTGCGTCTCCTGCATCTCTTAGGTCATATTCATTTACCCTGGTTTCACAAGAACTGGATTCACACCTACACAACATGGTTTACTGTCTGATACTCCAGTCTTTTGTGTATGCTGTACTATACTGTACTGAGTTAAAGTTCACTTGGATGCAGGTGTACATTGTGCTCTTCATCTCTCCCAGTTGTGTCCTGGGAAGCATGATGCTTTATGTATGAGAAAAGATGAAAATCACTATTCAGATCCATGTGAGTGTAATTCTTTATCCTTGTTTAAACAAATTTGGGAAGTAAAAGGTAAATTTAGCAGGAACGAATCTGCTTTTTGTGAAGACGATCATAACAAGGTCATCCTCTATATACAATGAATGATACATTGTTTTTTGCAGAAGGACAGACTGCATGTGTATTAAACAACTTGAAATCACTGGTTCCTCCATTTAATAAAGAGTCTTCCACAGGAGAGTTTAGACCGACATGTATGCAGTTTTGAGGCAGACATAAAAGACGTCCCAAAGCAGAAAGAAACGAGCAGGTTTACCTGTAATGTGTGCGGTGCAGCGCTGGCCACTAAACACAGCCTCAACACTCACATGCGGTCAGCTCACGGTAAGGTGTATACTAGTTTGCTGTAGGTGCTTGACAGGCATGAAGATCTCAACTTGGCAAGGTTTTCACATAGTTGTCATTATTGGTATCTTTGAGGCAGATCAAATGTACTTTAATAAATCATGCCAGAAGCCTTCGTGTCCCTTTACTTATAAATGGACAGAATAAAATTTGAGACAATAAATTACTGGTTGTCCACCGGCTCTTCTAACCCAGTAAACTAACATTGGTTGGAGAGCCAGTAGGGTATCAGGTTCACTGGTCATAACACCTCAAAGCCTCATTGATCATGTTCAGCGACTCAGACATACAAAAGGTCCCAGCTTATTGTCTCCCCATTTATCATAGTTTCATTATTTAGTCACTAAGGAATTCGGGAAAGTACCTGTTTAGCATCACTGTGTTACAGAATAGTGTCATTAGTCATCGTCTGCTGCCACCTTACTACTGTAGTTTGTGTTATGGAGGACTGCGCAGAGACCCCAAGGAGTGTTCTTGGCTCAGTGTGGTCCTGGTGTTGTGTACTAGGTGTAGGTTTTGTGTATTAAAAGAATGGTTTCAGTGTAAACCCCGAAGAAACAGATAACTCATAAAAAATGTAGTCACTAGACATTTACCCCACCTGTCATGAGGAAGACCCTGGTCCTCCTGTGTGTCTCTTACCTAAGGCTGAGGAGAACTGTGTAAGTTCTCTTGATCACTTACTAATGTACAGTATATGACTTAGTAAAATATTGTTTGTACTTTTTGGAAGAATAAAATGAAAAGGGAAACTAAATTCATACTCTGTTCTTACTTAGCTTCCATAACCTTCGTAAAACAGAACATCATCTAACCTAACCTAACCTCTATATAACAGACTATATGGAGAGGAAAGTCCATTATATCGAGGGTCCGTTAAATGTGAAAACCCCATCGAACAGATAATATAGAGAAAGAAATTCGTTCTTTGGAGGTCTTACTGTACCTTAGCTCTTCCTCTTTATAAATTGATCTCTTAAGTGTAATACCAAATTTTATACATGTGTCTGTTTAATGTTTTAGTTACGACTGCATTATGTCTTCAGGTGGATCAGCTGCTCGAGAACTACACTGTGAGATATGTGGTAAACAGTTTCACCGGAAGGATCTACTTGGTGAGCACCAGGCGGTACACGCTCCTCCGTCCTTCCCTTGTCCCACCTGTAAGAAATTGTTTAAAACTCGGAAGTCATTGGAGGTTCACTCGCTCCTTCACCTGGGCATCAAGAGATTCGCCTGCAAATATTGCAATAAAGTTAGTGTGTATATTTTTTATGTTCTAAAGATTTGTGTGGAATATCAAATAGTGTAAAAAGACCCTGTTTGTAATTTAGAACGTTGGTAATTTCATCAGTTACTGTAGGTTAGGTTAAAGCACAATCCTGCCCATACAAAACAACAATAATATCCCATACATAAAGTTTTGATAAGCAATGTAAAGTTATGCAAAAAGTGGAATTTTAGTTACAAATTTTTGTGATGAATATATTGGGTGTCACCTATCCCTAAAGTTTCAGGTGACATTGAAATACCTGGTTTATGTATCTTAGGGAGGCATATCATCTTAGGCAGACTTGACAGTCTCTTCTTCCTCCAGTAGAACCATGTTATATTGAAACTCTTATAGAACTGTTTCATAGAGCATGTTATTTTCTAGGGATGAATCTTGAGTGCAATAAGAGGTATTTGTTTATTACTGTACACTTGTAAATATTCAGGATTTTTATACATTATTTTCTTGCAGAAATTCCATCAAAAGGTGAATCTGTCCCGACATGAACGCAGCCACATGCCCAGAGGAGCTGTGAAGTGCCAATACTGTGGCGCTCACTGCCTCTCAACCAATGACCTGAAGGCCCACCTCCTGTCTCACACAGTGTTCCAGTCTGAGGTAAAGCAACAGGACAACCAGGCTGACTTTGATACAGGGAAAGAAGCAACCCACGATGAAGGTCTTTCCACGTACCAGAACGCTGCAGAAACCAGCGATGGATTAGACCAGAAACTTGATCCTGAGTTTAGGCCACATAATGGTGTGGGACCACAGCTGAAAATTACACGGAGAACCAAAGATGGATTACAGACAGAGGAACGGACATTTTCTGGACCAAACAGTGTAATAGAAGTGGAGCAAAGTCTTGGCTCAACATCAAAGAGAGTAAAGTTAACAATGAAAGGAAAAACAGGAATAAAGAATAACGGACAAAAGGTGAATTCTGGGTTGAGGACAGGATTAGTACATGGTGTTGCACCTGCAATTGTCTCAGATCTAAACATGCAGCCGTCTGTGTCAAATTCAGGTATTCACAATCACTCAACAGTTTTCATCCCTCCTAGAATACCAAACTCATGTTTATCGAGTAATGAACAATCGCTGAACAGTAGTTACTTGGTAACCGGTGAACCTGAAACAATACCATCAAATTCCTCGGGTCTTTGTAACTCTGGTGTATTTCCAGAAACAAGTAATTCATTAAATTCAGGGGTATGTAACTTACCTTCAAATGCAATGCTTGAAACTGCTCCCATAGCCAGTGTCAGTGATGCAACTCATTCTTATAACCTAAACAGTGATGAAAATTGCCATGTGTCTATGGGGAGGAACCAGAGTGACCTGGAACAAATGAACAACAGTCAAAACAAGGACTTGACTCTTGGATCTTGCCCAGCAATGGTTGAACAAGTATGTCTGTATGAGTCCAATTCTAATAATGTCTCTGTGACAACTGCCACAACACAAGCACTTGACTGTCATGTTCTTAGCAATGAACAGATTGTTGAGAGTGTTGTGTTAATGACTGACCCGCCCCATACGTCTTGTTAGAGTTTGTAATGTCAGATTTTTTTAATATAATCTTGAAAACCTTTTTCCACTACGATGCAGAGTGACCAATTAATATATGAAATATAATTTATATTAAATTATTCACATGTTTATATATACAGAAACCTTATTCTCAAACTTTTTGCCATCAAAGGAACAATTTGTTTTGTCCTTAATATAGGGGAGTTCAGCATATGTGAATTCACTTATATGCGAGGACCCTATTCATACCAGGAATTAAATTAATTCCAACAAAATTCACCCTTAAGCGAGTAAGCTCATATCACTAAGTCTCTCGTTTCATTGGCTCTCTCTGGTGGTGTTCTTTGCTTCCCGCCACATGCTCTCAGTCTCGCATTTACCCACATTCTCAGGACGTTTATGCCAAAATGCAATGGAAAGGAAAACAGACCACCTTGCTGCAATTCCTAAGGCCTTCCACCTCCACTCCCATTCCACCTGCCTTCCTAAACCTTCCACCTCCATCCACGACAATCTGCCTAGCCAGGGTCCTCAACATCTAGTACACTCTCTTTAACTTTTATCCTCTTCACCACTGGTCGGCTCATTAGCTGCTTGGGCAATCAGTCATGTCTGTTCTGCACTGTTGGCAAGTATTGGGCCTGATTTACCTTTCTTCTCGCAAAGTTCTCGGGCCATTGCAAGATGAAGGTAAATCAGGCAAGTAAATTATTGGGTCTTATAAGAAGGTCGTTCAGATATCTAGACGGTCCGTCCCTCTTAACGATCTTCAAGAGTGAAGTGCTTCCCCATCTGGAGTACTGTCACCCCATCTGGTCCCCAAGATATGCCAGGGACTGTCGGTTGAAAATGTTCAAAGGAGGGCCACCAGACTGGTGCCTGCACTTCGGCAACTCAACTACCCTGGAGATTGGAGCGCCTGAACTTGTCTAGCTTATACTACAGACGGGCAAGGGGCGACCTAATTAAGGTATATAAGCATCTCAAGGGCACTACTCAGTCGAGTGTCCTTACTTGGAGCTGGCGGACGTTTACCCCACAAGGGGTCACAGCTCAAGATTGAAGAAGCCGCAGGTCCAGAAAATTGAGGGCAAACTTTTTCGGAGTGAGAATTGTGAACTATTGGAATAATCTACCAAAAGTGTTGTGACAGCACCGGGTGTGAGCTCTTTCAAGACCAGACTTGACCAGCACTGGAGCAGGTTCAGGTACTTTCAGGAGCCGGTGCATGCCCAGTACGTGCCAACAGAGACGTGACCGATCGCCCAAGCGGCTAACGAGCCGATCAGTGGTGAAGAGGATAAAAAAAAAAAAAAAGATACACTGAACAACCTTCATATCAGACCTAATAATTTAGTTGCTTGATTTACCTTCTTCTTGCAATGGCCCTAGAACACAAACACACCTAGGGTTTTCAGGAACGCATCTTCCCCTTACACCCTCATCAGATTGGCTCTAAGGTAATTTCAAACATACTAATGGTGGCGTCCACATGTGTACCCCCTGAAATCCGGCCTTCCCTATAGTTCTCATTTTCTGTAAGGATTAAAGTTTGTGGGTAACTCTCATACTCCTGGTTGATGATATCTCTATAACATCTACAGGTATATACAGTTCTTATTCATTTGTGAAATTTTATTTTTTTTCTCTCATCGTAGACGAAAAATATTATAAAATTTTCAGCGGAATTTCCTGAAAGTTAATAAAATTGGTGTATTTAAATGTGGGTGGTAAGTTATTCAAGATAGGTGATTGGTAAACTATGCAGTAAAGTTGTCATCCAAAATTATAGTAGGTGAAGATAACAAATAATGGTAGATAATATATAGATTCAACCACGTATTAGCTCAAGAGTATCATTAAAATGCTTAGCAAAGTATCCTAATTTTAAAGTGGAATTTTCATTTAAGTTTTTATCAAATATGTTATCCAGTTTCCTACAAGTATCAGTATATATTCATTAATTATTATATCGCAGTGAGTGGAGTGGTTATTAGTTAATAAACTTCTGTGTAGGGTTGGACGAAAATCCTAAGGAAAGCATATTTTAGATTAGTTACTCATTAATATATAAACGTTTTCTTTGATAAACAATTTTGGATATTTATAAAATATTTGTTTTCTTAATATATCTAATATATTGCCAAAATATTCATACTACTTAATTAAAATAAAATAAAATTCACTAAAAATATAAGACAGATTGAATCTAAATGAACAATATATCGAAATTTCTATAAAAACACACTTGGTATCTGAAAAGGATTCGTATATTATTTAAGAGGGAAAGTTTACTGTGTCGCTTGTGTTAAGTCCTTATCTGGGGGAGCTGCAGGGTCAGTGATCGTAATGTGAGCCCCTGTCGTGCTACGCCCATTATAAATTGCTCGCAACCCGGTAACTTATGCCGAGTTGTAATTTTTGTAGCCTCTTTACTTTACAAGAGGCATTGGCGCCATACCCACAAGACGTAGTTTATAACAGGATAAATGAGATAAGGTTCTAATTGGTATCCACTGGTCCGTATACAGAGGCTGACGTGAATGTAATTATTGATTTTTATAATTAATTTCCCTGATTAAAATTAGTATATTTGGGGTCAAAATTAATATATATCAGTATAGGTCTTTCTTGATGCGCAGATTAAGGATATATGGCCAGAAAGGCGATATTCTGATAATTAAGTGTCCCGTTATGGCCCAAATCCCATCATGGCCAGAATCCCCCATGATTCGTTTCCCAATATGACCAGTGTCTAATTATAACCAGTGTCCTATCATGGCTAATATCCCATTATATCCAGTGTCCCCTTATGGCCAAGTGTCCCATAATGGCCATAATCTCATCATGGCCAGTATGGACCCTCCTGGCCTCCCGACACCCACACTGGCTCTGACGTTAATCCGAGTTGTGTGTCGAGTTTGTTTGGTAACGTGAGTGTTCGTGGCTAATGTTGACGCGAAGTGACGGTGTACTGATGGCCGGGGCTACAACCACCACTACCACAACACCCACTACCACAACATCCACTACCACAACATCCACTACCGCAACATCCACTACCGCAACATCCACCACATCCACAACCACCACACCCACTACCACAACCATAACATCCACTACCATAACATCCACTACCATAACATCCACTACCACCACTACCACCACACCCACTACCACAACAACCACTACCACAACAACCACCACTACCACCACAATTACAACAACAACTACCAAAACCACTATTAACATCAACACCACCACTACATACCTCTACCACCACCACCACTACCATCATCACTACTTCTACCACTACCACCACTACCACTACTATCACCACTACCACCATAACCACTACGTGTTAAAACTGCTCCTGGGAATAAAAGTCACTCAGCTGCTAGTAACAAACAAACAAGCAATAATCACACCCAACCAACCTAAACCACACCCAACGTACCTAAACCACACCCAACCAACCTAAACCACACCCAACCTACCTAAACCACACCCAACCAACCTAAACCACACCCAACCAACCTAAACCACACCCAACGTACCTAAACCACACCCAACCAACCTAAACCACACCCAACCAACCTAAACCACACCCAACCAACCTAAACCACACCCAACCAACCTAAACCACACCCAACGTACCTAAACCACACCCAACCAACCTAAACCACACCCAACCAACCTAAACCACACCCAACCTACCTAAACCACACCCAACCAACCTAAACCACACCCAACGTACCTAAACCACACCCAACCAACCTAAACCACACCCAACCAACCTAAACCACACCCAACCAACCTAAACCACACCCAACCTACCTAAGCCACACCCAACCAACCTAAACCACACCCAACCTACCTAAACCACACCCAACCTACCTAAACCACACCCAACCTACCTAAACCACACCCAACCTACTTAAATGCCACACAACGTAAACACCTAGAAAAAGTGCAAAAGAGGGCATGCAAGATTATTCTCTCCCCTTCCTACTCCACATATCAAGAAGGGCTCAACACACTGACCCTTTCGACTCTCACTGACCATCACCACGACCTCATTTGCAAATTTGGTAAGAAGCTTCTCCACCATCCTCGACACCGGCTCCTACTACCATCTGAGATCCCCAGCCCGAGAATTGCTGTTCGACACCACAACCGCATCCGGCCCATACGTGCACGAACTGATCGCTATAAGAACAGCCCAGTCCCAACCATTGTAAAAATTATCAATAACTTGTAATAAACCAGTGTATTCACTCCCAGTAAACACTACTCCTTGCACTGTCACTATGTTGAAATGAACTGTAGTTTGAGCTTTTCCCCTTCTAAGTTATTATATGTCTTATTTGTGTCACTTATGTTACTTGTATATTATTTGTAATTCGTAACCCATTCCCCAAATATGTAACTGTATATTTTCAGCCTTCTGGCTGCCAAGCTCTTTCAATAAACCGCTAATTATTATTATTATTATTATTATTACACACACCCAACCTACCTAAACCACACCCAACCTACCTAAACCACACCCAACCTACCTAAACCACATCCAACCAACCTAAACCACACCCAACCAACCTAAACCACACCCAACCTACCTAAACCACACCCAACCTACCTAAACCACACCCAACCAACCTAAACCACATCCAACCAACCTAAACCACACCCAACCAACCTAAACCACACCCAACCTACCTAAACCACACCCAACCTACCTAAACCACACCCAACCTATCTAAACCACACCCAACCTACCTAAACCACACCCAACCTACCTAAACCACACCCAACCTACCTAAACCACACCCAACCTACCTAAACCACATCCAACCAACCTAAACCACACCCAACCAACCTAAACCACACCCAACCTACTAAAACCACACCCAACCTACCTAAACCACACCCAACCTACCTAAACCACACCCAACCTACTTAAACCACACCCAACCTACTTAAACCACACCCAACCTATCTAAACCACACCCAACCTACCTAAACCACACCCAACCTACTTAAACCACACCCAACCTACTTAAACCACACCCAACCTACTTAAACCACACCCAACCTATCTAAACCACACCCAACCTACCTAAACCACACCCAACCTACCTAAACCACACCCAACCTACTTAAACCACACCCAACCTACCTAAACCCAACTCCCCACTTCTCTTTTTTCCTTTCCCATCCTCCCCTCCCCCCCCCCTATACCCTTCCTATCCCCCTCCTTTCCATGCCTATCCTTCCTCCTCTCCTACCTTCCTCCCTTCTCATCCTCCCTCCGTTCCACACCATTACCGTCTTGACCATGCTCTCCTCCTCCACCCAGACTCGCTATCCTCTCTGTCGGCGTGTTCTCGGTCGTAGAGACAGACAGACAGACAGGGGTGGTTAAGCATGTAAATAGACAGTACAAGTGTTTAGAACCAATTAATTACGTTGTACACTCATATGAAAACATTTTTTTTTGTGCTATTTGGAATTATATAAACGGAGGTAATGTTATTTATTTCCTCTATGTGTAGTTTTATATTTTGTATAATATTTTATGGCGTATCACTTGATATTGTTATTCAGTTCAGTATTTAATTCAATTGGTCAGGTTTATTGTATTATATTCCCGTGATGGTTGTGTAGTGGTTAGTCGTCCATTGTGTGGGGGTGTGTGGAGGGGGGGGGGGGGGGTAGGGTTTTCAGAGAGGGTGATTTGAGTGGTAGGGGGAGGTGTTTGGTGGGGGATGGGGTGTGTAGTGAGGGAAGAGGGATGGGGTGTGAGTGGTAGGGGGAGGTGTAGGTGTTTGGTGGGGAATGGGGTGTGTAGTGAGGGAAGAGGGGTGGGGTGTGAGTGGTAGGGGGAGGTGTTTGGTGGGGGATGGGGTGTATAGTGAGGGAAGAGGGGTGGGGTGTGACTGGTAGGGGGAGGTGGTTGGTGGGGGATGGGGTGTGTAGTGAGGGAAGAGGGATGGGGTGTGAGTGGTAGGGGGGAAGCTGTAGGTGGGGGAGTAGAAGTAGAAACATAGCACAAACTAACTCCTTCAGGAAGCTCAGTGTTGCGTCAGTGTGCAGGTTGGTTCCCCTTCAGGATTCTAGTCAGCCATAACCTCCCTCTAATTCCCTACCACACACACACACATACACACGCGCGCGTTGTAATTATCAAGGGCATAAAACTAGAGAGACGGCTGGACTGTGTTGGACGGCTGGAGTTTGAGAACTTAATCTATTAATTTGACGCTACATAAACAATCACTCGGGGCTACCATACACCCCTGATTATAACTTGTCCCGTGCTTGAAACACCCTCCCACCCAACCCAACCCCCTTCTCCTGTGGGATTAGGGCGGGGACTAACGGACACTCCTACACTTTCTTTTGTCCTACGGGAAATATATGTTTATCTCCATGTGTAAATATGGTAATTAGTGTGTGTGTGTGTGTGTGTGTGTGTGGCGGCTCCGGAGATACACACTTGACTGCTCCTCGACCTCAACATACTACAAGGTCTCGTCACTAAAGGAATGTATAACACCCTAAGAATTATTTTAAACAATATCTTTTATATATTTATACACACACACACCAGCCAGGATTAAAGTGTATGCTTGTGTATTGTGTCGTAGGGACTCAAAAAAAATATTGTATGAGGCGATATCCTGTTGGTGATGAAGGACTGAGTGGTGGTGATAACATGGGTGGTGTTGACATTGGTGGTGCTGGTGTTGACATTGGTGGTGCTGGTGGTGACATTGGTGGTGAAAGTAGTAATTGTAATGATGGTTTAAAGTACATAACAAGTAAACAACATAGACACAGAACAAATTCACAACAAAAATAAGGATATTTTCTTTACACTTTATAATATTAGTTTAAAATTACATGGTGTTTAGGTTAGGTTTAGGTTAGGTTTAGGTTAGGTTTAAAATTATGTGGTGTTTAGGTTTATATTCTTATCTATTTTCCAAAGGTTTACAACAGGGAAATAAAATACGCTGGGAAACTCAGACCATTAGTGCGCCATTATCACTCAAGTACTTTTTTGTGTCACTTTTATATTGTTCTTACACAGCATTCCTTCAGTCTTGTGTACTAGCACTAATGTGGAGTCCTCTACCCCGTCCCCGTCAGAAGGTGAAGGAGGCGCAGTGACGTGAGCTGGCGGCCGCCCCTACAGTGATGCACATCATAAGTTCCGCCACACTCAGGTATTTCTAACATTTATAAAACATGGAACAGGGTAAAAAGTGTGTGTGTGTGTGTGTGTGTGTGTTAAGGCCCATTCCGTCATTAAATTCATTCCCTGCAACATTTTCAGATGTCTAACCTTCACAATGTTATGAATGGCGTCGTATACAAACCAACACCAAAACATCCATGGCGCCTGAACTCTTAACCTTTCAATCATCGTCTAAAAGCTCTCTAAAAACGTCCTCGACATAGACTCCCTAAGCCTCCCGTGTTTACTTTGTTTGTCCTCTCTCACCATCAGAGTCACTGTTGTGGTAGCGGTGAGCCCATCGTCAGGGTAAGAGGTCAAGACTCAAACACTGGGACAAGTCATAATTGTCTTCTGGTTCCTCACGTCCGCATTGTCGTTCCTAGGTTAGGTTAGGTTGGGTTGGGTTGGTTAGGTTAGGTTGGGTTGGGTTGGGTTAGGTTAGGTTAGGTGTTGTTACTATTGTTTCCGCCTATGATATTGTCCTTAAGGTTAAATTGTTTACCTGTCCTGTTTATAGTGAGCAATGTGCACCTGTACTGTCTATGTTAATGTTGAATTTAACGTGAATTTGTATATGATAATTATTGCTATCTATCTATCTAACACAAGACAAGCTGGGTGAGGGAACAGCAGGTGGTATGGAGGAAGGTGATTCGAGTGTTAAAAACCTAAACTAAGATCAGTGTTAAGTGATTGGTTAAGTATCGTGTTGGGACTTATACACACACACACCCTGACCCTGGGAACTGTGTGTGCATGTGTGTCTGTGTGTGTGCATGTGTGTCT
Organism: Homarus gammarus; assembly: GCA_958450375.1. Lineage (NCBI taxonomy): Eukaryota > Metazoa > Arthropoda > Malacostraca > Decapoda > Nephropidae > Homarus > Homarus gammarus. Next base: position 448,640 of record CAUDMG010000605.1, read on the forward strand.
GTGTGTGTGTATGTGTGTCTGTGTGTGTGTATGTGTGTCTGTGTGTGTAATAATAATAATAATAATAATAATAATAATAATAATTGACGGTTTATTGAAAAAGTTCTGCAGCCCGAAGGCTGAAAATATACATTGGACATAAATGACTTATTACATACATTGGTGGTTTAACAAAAGCCTTCATTAGAGAAAGGTGAAGGAACATACAGTGAACATACAGATTAATGTAGGTGTTGAACAGCAAACACGTAGTGTAGTAACTCCCTCCCAGATGGTGTTAGGAGGAACTCACGAGGTGTAGTAGTTCCCTCACAGATGGTGTTATGAGGGACATCACTTGGTGTAGTAATTCCCTCACAGATGGTGTTATGAGGGGCCTCACGTGGTGTAGTAATTCCCTCACAGATGGTGTTATGAGGGACCTGACGTGGTGTAGTAACTCCCTCACAGATGGTGTTATGAGGGACATGTGGTGTAGTAATTCCCTCACAGATGGTGTTATGAGGGACCTGACGTGGTGTAGTAACTCCCTCACAGATGGTGTTATATGAGTGAGGTTTGGTCCCAGGCCTTCCTATCGTAGACGGATTAACACATCGCTGGTTGTTGGGTCGGGCCGTTATCACTGGGTACCTGGGACCTCACTGTGTGAAGGTCAACTTGGGTACGACTGTTACTGTTGAGTTGTTCTCACTGACTTAAGCACTGTTCACCACTGTTCACCTCTGTTTAACACTGGTTCCATTCCTTTCCTAAATGAAATAGTAACTTCTGGCGAGAACTTGTTGATATTCCGGTGGGGAGGAGGGTTCAGGGGAGGGAGTTGGTATGGGCTAACTTAACAGTTGACCTGGCTGCTCCTAGAGGAGCGCCAAGTACGTCTTGACCCTTCGGTGGTCAAGGATGTAGTGTGTGTGTGTGTCTGCGTGTGTGTGTGTGGAGTAGACCTACACTACAGACCTGTTAAACGGCCCTGCTGTATGAACGACTCGCTGGGTTATCTTCAACCAGCGTGTGTGGACGTAACTGAAGTTGTTGTTCGCCTTGTCATTTATCATTGTTACGTGTTATAGTACTATTATTCTTCTAACCTAACCTAACCTAACCTCCCTCTCCCCCTTAATCCTGCAGACACGCCAGGCGCCAGTCAGCAATGTAACAAGTCGCCCTCGGGTCACCCCTGTAACTCACTCGGCATGGAAACCTCTCACCCATATGTTTTCTTTTACACAACTTTCTTTCCCTGACAACTTTCTTGGGTGTGTCTAGCCCTAAATAATACCTTGTTTATCTGATCACGACCTTCTCAGTCCCGGGAGATGGTTATAAAAGGCTTAGTACAACTATTATTAATGTATTGGATATATATGACGTCACGGGGGAGCAGTTTGATAACCGATTGGCTAATACAATGAAGTGATGTCATGCCATTGGGTGTGAGAGAGTATACGGGAATGTTATTGGTTCCTTTTCCATGACGTCACAGTAGTACAGTGGGCGGGGCTACAGTGTCGTGTCCAGCTGTTGAAGAGTGTACGATGATTTATGGCAATTAACTTATTCATCTCTGGGGATTATTTCTAATACTCGTAGGTCTAGAAATTTTATGTAGATACGTCATTTTAAAAATCATATAAGGTGAATGAATGACATAGTGGATCCCGTGTAAACATCAATATCAGAAACAGATGCCGATTACTGTTTTATGATAAATTATTGATTATTTTCTTTAAATTCATCTTAATAGAAAAACTGCAAATATTAGTCCGTAGAATAAAGATTGCGTATTTTATTGCGTATAATATTTACGTTCATAAAGTGTCCCCTTATGAACGGGGGGCAGTGAACGCTCGGAAACTAGACATTTAAATCAGTATGTGGTAACTGTTGGGCTGGGTGGTGTTGCTCAGAGCCTCAGTTCACATGACGACAGTGGAGGGGGAGGAGTTACTAGCCCGGGGACCTGGATTTTGTGGCAATTTCACATTTTTGCCATTATATATTAACTACAAGAAGAGAACCTAAGTTAAAGTAAACTTAGATTTATTTTATGTGTATTATACGACTATAAATAAGTGAAAAAAATGTACATATACTTTGTGAAATGGTTGGAAAGCGAAGAGCCAGATCGAGTTTCTTAATCTTGCTGCTGCAGTGATGTTTTATACCAGTTAATAGAATGTATTAATACATTCTCGTATATGAAGAATTTATTCACTAGTGGTGGTACATAAAACACACACACACACATATATATATATCGCTTCTGCTCAGTGTTGTTGAGAGTGATCATAGAACATCTTGGGAGTAGCGAGGAATTGGTCCAAGATGGGTAAACTAATGTAGTGTCACGCCGAGAAGACCTGTGTGTGTGTGTGTGTGTGTGTATAGCAGCAGCATGAACTGACAGACACACAGCCTCACCTCACCGTTACCATGGAGACCTCCCTCAAACATTCCCCGCGACGAAAACTGTGAGTTCCTTAGGTCTTAGATTATTATTCCTTAACAACTTGAGATTATTATTAAAATATCCAATAACCATGTGTTGTACAGGTGTGTGGTGGGCGTGATGGGGTGTAGGTGGTGGGCGTGAAGGGGTGTAAGGTGGTGGGCGTGACACGTGTTGAAGGGGCGGTCCGGGTTGCCACTGTGGATACTGTTCCTCTAATAACTTCAATTAACTCTCCATAATTACATCTCTTAAACACTACAAATGTTTTAGACCTGAGGTGATGCTTCTAATATACCTGTTATGTTAAGGTGAAGGTAGTGTTTAGTGGTTGTGTGCTGACCTAATAATGTTTGGTTAGGTTAGGTTAGGTTCACTTTATCCATAATGTTTTGTTCAGTTCCTTAATGTTTTGTTCAGTTCGTTAATGTTTTGTTCAGTTCCTTAATGTTTTGTTCAGTTCCTTAATGTTTTGTTCACTTTAACATATTTGTTGGTGAATAAATCAATGCACAGGTTATAAATATGTGATAAATAGTTAAAACATGATATAAACATCTTGTGGGAGCCATGTTCAATTGATGAGTCTTCACAGGTATTTATCTCAGGTAAATATTCCCAATTAGTTATGTTTAATAGGTATGGAGTTGATTACCTATTTTATTTAATGGGTGATAGTGTGTAATAAATAGTAAAATAGAAAATAGGCAGACGTTATAGGAAGTTTACTCTGCCTCGTTAAATATTGAAAGGACAAGTGCCATTTCCTGGTCCTGAGCAGTTTGCATTCCTTGTTTGTTGCAGGATTGATTTTGCAACGACGTATTTACACAGTAGTTTCCCTTCCTTGCTATTGACACAAATCTTGAGTTAAATTATCATTTTTTGTTCCGTGTAAAGTAGTGTGTGTGTGTTTTGTGGCCACCAGTAATTACCACCACTACCACCACACCCCTGCCATGTTGTCTGTCGGAATGGCTGCAGTTGTCACGGAATTGTGTTTATATTATTTACTTAGTGATTTAAATTCCCTCCTACAACCCAATACACTTGTTATTGTGTTGTTAATACTTGTCTAAACCTCTTGAGTGTCATTCCCACCTTAAATACATTACGAATTTATTCAGAATTACCGATAGTGATATGAATTAGATCTCCTGAAGATTTGACACCCCAGTTTATGTTACGTGATGAGTGTAAACATTGTGACCTAACCTAACCTAACCCCACTTGACCTGACCCCACTTGACCTGACTAGTAAAATAAACTGGGGCATGTTTTATCTTCAGGTGAAATATTTTATTATATTATATTATATTTAAAAGAGATTATTACAGAGACGTTAACGACAGGTGAGGTATGTGGCTTATCACTTTAATGGCCCTTTACACGAGAGGAGACACCACCCCCCTCTTTCAAGTACACAAATACCACCCTTATACTAGAGGGTCGGCTTGGGTTAGGTTAAGTTATGATAGGTTAGGTTAGGATGATTTAACCCTCTGACTCAAAGGGTTAATGGTTTCATATTATTGATTCAGAAACAAGAAAAAATAACACGTAGTTGTATTGAAGGAACTAATTGTAGCTAGTTATTGACGACAGCTGGTTGTTCAGCCTCTTACTTCATTATGACTTGATTTGTGCCAGAAACGATATGCATAATGTGTTGGATGTGTCATGTTTCTGTCAAAGATTCTAACCCTGTCTCCTTGCACCTCACCCCTCGCCCCCCCTCTCCCCCTCGCCCCCCCTCTCCCCCCTCTCCCTCACCCCCCTCTCTCCCTCACCCCTCTCCCTCACCCCCCTCTCCCCCTCGCCACCCACTCTCCCTCACCCCCCTCTCTCCCTCACCCCTCTCCCTCACCCCCCTCTCTCCCTCACCCCTCTCCCTCACCCCCTCTCTCCCTCACCCCTCTCCCTCACCCCCTCTCTCCCTCACCCCTCTCCCTCACCCCCCTCAACCCTCGCCACCCCTCTCGTTGATACCGCCAGAGCCAATAAGGTGTCTGATAAAGGTCACAGCTGATATATGTGTGTGTATGTGTGCGTGTGTGTGTGTGTATGTAAACAAAGAAGATGCACAGGTAGCGGTCAGCAGCAGATGTGTTGAGTGTGTCAGGTGACGGGAGAGAGAGAGAGAGAGAGAGAGAGAGAGAGAGAGAGCATGCCCGCCCATCCACCCACCCACCCCACCCACCCACCTCATCCACCCCAACCACCCACCTCATCCACCCCACCTACCCACCTCTCATCTTTAGTTGTCACTCTCTTACCTGAACAGTGTTGTGGCTGGGAGAGGAAGAGGGGAGGGATGGATGGGGGGGGGGGGGGGAAGGAAGGGGAGGGGTAAATCTTTAAGCGTATGTATGTATGTAATGTTGGCTACATCCACTTGAACCCACAACCCTGGACAAAGGCGGCGCGGCGTAACAAGGTATATCGCAGGGGGGGAGGGAGGGGGGGTGGGGGGTAGGGGTTGTGAAGAATCGATAAAGTTCAACACGCGAGATGCCACTGCTGCAGTCTGGGAGGCCAGGCACAACCAGCTGGGAGGTAACAGGTACGCTCTAGGACCAGCTGGGAGGTAACAGGGACAGTCTAGGACCAGCTGGGAGGTAACAGGTACGCTCTAGGACCAGCTGGGAGGTAACAGGGACAGACTAGGACCAGCTGGGAGGTAACAGGTACGCTCTAGGACCAGCTGGGAGGTAACAGGGACAGACTAGGACCAGCTGGGAGGTAACAGGTACGCTCTAGGACCAGCTGGGAGGTAACAGGGACAGACTAGGACCAGCTGGGAGGTAACAGGGACAGACTAGGACCAGCTGGGAGGTAACAGGGACAGTCTAGAACCAGCTGGGAGGTAACAGGGACAGCTTAGGACCAGCTGGGAGGTAACAGGGACAGTCTAGGACCAGCTGGGAGGTAACAGGGACAGACTAGGACCAGCTGGGAGGTAACAGGGACAGCTTAGGACCAGCTGGGAGGTAACAGGGACAGACTAGGACCAGCTGGGAGGTAACAGGGACAGCTTAGGACCAGCTGGGTGGTAACAGGGACAGTCTAGGACCAGCTGGGAGGTAATAGGGACAGCTTAGGACCAGCTGGGAGGTAACAGGTACGCTCTAGGACCAGCTGGGAGGTAACAGGGACAGCTTAGGACCAGCTGGGAGGTAACAGGGACAGACTAGGACCAGCTGGGAGGTAACAGGGACAGACTAGGACCAGCTGGGAGGTAACAGGGACAGCTTAGGACCAGCTGGGAGGTAACAGGGACAGACTAGGACCAGCTGGGAGGTAACAGGGACAGTCTAGGACCAGCTGGGAGGTAACAGGGACAGTCTAGGACCAGCTGGGAGGTAACAGGGACAGACTAGGACCAGCTGGGAGGTAACAGGGACAGACTAGGACCAGCTGGGAGGTAACAGGGACAGTCTAGGACCAGCTGGGAGGTAACAGGGACAGACTAGGACCAGCTGGGAGGTAACAGGGACAGACTAGGACCAGCTGGGAGGTAACAGGGACAGTCTACGACCAGCTGGGAGGTAACAGGGACAGTCTAGGACCAGCTGGAAGGTAACAGGGACAGACTAGGACCAGCTGGGAGGTAACAGGGACAGACTAGGACCAGCTGGGAGGTAACAGGGACAGTCTAGGACCAGCTGGGAGGTAACAGGGACAGACTAGGACCGGCTGGGAGGTAACAGGGACAGACTAGGACCAGCTGGGAGGTAACAGGGACAGACTAGGACCAGCTGGGAGGTAACAGGGACAGCTTAGGACCAGCTGGGTGGTAACAGGGACAGTCTAGGACCAGCTGGGAGGTAATAGGGACAGCTTAGGACCAGCTGGGAGGTAACAGGTACGCTCTAGGACCAGCTGGGAGGTAACAGGGACAGCTTAGGACCAGCTGGGAGGTAACAGGGACAGACTAGGACCAGCTGGGAGGTAACAGGGACAGACTAGGACCAGCTGGGAGGTAACAGGGACAGCTTAGGACCAGCTGGGAGGTAACAGGGACAGACTAGGACCAGCTGGGAGGTAACAGGGACAGACTAGGACCACCACTGAGGACCACCCCTGAGGACCACCACTGAGTACCACCCCTGAGGACCACCACTGAGTACCACCACTGAGGACCACCACTGAGTACCACCACTGAGGACCACCACTGAGTACCAACACTGAGTACCACCACTGAGTACCACTTCTGAGTACTCCTTTGCCAAACTCGTGTACTCGGGGTATTAGAGTCGCAAGTGGAGTGAAGGGGAGACTAACTAATATACAAAGTGTGTGTCCGGTGTTCTCATCCTAACCTAACCCTAACACTAACCTAACACTAACCTAACACTAACCTAACACTAACCTAACCTAACACTAACCTAACACTAACCTAGCACTAACCTAACCTAACACTAACACTAACCTAACACTAACCTAACACTAACCTAACACTAACCTAACACTAACCTAACACTAACCTAACCTGACCTTAACAGGACTTGGGTCACATTCTAGTAGTGGTGATGTGTCTTCAGCTGGAGTAACATTTAAAGCCCCGGTGATGTCAGCATGTTGCCTCACGCTTCCCGAGATGAAGCTTGTTGATAAGGACGAGTTTATTCTCTGATTACTCAATTGTGTGTAGTACTTGAGTGTGTTAATGTTGGTGTTGTTTAAGGGGATTTACCTGGTCATTAGGCACCCGAGTTTATTTAACCTATTGATTAAAAACCTTAATCTAACCTAACCTCACCTAATCTAACCTAACCTCACCTAATCTAACCTAACTCTAACCTAACCTAATCTAACCTAACTCTAACCTAACCTCACCTAACCTAACCTCACCTAATCTAACCTAACTCTAACTAATCTAACCTAACCTTACCTAACATAACTCTAATCTAATCTAACGTAACCTAACCTAACCTGGGGTGCCTAATATTCATATGATCCCTTAAAAGAAATTATTACTGTGACAAATTCTCGATCGCCAGTGAGAGCGAAAGGGGAACGTGAGGATTCTAATACCCTGGCGTTTGTAAGTTTTGTTATTGCTGGTACAAAGTAACGCCAGACGCTGCTTATCGCTCGTGCTGGCTGAAATCTTTAGGTAGGAGAATTGGCGGTTCAGGTAGCCTCAACACACCTTTGCCACCTGGAGTGTTTGGATGCTTCGTTGTGTTTTCGCTGTTTTAATTAACCTGTGGCTTTTGTAGTGACGTGCTGATAATGTATATATATAAGCGAATTTATACTGTCACACACACACACACACCCCACCCACACACACACCACCCACACACCCCACCCACACACACACCACGCACACACACCACACCCACCCACCACACCCACCCACACACACACACACCCACACACACACACCACACCCACACACACACACACCACACCCACACACCACACACACCACCCACATCCACACACACACCACCCACACACCCACACCACACACCACCCACACACCCACACCACACACCACCCACCACCCACCACCCACACACCCACACCACACACACACCACACCCACACACCACACACACACACACACACCACCCACACACACCACACCCACACACACCACACCCACACACCACACACACACCCACACCACCCACATCTACCTGGCCAACACCTCAACACCTGGACTTCTTTGCCACATCGCCAACATTTTTTTTTTACATACGCTATTTTAAACCTGATTCTCGGGTGGCACTGATGCATGTAGAGGCACTTGGGGTCGTTCTTGGCACTGGCTCTTACTGTATTTTGATAGTTCTTGCTCCTGTATCTACTGTATTATGAGGTTTATTGCTGTTGTTGTATCCCGACGACCTCCAGGTGTTGTATTTACTGTAACTCGGTAATGTACTGTATTCTGGCACCCAGTAATGTAATTAACCGAATGATTTAATAATTAACCCAGGTATATAATAATTAACCAAAGAGTATAATTAACCCATATAATTAAGCACTACCACCCTCCACCACCTCTCTGTGACCCGTAACTCCTTATTGACGTAATAGTTCCGGTTCATGGCTTCATTATACCTTATTCTCTTACACCCTCTTACTCCCCCTATACACTGATTACATTATTAACATTACCATAAAGGTGTCAGGTTAAGGTGGTAGAGATAATGGTGTTAGTGGAGATAATGGTGTTAGTGGTGATAATGGTGTTAGTGGTGATAATGGTGTTAGTGGGAGAGATAATGGTGTTAGTGGAGATAATGGTGTTAGTGGAGATAATGGTGTTAGTGGTGATAATGGTGTTAGTGGAGATAATGGTGTTAGTGGAGATAATGGTGTTAGTGGTGGAAATAATGGTGTTAGTGGTGGAGTTAATGGTGTTAGTGGTGGAAATAATGGTGTTAGTGGTGGAGTTAATGGTGTTAGTGGTGGAGATAATGGTGTTAGTGGAGATAATGGTGTTAGTGGTGATAATGGTGTTAGTGGTGGAAATAATGGTGTGAGTGGTGGAACATAAGAACATAAGAACATAAGAATGGAGGAAACTGCAGCGGGCCTATTGGCCCATACTGGGCAGTCCCGTTTACACCCAACCCCTATTGCTCATATGAGCATCCAACCTATGCTTGAAGCAATTCAGCGTATTCGAGTTAATGATGATATTTGGTAACTTGTTCCATTCATCCACTACTCTGTTTCCAAACCAGTGTTTACCTATTTCACGCCTAAATCTAAATTTGTCCAATTTAAAACCATTGTTACGAGTTCGCTCCTGGTTGGATAATTTGAGTACCAATGTAATGTCCCCTTTGTTTAGCCCTGCCTTCCATTTATACACCTCTATCAGGTCGCCCCTCGCTCTACGTCTCTCAAGGGAGTGCAAATTAAGATGCTTTAACCTGTCTCTATACTCAAGGTTCCTGATACCCGGGATTAGTCTTGTCATTCTCCTCTGAATTCTTTCCAAGGATTCTATATCCATTCTGTAATACGGTGACCAGAACTGGACTGCGTAATCCAGGTGTGGTCTCACAAGAGCAAGATACAGTTTTAGGATGACCTCGCTAGTCTTGTAACTAACACTCCTTTGTATGAACCCAAGTACTTTATTAGCCTTGTTACGAGCAAAAACACATTGTTTACTTGGCTTAAGGCTCCTACTTATCATTACTCCTAAATCTCTCTCGCAGTCGGATTTCTCTATGGCATCGTTGTTCATCTGGTATCTGGTTTCCCTGTTTACATTTCCTATACTGAGTACTTTACATTTGTCAATGTTGAATTTCATCTGCCATTTTTCAGACCATTCGAAAAATTTGTTTAGATCCTCCTGTAGTTTTGCCGAGTCCTCGTCAGATTTGATAACACGTCCTATTTTAGTATCATCAGCAAATTTACTTATGTTGCTGTCTATGCCGATATCTATGTCGTTTATGTATATAATAAACAATAATGGTCCAAGTACTGAGCCTTGGGGAACTCCACTTGTGACGTTGCTCCAATGGGACTTAGTGCCGTTAATGCTCACTCGCTGTTTCCTGTCCTGTAACCACGCCCTAATCCATTTAAGGATGTCACCTTTGATGCCATGAGCTTCTACCTTTCTAATTAGTCTTTCGTGGGGTACTCTGTCGAAGGCTTTGCTAAAGTCGAGATATACCACATCATAATTGTGCCCCTCGTCCACTGATTCGAAAACTGATGAAAAGAATGTTAATAGATTAGTTAGGCAAGAACGTCCGCTTGTGAAGCCATGCTGGGAATCATTGATCAATCTGTGCTTCTCCAGGTGATTTCGAATAGAGTTTGAAATGATTGCTTCCAGTAATTTGCCTACTATTGATGTTAGACTGATTGGGCGGTAGTTAGAGGATAGTGATCTATCCCCCTTCTTGAAGATCGGTATTACATTCGCTATCCTCCAGGATTCAGGTACTACACCTGTTTTTAAGGACATGTTAAACAACTTTGCTAAGGGCATACTAAGCTCTTCCTTACATTCCTTTAATACCCTGGCAAATATCTCATCGGGACCAGGTGACTTATTAGGCTTTAGTTTGTCTATTTGCTTACTAACATCGTTACTAGTCACTACTATCTCACTTAATTTGTTTTCTTCACTATCTCTGAATAGAGTCGGTGCCTCGGGTATCATGTTTAAATTTTCGCTGGTGAAAACTGTTGAAAAATATTTATTCAAATTATTGCTCATTTCTCCGTCGTTATCAGTGAGCTCGCCGGAGTCTGACCGTATTGGTCCAATCTTTTCTCGTGTTTTAGTTTGGTACATTTGGTAGAATCCTTTGGGGTTTGTCTTTGCCTCCCTTGCTATCCTTACCTCATTATTCCTCTTTGCTTTCCTTATCTCGGTTTTAACCCTACTCGCCAATACCCTATAATAGTCCCGGAGGTGAATTTCGCCACGATTTATCCTTCTACCTATAGCCTTCCTTTGGCCAATGATGTTCTTTAAATAATTATTTATCCATTTAGGGTCATTGTTGTTTGATCTGAGTTTTTTGTATGGTATGTTCTGCCTTTGTGCATTAAGTAACTCACTATTTAAATTGTCGTGGAACTCGGCAATCTCAGATCTCGTTATCAGGTCTGTGTCATCTGTCAGGTTCACGGCCAAGCGCGACACCCCCTCTCTCAGCTGCCTCTTTAAACTGTCAAAGTTTGCCCTTCTGAAATCTGGTACTTTAGTGGAATTTTCCTTACGTCTGCCCTGAAAATCTAACTGGAATCGAATTTCTTTGTGATCTCTGTTTGCAAGTTCGTTCCCTACCTCGACATTGCTAATGAGGTTTTCTCTGTTTGACAAAACTAAATCCAATATATTATTACCCCGTGTGGGTTCGGTTATATGTTGACTTAGGAAACAGTCCTGGATCGTCTCGAGAAAATCCTCTGATTCTGAGTTTCCCGTAAGGTCGGTCCAATCTATTTGGCCAAGGTTAAAGTCGCCTACTATACAGACTTTGTTGTGTATGGAAGCCCTGCGCATTTCATCCCAGATAAGTCGCTCATTGACTCTGTCAAGATTGGGGGGTCTATATATTACTCCTGTGATTAATTTTTCCCGACCGTCGCTTAATTCTATCCAAATTGTTTCTGTATTCCTCTCAGTTTTTATTTCCTTATTTATTTCACACTTCAGGTTATCCCTAACATAGATTGCTACTCCGCCTCCTTTCCTGGTCTGCCTATCGGTATGGAACAGTTTGTAACCCGCAATTTGGTATTCGACTGGTAATTCACGTGTGTCTAGGTTGATCCATGTTTCAGTGAATGCAATTATATCGATTTCTTCGGTACATACCAAGGCCCTAATATCATCCATTTTGTTTCTCATACTTCTACTGTTCGCGTAATATACATTTAAGTTAGTCGTGTTCTGAGTCCTTCCCTTACCGCGTTTAGTTTTAAACTCCCTGTCTAATTTAGTTATGTCATCATTCCTAACACTATTTCCCTGTAATCTTTCGCCTTGTATACCCGCTCCCACTGCAGTCTCCTCCACCCCCGTGCCCCTATGTTCTCTTAGCAGTTTAAAGACTTCGATATCTTTTGAACTGCCCCCTCTAGAGCCCCAGCCAGGGTTGCTACTCCATCCCTAGACAGGTGCACCCCATCCCTAGCATAAGGGTCCCTTCTGCCATAGAAGTTGTCCCAGTTGTCAATGAATGGGACTGATATTGACTTGCAATATCTGTCAAGACGGTCGTTAACACCAACTGCCCTTGACAACCATTCACTGCCAACTCTCCTTCTAGGCAGGACACCGCATATGATAGGGATCCCTCCCTTAGTCCTAATACGATCTATGGCTGCCTTGAACTTATCAAGAAGCTCCTCGCTCCTACACCGGCCAATATCATTGCCTCCTGCACTAAGGCAGATAATGGGTTTGTTCCCATTACCAGACAAGATATTGTCCATCCTGTCAATTATATCCCCCACCTCAGCTTGTGTCTCACCTTATCTTTTTCTTACTTCTCTTCTTCCTCTACATTTCTTTCACATTTATCTTAATATCTCTTACTGTCTGTTCCGTCTCATTCGTTCTCTGTCCATTCTCACTACCGTCACCCACACCCGTCTCCTGGTCAGGGCTGCAGGCATTAGGGTTGTGTGAGCTGTTTAATGTTTATGTTCTATTAAGACCATGACAACAAACATAATGTGGAGTGGCAGCCAAACAATTTAATTTACAGGAGAGAGAGAGAGAGAGAGAGAGAGAGAGAGAGAGAGAGAGAGAGAGAGAGAGAGTGTGTGTTTTGCAAATTGTTGGTGTCACGCGCTTGGCTCTGTTGTACTGGAGATGATGAAGATTGCTAGGGTGTGCGAGGTGTTTAAGTGCCAGTGCCACAAGATGGAAAGTGCCCCCAAGTTAGCAGATCAAATGAGCCCCAGTCGTAATTGGTTTCAGTCTCATTGGGCCCCTAACTATTAAGACTAGGGGTTTATGAAGCTTGGGGCCCCTTAGGACTGGAATCCATGAGCATAGTGGGTCCATTATGACGGGTTGGATTAGTTTAGGGCCCATTAGGAGAAGGTAGTGTGGTAGACGGTGGTACAAGGAGGTACACTAGATATGTGGTTAAGTGTGGTGCAAGATGGAGGATGATGAGACACCACGGGGAAGGGAGCGGCAGAGTAAGGTGTGGTGGGGTGTGGTGTGGTGGGGTGTGGTGGTGGGTGATGTGTGACTGTTGGTGTGGTTGGGGTGAGGGAGGTACAGAGGGGGGGGGATGAGGCAGGTACGGGAGGTGGTGATGGAGGGTGCAGGAGGTGGCGGGAGGAGGTGTAGGTTAGCCACGGGGCACACGGGGTGGACAGTCTGGAGAGCAGGTAGGCAGACAAGGTTACAGTCTAGACGTCAGGGTGGCAGGCTACAGGCAGGCAGGGAGAGAGGGAGGGAAACAGGTAGACAGGTAAGTGGTTAGGCAGACAGGTAACACAGGTAAAATAATCAAGCAAGCAGACAGACAGGCAGGTAAACAAGACAGGGAAGAGAAAGCGACCTCATACAAACGTGGGTCTTCCTGGGTCGTGTACAATGTTGACTGACCACCAAAACCAAACTGCTAGCTAACCACCGCCACACTATTAGCTGACCACCACCACACTGCTAGCCGACCACTACCTACCCCACCACCACACGTGCATGGTAGAGGCCCCATACCATGGTAGAACCTCCAGTCTCAATTGTTATCAGTCCCCCCCGCCTCCTTCACTCCAATTACTTACCCACAGTCGTGACCTGCCGTACTGGATGTGAGGTCAGAGGTCACAAGGAGGCGGACCTGTGTGTGTGTGTGTGTGTTGAGTCGTTTAGCTAGAAAAATTACAAGTGAGTGATTTTGTGTATGTTTCTCTACGACCGGTCTAGCTCACCTGTCCCTCCCAGCTACCTGTGACGGGCGGCGGGGACAGGTGAGTGTCAAATAACATATCAGATGGTTGGAGACACGCGTGATAATGGAGGAGCTGCCTCGTGTGGGTCAACAGGTCGCTTCTTGTCTTCTGTCGAGGTCTTGTGTTTGACCCCCCTTCCCTCCCATCCCCCTCTACCTCCCTCCCTCCCCCTCCCTCCCCCCTCCCTCCCATCCCCAACAAAACCATTATGTACTTATCTCCACCTTTATCCTGGTTAGGTTAGGTTTAATGTCGACGTTTTAGCCAGACCAGATCAACACGATGACTGGTAGGCTGTGACCATGGGCTGGGCCGTGCTAGCTACTCTTTGTCAGTTGTGGAGGGGTGACGGACATGGGGGTAGGGGTATGGGTTAGCTATGGGTAGGTTACGGTAGAGTGCGGGTAGGGTACGAGGTTTGTGGTGGATTATGTGGGTAGGGATGGGGTGTGGTAGGATGTGGGTGATGGGGGTAGTGTGTGGGTTGGTGTGGTAGGATGTGGGTGATGGGGGTAGTGTGTGGGTTGGTGTGGTAGGATGTGGGTGATGGGGGTAGTGTGTGGGTTGGTGTGGTAGGATGTGGGTGATGGGGGTAGTGTGTGGGTTGATGTGGTAGGATGTGGGTGATGGGGGTAGTGTGTGGGTTGATGTGGTAGGATGTGGGTGATGGGGGTAGTGTGTGGGTTGATGTGGTAGGATGTGGGTGATGGGGGTAGTGTGTGGGTTGGTATGGTGGGGTATGGGGTAAGGGTGGGGTATAGGGGTGGGGGGTCAGGTAGGGGGTGTGGGGGGGTTAGGGTAGGGGTAACTCAATACGTAGGGGGTGTGTAGGTGAACCCCACCACAGCTTCCTCATGGGCCTGTTAAAACCCCCCAGTTGTGTGATGTGTTGCTAATTATTCTTTCTTTCTTTCTTTCTTTCATTCATTCTCGTCACTTGACCTCGTTTGGTTGGTGACCTGACGTCTGACCTGACTGGACACCTTCACACCATCTTCACACCATCTTCTCTCTCTCTCTCTCTCTCTCTCTCTCTCTCTCTCTCTCTCTCTCTCTCTCTCTCTCTCTCTCCCACGACGTATTTCCTTTGTTTTAATCTCTTTATCTCTCACCTCCTCTCTTCCCTCCTATTCATTTCCCTCGTCTCTTTTCTTTCCTCATTTCTCCCACCTCTCCTCCTCTCCTCTCCTCTCACCCAGCTGTTCTTTTCGTTAGTGTTAGGGGGAGGTGGGGGTGCGACATGGCCAGGGGAGAGGCATAGACGTAAAGCGAGTCATGAACGTAAATAGGGACATGAACGTAAGAGGGATGAACGTAATGGGAAGGGGGACGACTCTCAAAGCGATCAATAAAACTCATGTTCTCAGGGGACTCGTGATTATCATCTTCAAGGGCTCAAACTGAACCCTTGAAGACCTCCTATAAAGATATTAGTTTTAATTATCGAGAGAGAGAGAGAGTATGTCATCGTCTTTTTCAGCAGTTAATTTGGCCTCTCCGTACACCTGAGCTTTAATAAAAGGTCCCAATTGGCACATTATCCCCAGATGACAGGTAATTACTCGTTCTGATCCACCTTCACTGTATATTAGTCGTTGTGATAGACCGATTTATATTATATTAATACTTTTGTTTAACTTAACTGCTTCAGGTTGAGCTTATCACCGACCGGCTTGGTAGGGTGACCAGGACATTATCGTAGTGCAGGTCATTGGATCTCTTGTAGTTTTTGGCCGACGTTAATTGCTATCTCCAACAACTGTGAATCTGGGTGGTTATGTGAGATTTGCTGCCTCCCCGTACGTGTGTCTGTCTTGCTAGAATGTATCCAGTTAAGAGTCGATGAAGTTTGTCATCTGGGTATTTTAGTTTAAGATAATAAGTTAGGTGTGATCTAACGTCTTCATGTTTACAGTATACTCGTGCGGTATTTTCCTGTAGACTGAGGACTGGTATACTTCAAGGTACAACACGCAGAAGTGGCAGAAAGAACCATTGAATTCACAGTGAGGCTACCGTGACACTCTCTCTCTCTCTCTCTCTCTCTCTCTCTCTCTCTCTCTCTCTGTCTCTCGTCTTGGAAAGGAATCGAACCCTGGCTTTACTTGTGTGTTGAGACAGTGTTCGGTTGCTTATGTTTCCATGACAACCACGAGAGGGGAGATCACCTGGTATTAACCCCTCTCTCTCCTCTCTCTCTCTCTCTCTCTCTCTCTCTCTCTCTCTCTCATTCATTCTTCCTTCACCTCCCCGTTTATCATTCACTTTCCCTCACCTCTCCCTTTTTTTTGTCTACCTTCTCTCCCACCCTTCCTCCTACCCCTCTCACCTCTCCTTCCCTTGATTCTCTCTTACCTCTCCCTCTCCACTTCTCCTCACCTCTCATCCCATTCACTAGCATCTCCTTCAGTTATTACGTCTCGGTAAAAGTTTTGGCTGGGACTCGTGGCGTCAAAGGAGGTCATTAATTACTGCCATGAGGTGATGTCCTACCTGTCCTCCCGCTCACCTGTCCTCCCGCCTACCTGTCCTCCCGCCTACCTGTCCTCCCGCCTACCTGTCCTCCCTCCTACCTATCCTCCCGCCTACCTGTCCTCCCTCCTACCTATCCTCCCGCCTACCTGTCCTCCCTCCTACCTATCCTCCCGCCTACCTGTCCTCCCGCCTACCTATCCTCCCTCCTACCTGTCCTCCCGCCTACCTGTCCTCCCTCCTACCTGTCCTCCCGCCTACCTATCCTCCCTCCTACCTGTCCTCCCGCCTACCTGTCCTCCCTCCTACCTGTCCTCCCGCCTACCTGTCCTCCCGCCCACCTATCCTCCCACCCACCTATCCTTAACCTAACCTAAGTCCATTATATCTAGGTGCATTAGATGAGAAACCTCCCTGTTAGTGTATCCGAGAAGTCATAACCCTGGGACTCGCATCTTCAGAGCCAGGCGAGAGAATGTAATTGGCTCACTTCCACTATACGACCACGATTACTTTTTGAAAATTACTATAAAAATATAGATTGTGTATTGTTTTTCTTATGGATTGGGAATTTATATTTTTTTATTTTTTTTATTCTACTTGTTTTAAATGATAGTTGTTATTAGGGTAAAAGAAATGTGCTTAGAATATTTTTTTTTATTGTATTTTTTGGTGTGTGTGTGTGTGTGTGTGTGTTTGTGTGTGTGTGTGTGTGTGTGTGTTTGTGTTGCCTGAGATGACTGAATTACCACCACCACCAGAGTCACACGTCATCATGAGGAGCGTATTGAATCTTCTACCCATCTGTGTGTCATGGTAGTATCAGTCGTCCTCGTAATGACAATTAGACGTGATCTCTCTCTCTCTCTCTCTCTCTCTCTCTCTCTCTCCTCCTCTCCATCCTCCTCCTCTTCCTCTGCCAATGGGATCTTCTCATTACCTCCATCAAACGGTGAAATGTAGCTCGTGACGCCGCTGGGGACAACAAAGGCTACTCTCCCTCTCTTCCATGTGAGATTATTACCCTTACGTGCCGCCTCCCTCGTCTCTCGCCCAGACATAACAATAAAGGGCCATTTTTCCCACGTTAATCACCAGGTCCGTCGCTCTTATAGTCATTCTATCGTTTACTAATGCCCGCGTCGAATCACGTAGGTATAATAAGACCTATATTTACATTCCTCTTCTATAAGTTTTCCTTCCTTATGCACGTACATCATTTTAGAATGGTGGATAACGCCCTTTCTTGACACCCAACTAGGAGTTATTTTTACACCGGGTATCTATATAATGGTCGACCTTATACTTTCTAATGTTTTGTGTAGTAATGTTTCTTTTTGTCTTTTTGAGTTTTTCTTTTAATTTACGATATATTTGTGTAGGATTATATTTTGAAGCACCTGGTCACAGCTGGGTTGAACCGGGTCGCCCCACAACTAATAATTAACATAAAAAAATGAACTAATGAACATAGGTTAAATTAAATGGACGATAATAATTGAAATGAGTGAATAAACTTGTCTGCTTGTCTGTCTGTTCATGTGTCTGTTATTGATGGTGCAGCTGCTATGGTGGTGAAGCTGCATGTGGTGGGCCTGCAGCTTCAATGTGGTGATACAGCTGCTGTGTGGTGGTGGTGGTGGTGCAGCTGTTGTGGTGGTAGTGCTACAGTGTGGTGGTGCAGCTGCATGTGTGGTGGCGGTGGTGCAGCTGCATGTGGTGGCGGTGGTGCAGCTGCATGTGGTGGCGGTGGTGCAGCTGCATGTGTAGACTATCGGGGTGTCGTCGCTTCTCTGCCAAAAGTGACGGAAACAAAATTTAAGAGGTTTTAGGCGGACGTGATTTAAAAGATCTCCAACTAGGACCAGAAAATACACCATCGAGTGAACAAGTTACTGCCTACCTGCCTCTCTCTCTGTCTGTCTGTCTGTGTGCCTGCCTGTCTTTCTGACTATACTGTCTGTCTGTCTGTCTTCCAGTAAATGTCCCAGACGACCGTCTTAATAAACTTCCCAATTATGAACATATTTACTCCTGTACATAATAAACATTTTCTTTAATTCTCTCAGTAAATTGAACACTAACCTAACACTAACCTAACCTAACCTAACCTAACCTAACACTAACCTAACCTAACACTAACCTAACCTAACACTAACCTAACACTAACCTAACCTAACACTAACCTAACACTAACCTAACCTAACACTAACCTAACACTAACCTAACACTAACCTAACCTAACACTAACACTAACCTAACACTAACCTAACCTAACGCTAACCTAACACTAACCTAACACTAACCTAACCTAACGCTAACCTAACACTAACCTGACACTAACCTAACCTAACCAAGATTAATATTCACAGAAGCATCGTTGGTCCAGTGTGGAATATCGTTCTACTCGTGTCAGGGGCAATAGAGAGGGATGTTGCAAGCCCCCGTGTTAGTGTGGCCAACTTTCACCCCCGCTGACAATGCTGACGGGTGCTGACATTATACTAGTGGGGTGC